>JAYRCH010000193.1:0-466237 GCA_037179445.1 Phengaris alcon alcon
GCCCATTGCTCTTCAGTCCAATTTAAGTGTTCATGAGCAAATCTTAGTCGAGCTTGCCTGTGAGCTGCAGACAATTTTGGTCCATTTGCGGGTCTGAAAGGTGTGATATCACGCTTTTTTAGCCTGCTTATTATGGTTCGTGCACTAACAAGGCACTACGTCACGTACCTGGTGGAGCTCATTTTTAATTCTTATAGACGTTAAAAAGCGATTTCGCTAGGAATTTGTCACAATAAACCTGTCGTCACGAGACGTTGTCACCCGAGTTCTGCCGGTTCCACGTCTTCTTTTAAATGAACCTGTCTCCATAAACCTTTTGTAAACTCGGGAAACCGTATACTGGTTTACATTTAAATCAATTTCGTTCGTTCGTTGGTCTAGGCGTTGCTGCACTAGACCAACAATTTGTGCGGCTTTTTCGAACGATACGTCCATATTCGTGAGAGAAAAACGTGTTTAAAATGAAAACAGACTAGTAATTAAACGATTAGTAACGATAATTCAACATGTAACAAAACAAAAAAAAATAACCATCAATCACAACATTAACGTAGTTAACAACGAGTTAAACTTTAGTGAATTGACAAGATTCTTCTATATAATATTTTCTTTCTTTTGTGAAAGTACCATATTTAAATTTGATTTTGTTTTTGTGTTTATAAACCAGCCTTTATTTTCCAATATTTACCAATAAATGTAAAAAATTTTGCATATTTCGTAATAAAATTTGATTGAATGTGTTCTTGCACTATGATGCAGTTTATGTGTCCGCCAGTGTATTGGACGCCCGTGGTCCAGTGGCTAGAGTTTGGCTCGCGAGTCGGAAGTCGTGGGTTCGATTTTCGCATTGGAGCAACAAAAATTGTTGTTTCCAAGTTTGGTTAGGTTGATGCGGGCTGACCACCTGATTGTTGACAAGAAAGATGATCCATGCGTCGGATGGGCATGTAAAAAGTCGGACCTGCTCCTGATCTCTCGCCAGTTATGTCGGTTATCCGTCCCACTGGGTTTCGAGAGTAAAGGAAGTGAGAGTGCTCTTGTGTACTGCGCACACACTTGGGCACTATAAAATTACTCCTGCGTAACAGGCCTGCTTTCAATGAAACCGGCCACCGTCACGGAGTTATATATATATATTAGACTAGATTTTTCCCGCGGCTCCGTCTGCGTAATTATAGTATCGGGCAGTGGCGTAGCGAGCGAAAACTTGTTTTGGGGGCCCCCAGCTCAAGGGTAAAAATTGACAGAAAAATGCTCGCATTTATTTTAGTATTACTCGCAAATGCTTAAAAATGCTCGCATTTAATTAAGTACTTTTGTATCTGAGAACTCGTCACTTTGAAAAAAAAAACTGGTCATAAAATCAGCAGCGGAGTTAACTCGACCAAATTTTAAATCATGTTCCTATTCAAGAGTTTTCGTACGTTGCATCGAAAAAATTGTACTAAAAACATCAGCAAATCCGAGCGGGCCAGACATTTTTAAATATTTTCCAATTTTATAAAACATTATAACATAACCTGCATACTCTACAATAAAAATATAGAATTTATGTGAACAAATAAGATTTTTTTTCAAATATTTTGTAAACTGGAAGGCTTGAAACTACTATTAGGACTGAATTTTACCTACTTTTAAATTAAATGTTTACGAACTTTTCGTTAACTAGGTTGTTTTCGTCGAGATTTATAAATAAAACAAGTATGCGTAGGAAATCTATTTCAATGTACTGACTGATCTTCACAAGAGTTTATAGTGCTCAAACACGATACACTGTCTCTTATCATCGCCTTGCACCACTTTTTCCTGATACTTGCACCTTTCGGGATATGAAAATAAACTTTGTCAGGTGCAGTTTTTGTGTTTTTTTCGCAACTTTAGCGCCTTGTACCAACACCTACTGTTAATACCGTGGGGTCCATATGGGGTGGGGTATTGCTTGTATCTAAAAATTGGCCCGCGGCACAATCTGGCGGGTATACATACGTTCATTGTACCTACACATTAATACTGAAGTCCATAATATTAAATACATTTTATCAGTAAGAATTTAAGGGGAATCTGGCGGGGCTGGATTCTCAGTTCATTATGTTCAGAGTCAATTGTGAAAAAGTTTCGTCTTTCTGACCAAATTAAGATGGCCTCGGAAAATACTCTTTCTGTAATTGCCCAATTTGCTATTTTGATTTTAAGATTTATAGGTACATTTAGCGTTCCGATCAGGTGAAAATCGGGACATCCCACGCAAATCGGGACACTTGACAATCCTTCTTATAACACAACTGTAGTTGTTGTTAGTTGCATGTAACAAACAAGCTTACTATGATTTGATATATACAACCATACCCCAATCGTACTATTGAAGATAATTCTATAAGTTAATATCGCCTCTACATCGCTACATAATCATTGATGGATTTTACTGTCGCCGCTGCAACATACATAATCGGTGGTAAAATAGAAGCGGAATTCAGGGAAACTAAGGCCCGCATTAATAAAGCGTTCTTATCTCTAAGACAATTCTCAAGAAAGTACTTAAGATGTTGTTTTAATTAATAGACTGTACTTAAGTACAGCAGTGCTGTAGGTACGGCGTATCAAGTGAGTGCGAACGTATTAATAAACGAGACTCGTTACTCAAGTACACTGTCATTGCTGTCAAACTGTTACTTGAGACGCGGTTTCGTGGTTTCTCAAGTCAAACCTTGACTTGAGAACGGCTTGCTTGGAAATTGGGATATAGTACATTATTATTTTTGGTGTTTTTGGGTGTGTTACAATTATGTAAATTAAAATCTAAATACGTCTTATGATTAAACAAAGTCAGAATTTACACTACATACTCAACACATAATAAAGTTATAAAAAAAGACGCTTATATATTATTACTATTCTTTTTTTTTTGGTAATCGCGGTTGCAAAGGTTTTGCACCATTCTGACAGTGTCAAGTATTTGTAAAAATATTTTCGATTTTATTTATATATTTATATTAAACGAATTACCTATTTGATTTTTATTAATTGACTTGATTTGACACTTGACAGCAGAACTCACTAAGGACTAAGGAGCCACTTTAAAGAAGAAGAAGAACTTTTTTCGAATGGCAATGATCCGCATTCCGTTTTACGTAGTTTCCAAAAATATGGATATTATTATGCTAGACAATAATAAATATTAATACTACGTATAAAATAAATGAAAATCAGTTTTTTTTTCAATATAAAAATACAGACTAAACTTTTTTTGGTATTTATATTATTAAATATTACATTTTTAAAAAGAAATATTGAAGGAATGTATAATCAATAAATCCGTTCTTTGTAGAAGTGTAAACGAAACGTTATTTTATTCGTTCTTTGTCGTGTAGATGACGCTTAAAAGTTGAGTAAGTGATCTCATAACGTTATCAACTGAGACGGTCTTGAGATCATACTTTGAATTAATTACCATCTCGGGAAGCTAATCGAATCCACCTCACTTAGCATAGATGATAAGTACTACTACTGAAATAGATATTGCACTTCCCCTGTTTTACGGCTCAAAAATGAAGGTTTGATGTAGCTGCTAGCGCCATCTGGTTAAGATGCAGTTGCATATATGGGTATTCAATATAATGCTAAATCTACGGTATTTGTATATCAGAATTTTATGTTTCAAACACCTTGATTTTCAAATTACATAAGAACAGTGTTTATCTGTTAAGTTTCCTTAGCAAATACACAATTTTCACAAAAATAAAACCTTTGAAATATAAAAATCCGACAATAAAACAAAACTTAACCAAAAAGGTAAAATATTTTATTTTCACATATGATAATCGAAAATTATTGTTGTTTAAACACGTTATCCAATTTAATTTAAACGTAAGTGAATACTTATAAAGCTACTTATTCAAATGTCACTTATTTTCTGTGTAATAAAGAAATACACACAATGATTTGGTGGAATTAAAACATTTTGCTTACGTTTAGATTAAATGTGGTCTGAACTGAGTTTACAACTTTACATTCTTAACACTATTGAATAAATTATATGCAATAAAATAAACTAATCCGTAAATCTTTTTGTGTTAACAGTAAATACAAATGGCATTGTACTGCTGAGAATTAAAAAAACCATAAGTTAAACATGAGAACATATTACGATCAAAAAAGATTTAAGTTTTGTAGTAAATATTTCAGTTTTATATAATTTTTGAATACACTCTAAGTTTTAAACTATCTTTAATTCATAAACATACTAAAACCATGCGACCAATGTCAAATTCCTGTAACATGTGACTAGGAATTTACATAAAGAGTTGATAATATTGAATAAATCTTGCCAGATATAATTTCATATAAAATTATCACCAAATATTAATATATACAACGTGTTCCTTTTGATTCCCCATATTTAACTTAAGATAAACATTAGGACTATATTATGAAAACATTCAATGTTTACCATTAAATCTAAATCGAATTATGTATCAATATTTGGAGCACTACATAATATCATTAGCATTATACTTAATAATTTAAGGTTATTATCTTTAAAACGGCATTTTAGAACCCCATGGGAAATGAAAAATCACACCATGTATAAAGAACATTAGTTTGAACATTAGAAGAAGAGTTCCGTTTTGTTTCTCTATCTAAAATACAAATCAATATATTTATTATTAAAAATATCCTGCCAGATATAATTTAATATAAAATTATCACCAATAATTACTATACAAAATGTTCCTTTTGATTCCCTATAAGTTTCGAGTATTATTGTTATTTTTAAGCTGACATTTTATACACTTAATATAATTCAGTCCTAAATACTTTTAATATATTAACATATTATATTTACTCTGATATTTGCATGTAATTTTATTAAATTATTTTTTGCCGTAGTACTATTTTAAATACCATAATAATATTTATGTAAGATCCTGACATCTTAATATCACTTACTGTTGTGAAATTATCAAAAAATGTTATAAAATATAAATATAATTATTAATTATAGTACTAGTTTTATAAATGATTCAGGTTGTATTTTTTTATGAAAATTGTTTTTTTTTTTAATTGAACAATGTTGGGCATGTCTGTAATAGACATAAACACTGTAAAATTATTATTCATATTAACTTTCAATGTATAAATACCATAAAAATAAAAAATATAAGGACCATATGAAAATATTAAAACATGTTTACAATAATTTAACAAATTTGAATCGAAATATGTATAAATATTCGACCTCATCAGCTCACGACTTACTTAATAATTAAATATAGCTATTATCTTTAAAACTATGCATTTAAGAATCCCATGGGAAATGAAAAATCATGTATTTATAAAGAACATGAGTTTGGCAAAAGGAGGAGGATCTCCGTCTTGATTATCTATCTAAAATATAAATCGATAAAATAAATTAGGGCCTAACTAGGAATATAAAAAAACCTGAGCGTATTTCTTTTTTTATTGCAGGAACACTACGAAAAGTTGACATGTGTTCTGCCTAATCTCGAAGATCTGATATTAATTATTATATTTTTATTTTTATTTAGTGCATATGGCCAAGTTTTGTATATTTCCGCTCAACCTACAAAAACAATAATTTATAGTTTATACATAACATTAATTAATTGTAAACATCACTAAGTAGTAGCAGTAGGCTAAGCTGGTGCTGATGATCAGCGAAACTCTCAAACGAGATTAAGATGTTTCTTTAAGTTTGTTTTAAGGATAGATAATTTAATATTTTATATTTAGATACAATATCGCTTGCTGTACAGTTTGTATGAACTATCACAGATGGCGAAGATACTATATATTTTCAACAAATTACAGTGCACTTCATATAAATCTTAAGACATCTTATATCACAGTATTTCGTCATCTGAGACGCCTTTAATGCACTTAAAAATAGAATAGATATCAATATTGGTCTAAGATCAGATATATAGAATATTATTATTAATAATATCCTTATTCATATGCGTTATTCATTTGCGATAAGTTTTATATTAAAGATATACATTGCAAATAGGCTGCGTATTTTAATTACGTACGGATAATATTAATATATATATGCAATGCTAATTAGATTTTTATCTATCATATAAAACTTATCGTAAATAAATAACAAATGAAGATATAATATATTCCTTATAACGTATTTCGTACCATACAGGGATATAGGTTAAGTCAAAGTTGATCCTTTAAAGGGATAAAGTTCCCAATCTTTTTTTGTATTTTCTACAAAAAACTAAATATATTTTTACAATAATAGCGGCATTACTAGCATTAATAGGTTTCATTGTATACAATATTGGAAATGATGGTAAATACAACCTTTTAAAGGATCAACATCGACTTAACTTGTAACTCTTTATATTATGCTTTCTATTATTGGACAAGGCCTCCCCCAATGACCTCGTTCCCGCGCCATCCCAAGTCTGATTGCAGTGCATCTTGCACAACGGAACATCTCTTTCTAAGGGCGGCCACGGCGTCTTCGTCCATTCTCCCAACCAATGCTTATTTTTCTCCCATATTCGGGATTCAATTCTTGCTTTGGCTTTGTTAATGCTTGTTTTAGTGCCCAGAATTTCATAGATTGATTGACATGTTGAATTCATAATACTGACAAATAAAAAGCAGTGGTTTAGTGTACGAACTATTAAGTAACTTTATGGTTTTATGATGATATGATTTCAAAAATTGCATGGTGTACTAAAAAGAAAAATGATACCTAATATTGAAGTTCAGAAATTCACAAAATAATTTTAACTGTTTAAACCCAGCCTAAGCTAATATAAGTATTACCTAGTTAGTAGTTGTAGTTTAAGTAGCCTTACACAGGTGTATTCAGAGCAGTCCTGATAACTTCGTCGGCTTATAATAGGGCATGAGATATATCCATTGGTAAAAGTGATTTGCTTTTTATATTTGATAAAATTTAAATATCCTGCTTACCTTATTATTTTATTTTCAATATTATGATGACTATTCAGTCACAACTCAGAAGTAATAAGATCCCTTATTTCTTCTTTGACACTGAAAAATGAGAAATTAAACGTTAGAAATGATTATGTATTTAAAATATCATTATTTATTTTGATAATAATGTAAAAAATTAGGGCTTCGTTTGTTTTACCCAAACGAATTGCAGGCAACAGCTAATCTTTACTAGGTATATTGCCTATTACAACTAATAAGTACTTATATTAAATTGCACTAATATAAATTGCAATAGTAATAAAATACCGCTAGGATCAGTCGAGCCGTTATGGAGAACTTTTATTGACAGATTAAAGATTTTTTAAATAAACAGTTTGCTCACCTTCAACGGTTGTTCTTGTTTATTTTAATGATGATTGATGACCAGCCCAGCAGGTGTTGACTTTCGATTCCACGAAGAAAGGTTCGTTCGTTCGTTTAACCTATATGAAACGCCCACAATTATCCGCTCGATGCTGAAAATAATTAATTATCAGAGAGTTAAATGAAAATTTTACACAACATAAAAAATACACATTTTTTAAATGCAATCAATGTCAATTTAAGTGTAAAATTGACATTGATCACACATTCTGCACCTTCACTAAGCATTGGGTCACCTGAATCATTATTTTATTTTTATTTATCATTAACTTAGGTACTTATTTCCATACAAACATAATAATATGATAATGAACTAACAAATATGATCAATTGATTATTATCATCTATTACAGACTAGCTGTTGCTCGTGGCTCCGCCCGCGTAAGTATAGTATCCCTCGGGAACACTACTTTTTCGGGATAAAAAGTAGCCTATGTTTTAATCCAGAGTCTAAACTACTACTATACCGAATTTTATCGAAATCTGTTCAGTAGTTTTTGCGTGAAAGCGTAACAAACATCCACGCTTTCACATTTATAATATTAGTAAGGATGATAGATGATATAATGATATAGAATGATAAGATACATATTAATACATATTTTTAAATATTGAATAATATTGCTACTCACTAGGGGAAGGTAAGTCAATGCTAAATGAATCTGCAGAGGTAAAATGTGTACCTGGAAAAATATTGTGATGAATAAGATTTAACAAATAAAAGTTACCTCTGAGTATTCCCCTTTAAAATTATTTATTTAAATATGAATTGTACTAATTAAATACTCATTGTAAGTAAAGGAGTCTACAAATAGCAACTATAATGTTAAGATGTATATTAAAGAATGATATATCTCAATTGTCATTAAATTTATCTATAGAATTAGTCAGAACACTACACACAACAGATAAATTTATATTCCTACATCTTTGTATCAGCGATATTATAATATTCATTACAATACATCTCTTTTATTATAAACAGAGACAGAGTACATTCAGTAATTCAGAATGAAGGCAAAGATGCATTATATTATCTTTTGTGTGTGTGTGATACCTTAAATTATTATGCAAAGCTATAAATCCCAGGATATAATGATATAAATTATATTACTGCCGTCTCTGGACTCCTAGACAAATTATAAAGCCTTACTTACCAATCTGCCCAGGTAAGTGCAATTTTGGAATTGCAAGCCTATTAATACGCCTATTCCATGTGTACCTGTCATTTTCTTCAAAATGTCCATCACATACCCTGTATTTGGTATAGTCAAAATTTTCTTTATCGAAGTCGTTTGGGACAAGCTTCAACCAAGATTCAAACTGTTTTGGGTATTTCATTGGATTAGGGAAACGATGTACAACCTTTGACCCTAAAAGAAAATATAAATATTAAAATTGGGACGAATAGTAAATAGACTGAACTGTGAAGATAAAATCTAAATTGTATTTTAATTACTACTGATTGAAAATGTTATAAAACTTCCAACTAGGTATGTACTTAGGTCCTAACGTTACACCTCGTGTCATATTTTTTTGGATTGTATTAAAATAGTAAACGAGCAATGCTTTGTAAGTGTTACTCTTATTTTTTAGGTACTTCTTTAATTTGACATATACTTAAATAAAATAAAATCTATCAATTTTTCGTCGACTTACTAATTTTATTTAAAACGAGGTTACATGATATGTATTATATTTACTTACTTTTTGCTGGAGGGCAGCGCAAAATGCATCTATAGTTCATGGTGATTTCTGTTCTCGACTTTCTTATTTAAATTAAACAAGAAAAACCAAATAAAAGCAGCAATTCTGTTTTCTTCAGACCAGCAGCCATTTTCTAAATGTTTTTTTTAATATTCTTGTATTTTGGTATTAAGATTAGAGATTTGCCACTTGTAATAATATCGTCGCATAAGTTCTAATACTAACTACGTATTTAAAAGATAGTCACTTTGAGGAGAGTGAAAAAACTGAATAATTTTTAACGTATACTATTATGTATTTTGTATACACCTCATAATAGATTTAATGAAAAAAAATAATTAGTTTTTTATAAAAATTGGTAATTTATCCTATTTTTGTGACATACGTTTTATTTCCTATTTTAATATCCGTTTGGGCTGACTTACGTATTTTTTTACGCAAAATTGAATAATAAATAAATTTTTAATCGTTTATTTATTTATTAAATTGCACTTTTTTCCTTCCTTTTCTTTCCTCATTAATATTTATCCTTAACAGTTAACACTTAACTTTACGTTTAGTTCCACTTTTTATAGTACATAATCAAACAGGGAATTTATGATCATAGCTATAATTTTTATCCTTTAAGCAATCGGTCTAATAATAATCAAATCAATTTGTTTTTATTAATAATAAAACGCAAGATATTACCATGCTTAGATAATCCCACGCATCTCTCAATCACGTCGGGGTTACCAATGTGGAGAGAATCTTCCGACCAAGCGAGGTACTATGCTCGGTCAGGCCGAAGCCCAATTGTATGAATTTTATATGTCGTATATATAGTGCCGATCTTCGAAAACTTCGATAGCGCGATTCATTGTGGCGCTAATTGGTCCGTCACAGTGCCATAGTAGTATATTTAATACCATAGACCACATATATATGGTACTTTTTACTTGTTTCTGATTGGCTGAAACAGCGCGTATTCTGATCCCCTAGTGCAGTAATTCCCAAAGTGGTCCACGGGAGACTCGACGGGGGTCTACGTTGGACGTGACTAAAAATGGGGGTCTACAATCGTAAGAATGCGTGCATGAAAATTAATTTGGTTTCGGTAGTGAAGAACTAAAATGTTGGCTTGTTATTTTAAATAAATATAATATACCTAGTAAAATACCTAAATTAAACCTTCTCAATAAGACAATTTATAAATTAATTGAGAAAAAAATGGATAGTTCCGAACTGGGACCTACTTTATTATCAAATAATTAACCCTATCAAGCAATCAATTCTAACCTTTTTTTTTTCGAATACTGTTAATTCATCGTTGAAACTCAGCCCCGACGCAAGTTTCTATAGATAGATAGATCTAATCTTCACCTTTTCTTCGAGTTTTAGAAATTGGTAGTAATGTAGAATGTAGATGCAGGGGGTCCACCGGATCCAGCAAAATTTTGAAAGTGGTCTATGAAACAAAAGAGTCTGGGAACCACTGCCCTAGTGAATGGCATCGAAAAGTCAAAACCGCCAAAAAAATTACTTACGTGGTATTAGAACTCATGCAACGATGTCGGTCAAATCGACCACTGTGCATTGCCATAAAATGTCCAAAATATATTATTCATTCGCACTTTTTTTGTTTCTATATTCCAGGATGTATGTGTAGACTGCATTTTGTATAGAAACATGGCCTTTCTTTGCTGCAATCTTAGTTTAAGTATATCAAATTCAGTCTGCAGGGACGGAGCTTTTTTTTTTTTACGTACCCAACTAAGACTTTCCGGCATTGTTTAGGAGGTAAAAGTCAATAAAAAGAAGGATTAATAGTGCGGTAATTCCCCGATGCATATGCGTAAGTGTGGAACCTACGTTTACACGAAGTCACTTAATGCCCGTTTTCACCAACTGATTCCTAAACGATTCTTATGTAAGTGACCCTTTGGATAGGTGGTCTCCTAAAATCGGCACCTACCTAATTTCATTTTCATCAAGCTGGGTAACACTTAGCTATGGAACTCCTAGTTAAGTGACAGTTTTTTTTTCTAATTTGCGCTCATACTATTTATATTTTATCGATAAATGTAACATTGCAAATTCTAGTATAAATAATTCACAGATAAATAATATAACATAAATAAATCCATGTTAGTGTACTTTTGTATGCTTTAATAAATTATTTAGCAATTTTAATAACTAAATTAGTAAGACGATGACGTACAGCATGTTTAAAAATGTACTGTGCTGTAAATTAAAAAGTAATAATATCAGTTTCACTGATGAGTGACAAACGAGTCATTTGATATTAATATTTTTTTTAGTTTTAACTGTTTGTGAGGGGGTTTTAGATTTATCAATTTTAGTTTCAATAATTCGTACTCATAGTAATGATTATTTTCAAAGATTTAATTTAATTACAATTCACAACCACGTTTACTATCTCACAACCTCCAAATTGTTCGTATAATCTTTTGTGGATAATTATTATATCATTTTTGATTAGATTAATTAAAAATATTTTCCATTAACTATGTTTCGCTGCCTGCTACTTGTGACATACCTATTTGTATGAAATTGTTTCAGAGACGTCCAAGTAGGTAATGGTACAGGTATAAATACATATTATTATTTTTTTTTTTTTATAAATACATATTAAAAGAACAATCACTGCTTTTGATTTCGACATGATATTCAAGTATCATTAGAAAATTATGATTCCATTGGTAAAGGAGTATGTAGGTAAGTACGAGAAAAGTACCTAAATGTAAAATGTAAATGAATAATACACTTATCTGTCCTTATACTCAAGATATTCAATTTTTTCTAATAAAAATATTACCCTCTGTTTTGTCAACCTATATCGGATGAAGAAGTCGATATCATCATATTTATCAAAATGTTCCACTCTTTGACGATATAAACAGGGTCTTTTTGGTAACAAGTCATTAGAAAATAATTCAAGCACTTCAACAGCGTTTAAGTTACCAAAAACTGTCTCAGATCGTCTTCCATTTCAAGGGATTCACGTATTTTCAATCACGATGTAATGTTAGGTGACAGTCAAGGCGCGAAATATCGGGCCCCTAAAGTTAGAGGCCTCCCTAAGGTCTTAGGTGACACCTAAGCGTTGGTGAAAACAATTTTTCTTAAGAGGCGCCCTAAATGGCCGCTAAGGGATACTTAAAATTAGGAGTCAGTTGGTGAAAACGGGCATAAGTCCCCTGTCACTAAGCCTCCAACCTCGAGCAAGTCGACTAGATAAGATTTAGTATTAATTTTATATGTAATTTTTGGTAATTTTTATAAAGTTAATTTTGAAAATTGATTTTTTTTGGGAGACTCGAGCGTCGAAAATATATTTGATTTAGTTAACATAACTTAATAACAACAAACAAACTAGGTAACTATGATTTAGTTTTGTGAAAGAAAGTACGTGGAGTTAGGAGTACCATATTATATTATAGTAATATAACTTTCCTAAAATAATGACCACAACAGCTGTACACTGTACATGCATAATATAAATATTGCTTAGTCTGTCCGCCAAGACGAGCAAGCGAAGCGTAAGGACACTACCAGACATAAGACAATTAGACCAGACTTTCCTCGAAGCGTTTCGTCGATTATATGCCAGAGGTGCAGAAAGTGCCAAAAGGCAGTATCTAGCGTTTTGGTAAGGTACATATTTTGACACCACTTCAAGTATCGTCAAGACCTATGGTCAAACTTCAATTCACTATGCGTTTATCGCGACGATTTATTATTCGGGAGCTGGAACTCTTGCTATATTAAATTAGTTCGAGGCAAATAAGTAGGTACATAGCTTAATGACTTTTATACCAAACAGCACAGCATTTATTTTACAAGCATCTTATAGAATATGGTCAAATTTTAATCCTTTGCATCAGCAACACCTCCGTTAGTAATGGCGAAAGTAGCTTCGCTCTCCGGCAGGTCTGGCGAGTCGTATATTTTCGCTATTCGGTTTTCACCGCGGCCCTTTCTGAGGTAAATCCTTGTAGTTGACGCGTGGGCTAGAATGTTACCCCCTATAGGTTTCTTTGGATCCACTTGAAAAGACATCGTTGCGCCTGGATCGGCCGTCATTTGGTTTGTTATGAATACTGCCACGTTGTATTCTTCAGAAATCTTTAAAAAAAAGGCCAATACTACTATACTAAATACTCTACAGATATTTTATTTTATTTTTTATTTAGAATACACTAATTTCTGTGTTGGATTGCTTATTTAACGAGGAAAGCTTTAGGCTATAGAACTTCACTTTACTGTAGACTTGTCTGGACGAATCGTAACTTTCATCCCGGAATAATGTACGGGCCCCGTGGGATTTTCGTGGCCAAAAGCTAGTAAAATTCCTACAAGACTTCTGTTGCGGATATATTCGACCGTCATTCATATCGAAACTTGTATGTTCGAGCTAGCGTTCAGCGTCCGGGTTCAGACCCAACCCTAACTAACGGTTTCGTATCAAACTTTTGGGTCCCTAGCGATATACAATAATATTATAGTCCAATGCTTGTTATCGATAGTCTCCTATTTAGATTTCAGACGGTGAACGCCAGGTCTATGAAATTTGCATTGCATATTAGGGCAATGAAACTTTGAAAATGTTTTTGCATGAGTTGTGACCGTGATCGATCAGTGACGTTAATCGTTATATAAGTACCTATATTATAATATTTAAACTTGCGTCAAACATGACCTATAGTATTTAAACTTGCGTCAAACAATATAATTTTGGATGTGAAAAAAACCGAATATGGAATACTATATAACAAGTTGGCGAAAGAATGTAAGGAACAAAAAATTCCAAATCTGGCGACAGAATAATACCAGTTTTGTTCGCTAAATACTCCAAACTGGCAGACAGATATTATTAAGCGAACAAATAACCATATTGGCGATAATTTGAGAGTACACATTTAATTTAAGAATAGGCGCATATATTTTCCCTCATGTAGGTAATTTAAATAAAATAATAAGCAGCAAAACGAGCCATAATAAACAACATAAAAAACGTAAAAACGTAAAGGAGCGTACAAAATTCTCATTTTTAATTTTTCTCGGTGGAGATTACAAAAAAACAATTCGTTTTGAAATTTCAAAATGGCAGATATTTAGTTTTTGTAATATTGATATGGGTGTCGCTTACCAGGTTATTGTGGGTGCTGGATACGAAAATGACATTCATTTTGAATTTCCAAAATATGTCCGCTATAAAAACTAATATGGGTGTCCTTGTGTAGGTTTCTGGGGGTGCTGATTACAACAAATTCATCCATTTTAAATTTCCAAAATAGTAGACATTAAAAAAATGGATATAGGTGTCCTTTTCTAGGGTCCTAGAGTCACATATAACAAAAATTCATTCATTTTGAAATTTCAAAATGGCGAATATTTATTTTTCTGTAAAATTGATACGGGTGTCGTCTTCGAGGTTTTTAGGGGTGCTGAATACAAAAATTATATCCATTTTGAATTTCAAAGATTGCGGATATTTATTTTTAATAAAATGAATCTAGGTGTCCTTTTCTAGGTTCAGGGGATGTTAATTACAAAAAAAAACATTTATTTTAAAATTTCAAAGTGGCGGATATATTTTGCGGTATTCAAAAATGGTGCGTCCTACTGAAAAAATAATGGAATATTTCCTCTCCCTTAGTATCTCCGCAACCACATATTTTCTTCATGATGGAAGTAAAAGAATTTTGAAAATCCTGAATTTTCTAACATTTCTATAGCTTTATACATCGCTCGTACCTCAAAATAAGCATCTCGAAAACAGGTAATCCTATTGAAAAAGTAATGAAAATTTCCTCCCCCCCTAAGTAAACCCGTAACCACCTATTTTCCTTATGATAAGAGTTTTTTTTTTCAAAATCAATTATTTACAAAAATTTCTATAGCTTACATAGCTGGTACTACATAAGATACTGTGTTAATAATCATCAATCCTAATCAGCATCCGCAACATCTTTTAAATTAATACTAATGTCATTTTAACGAAGAATGAAAATTCTCCATTTTGGAAATTGAAATTGGAAGACAATTTTATAATCAGCACCCCCATAAACCTAGAAAAGGACACCCATATTAATTTTAATGAAAAAAAAATGTACGCCATTTTGAAATTTCAAAATGGATTCAATTTTCATACTGACCTGCAACCTCAAAAACCCTTGAAAACGGCACCCATACCAAAGGAAAACAAACAACAACAGTATCCAAAAATGCGATTTTCCGTAGCGTGCAAATTGAATTTTTAGCAGCCATTAATTTATCAACCCAATCTGGTTTTATAGCTGCTTACATCGTATAATAGTCACCAACTCGGAAATTAAGTCGCCGACTTATAAATTTCGGTGCCAATTTGGATTAAATTTCGCCACCTATTGATCATTTTTGTATTTTTTGTCACGTGAGTGCTTTCGCCAGTTTAGTAATTTAGTCGCAAACATATTAATTCGCTGCCAAATTCAGTAATACAATATGCTCATGTGCAGTCACCAATTTATTTTTATTTATTATATACTTATTAAGTATATCCCATTATTAAATAGGTACTTACCTACTTCTCACAGTATTTTACACCGATACGGATATTTTTGAACATCACTGCCGTTTGTGAACATATTTGCAATATTCTTTTTTGTAAAGGTTATAATTCGAAAGTCTCTTAGTCACCAAAGTGGTAACCTGATGATGGGATCCATGATGAATCGAGGGAACTCTTCGAAATTAATATGGACACAATTATAGTGATTTGTCTGAAGTAGTCCAAGCATATGCTACCAAAAAGTAAGATTATGCACCAAGGTATACCCTGGATCCAAAATTACTGGACAGAACCCCTAAGTCTTTACATGTTTGAGGATTCCGGCGTTATTTAAAGAACAGCAAGTATAATATGCCTTCATACCACTTACAGTAATCATAATCATCATCACGACCATCTTCACACGAAATACTAACATATTATTATGATGACATAGGTACTAACTACTCATTAGAGTTTTGTGCACCGATATCAATGTATTTGAAATTTTGCTATTGCCAAAATTATATTCGTGATCATCATCATCACTATAGTATATTTAATGCTTAACTGCTACACTTTTGCCGCCGACTATAACAATAGATAATAATAATTATTTAATTATATAGTATCTAATCATTATCATCACTGGTGATTGTTTAGTAGGTCCGCAGATTGTTGCTTATTTGAGGAAATATCACGGCCTCTCAGTAAACTGGCATGTACGAGGGCTGCACTAAAAGTTTCGGGAATGGAATATTTCCACTGTTCCTGTCATATTAAAATCTTTTTAATTTAAAACTCCTTGGTTTTAAAAATCGAATACCGTTTATTTATTTAAAAAAAGATTCTCGGTCTTGTCACAAGGTCTTGTCAAACTTGTTTAGTCGTTGAGAAAATGGAATTGACTCGAGAAAATTCTAGAGCGATGATTTATTATGACTTTCGAAGTGGTTTAACACAAAAACAGTGTGTTGACCGGTTGATTTCTGCATTTGGTGATGAAGCCCCATCCAAAACCACAATTTATCGCTGGTTTGCTGAATTTCAACGTGGACGTGTCAAGCTCAGTGATGATCCCCGTCAAGGTCGTCCAAAAACTGCAGTCACCCAAGAAAACGTTGATGCTGTGCGTAAGCTGATTGAGGAAGATCGACATGTGACATACCGCGAAATTCAGGCAACTTTAGACATTGGCATGAGTCAAATACAAATAATCTTGCATGAACAATTAACTAGGTGTAAAAAAGTTGTTTTCCCGATGGATACCGCATTTGCTCTGTGAAGAGCAATAAGCGGCTCGCGTTACTTGGTGCGTCAGAACTCTCGAAAGATGCCACGCACGATTCTCAAATGCTGTATACAACATCGTATCAGGTGACGAATCCTGGATATACGCGTACGAACCAGAAACAAAAAACCAGTCACGAGTTTGGGTGTTCGAAAATGAGTTAAAGCCAACAAAAATTGTTCGTTCACGGAGTGTTGCAAAAAACATGGTGGCCACGTTTGTCTCCAAAACCGGCCATGTTGCGACTATTCCTCTTGAGGGACAAAGAACGGTTAATGCAGAATGGTATGCTAACATTTGTTTGCCACAGGTCGTTTCTGAACTCCGTAAAGAGAACTGCAACCGCCGTATCATCCTCCATCACGACAATGCGAGTTCTCACACCGCGCACAGAACAAAAGAGTTTTTAGAGCAAGAAATCATAGAATTATTAGACCATCCGCCGTACAGCCCCGACCTAAGCCCTAATGATTTCTATACTTTCCCTAAAATAAAGAATAAATTGCGTGGTCAGAGATTTTCATCACCTGATGAAGCTGTGGACGCCTACAAAACGGCCATTTTGGAGACCCCAACTTCCGAATGGAATGGTTGCTTCAATGATTGGTTCCATCGTATGAAAAAATGTGTCAAATTTCGCGGAGAATACTTCGAAAAGCAATAAATACATTTTTAAATAGTAATGTTGTGTCATTTCCTTGATTCCCGAAATTTTCAGTGCCGCCCTCGTACTCACTCTCTCGACAATCAAACTCAAGTGTTATTTCATGCCAGTTTTCCAGGGGCCGTGGTATTTCCCCAAAATATAAGAATTACCGATCTGCGGACATACTAAACAATCACCAGTGATGATAATGATTAGATACTATATTATTAAATAATTATTATTGTCTATTGTTATAGTCGACGGAAAAAATGTATCAGTAAGCATTAAATATACTATAGTGATGATGATGATCACGAATATAATTTTGGCAATAGCAAAATTTCAAAGAATAGACATTGATATCGGTGAACAAAACTCTGATGAGTAGTTAGTAACTGTCATCATAATAATATTATGTTGGTGTTTCATGTGAAGATGGCGGTGATGATGATGATGATTACTGTAAGCGGTATGATGGCATAATATGCTTGCAGTTCATTAAACGACCCCGGAATCCCCAAACATGTATCTATAAGGACTCAGGAGTTCTGTCCAGTACTTTTGGATTCAGGGTATACCTTGGTGCAAAATCTTACTTTTTGATAACATATGCTTGGACTACTTCATAAAAAGTCGAAATCACTATTTGTGTCTATATAAAATTTGAAGAGTTCCAACGATTTATCATGGATCCCATCATCAGGTCACCACTTTGGTGACCAAAGAACAAATTTCGAATTATAGCCTTTACAATAACAAAATAATTTTTCAAATAAGCTAACAAACGGCAAAAAATGTTGAAAGATATTCGTGTCGGTGTAAAATACTATGAGAAGTACCTAGGTATTATATTATCATCATAATGTGATGATAGTGTTGATGATTTTGATTTGATTGACATAGTGGCTTATGCTTGCAGTTCTTTAAGCAACGCCGAAATCCCCAAATATGTATCTATAAGGAGATAGGAGTTCTGTTCAGTACTTTTGGATCCAGGGCATACCTTGGTGCGAAATCTTACT
The DNA here is from genome assembly GCA_037179445.1 of Phengaris alcon alcon. Taxonomy (NCBI): domain Eukaryota; kingdom Metazoa; phylum Arthropoda; class Insecta; order Lepidoptera; family Lycaenidae; genus Phengaris; species Phengaris alcon. The sequence continues at coordinate 18,567 of JAYRCH010000193.1, forward strand.
TTTTGGAAGCATATGCTTGCGTTACTTCAGAAAAAGAAGAAATCGCTATACTTATATGTCCATATAAATTTTGAGGAGTTCCCTCGATTCCTCATGGATCCCATCATCAGGTCACGTCACCACTTTGGTGAAAACTGGACCATTTTGGGATTATACCCTTTACATCAAAAAAATAATTTTGAAAATCGGTCCACAGACGGTGGAATTATTGAACATAAAAAAAAATATATATATACAGGTGTCTGAAGACCACTTCCATTAACTTTGGGATATGATTATAATACTTTTTCTCACTACGAAAATGTATTCTTTTTAAATTATTTTTTCAAAAATTGAATATTTTTAAGTATTTTTTTTTTACATTTTATACCTTTTAATCATAAGAACAAGCTGTTTAGAAATAGATTCTTTTATTAAAATCTAAAATATTATTATTTTTACTTCATTACGCAATGTAATTTACTTCATTACGCACGCGGGCCAATGACCCGGCCCGGCATGTCAGCTGGGCATACCTGCACGCCGTGCCGGGCGCCGGGCCATGCTCCCTCCCAGTACCTACACGCGTTCAGGGGTGGTGTATGCGGTGACTTAGAACCGTACACACACAAGTGATGGAAAGATGATAAGATAAGATTCCAAAATCCAATTTTGGTACTCGGACCTCTGACCTAGTTAATGCCCTAGTCCGGATTTTTGCCAACTACCAAGTAAAGATCCTAATTTCATAATTTCAAATAATTTTAACAGAGCCTTGATGACCATCCTACGGAACCCATTTTGCAAATCCCTGCTCTACACCGCCTGCAGTGTGGTTCGTAAATACCACGCACAAAATGTTGCTTGACAAATAACGAAACCTATGTACAGTGCAACTAAATTCATAATGTCCAACGGCAATCATCGCTTTTCTATCGAAATTACAGACGGTGTGTGAAAAACGACAATAAGCGAAAGATTTAACGTGCTTGAACTGTAGGTAACAATGAAACTAAGTATCTATCAAATAGTTACATACGTAAGTATACCGATCGTATTAAGTAAAACTATGGCTAATGGCTATTTACTTACGTGAAAGAAGTATTGAGTAGGTACTGAATAACTGCTAGTAGGTACCAACTCTAATCGTCTCGTAGTAGTTTCACGGAATCCATTGACCATCAGGCTGACTGCGGCAAGGTGTCGCGTTAAAAGTTAAAGTTGTTAGAAAGTGTTTTTGTTGCATTTTGAAAAATGTTGCTAGCACCATAAGTCAAAACTCAAAACACGTAATCACGTAAAAATTTAACAACACAACAATACGTTTTTAAACACGACCTAATAGTGAAACTCAATTCAGACAACAACCTTTTATCTCGAGAGAAAAACGGCAACTAAATTTGAAAATCTATTTTAAAACTAAATAGTTCTTTTATCGACTTTCGGCTAAATTCAGAAGACATTGCCGACAACAAGTGCACGTGCTAATGTAGGGTCAGACTGTGCGTAATTATTTAAAATTAAACAGTTGACTTTATTTTACCCCGGTCTGTCTACAAGTGGAATCCGTCAAAGTATATCGAATTTATTGCATATGAACGTATGTACATACATATATATGTTGTTGTTAGTTTTTAAATCATATCGAATGAAAAAATAAATCGATTAATTCGTTTATTTTCTCGTATTTTAATTTGTTTAACCTAAATGGGGATAACTATGTTCTGCAACTGATTCGTCAAATCTTCAGAGCCATAACACATAAATACTTTGGAGCTTACTCTGAGTAAAATTCAAGAAAATGAGATTATAATACGTGTTAAGTTTTAAATTTATAATTTAATTTAAATTATGTTCTATAAGAAATCCGATAACAGTAATGAATAAAGTATTGAACGCCACACAATTTAAAATATTATTAGATTTGATTAAATTCTTAAGATCTGTGACGGTGGCAGCCCTGTGTCGGTGGCGCGTGCGGCGGCGCGGCGAATATCAAAGGCGCACGGACCGCTCTTTCAAAGACTTATCCTAGGTACCTAGGCTAAGTGATGTGACCTATGAAAATTGAATCATTTACTTGTACGTAGTCGATATTTAAATTAGTTAATTGTGATGGTATGCGATTATCGTACCTGACACATGTGCGTTACCGATCTTTTACGCACTTTGAGCCTCCAGTAAGGAAACTTAATCAACGAAACACAATGCAAACGCTATTTTCGCCAAGTGCCAAGCCGAGTGTCGTAACAAGATAAATTAATTATTTGATGAAAATTAGATAGGGACTTTTGTCGTGCTAGCAGTTCTGATCGACCATCATTTGGCAATGTTCTCTTTTTTCAGATAAATAGTAGCGTCAGTCAGTCAAGTTACAACTGATCGGAAATCGATCGAAATAAGTTTGTAAGATTAGGAAGATAATTTGTTCTCATTATTACCTAATGGTTGTATTGTATACGTATGGGATTTATTGATGAAATATTTCATTATTTTTATCAATTTACTGTTCTTTTCTATTAGTTAAGTAGTTTATTAATAAGTCCATACAAATCAATGCGTATGCAAAATAAATAATAATTTATCGATATGAAAAACTATCGATACAACATATCAAATGTATCGGTTCGGGGCACATACTTATGTTTTTACATAAAATTGCGCGCGCGTAAACGCTGTTGTGTGTTGGCGCGCTTTCGAGTGACGTTCTCGCCAAATTGTCCAATTAACTGTTTTTTTTTTTTCATTTTTACTTCATAATATCTTCGTTTTAATATTTGTTTTTAATTTTAACTTTTTCATTTTTTCTTTTAACTGTTTTATTTGTAATTCATATAAACTGTTTCGTTTGTTTTTGACTTGTTTTTTTGTGTTTGTGTGTGATTTTTTTATTTTAAAATGCCTTCGCCATACGCGTTTACAGCACGGGATTATGGTATGATGCTGATATGCTTAGGAGAAGCATTTGGGAATGCCACAAGGCATTGAGGATTTAGCGAAGGCGACATCCTCATGCCCGCCATCCTTCAGACTCCCGTACACAGGCATATCAGCGAGTGTTAGAAAATAGGCCCATTGAGCTTTCAGCGTCTGGCGGTGGGCGGCAACTGGACATTAATATCGGTGCGGTTAAAATGCTAAGACGTCGGCAAGGTAGGCTAGTTGCTACGCATGCAACTGTACATAAAATTTTACGGCGGGACAGAATGCGTCTATAAGTTGGTCAGTTAATGTATGGGGCGGCATTTACAATAATTTCATATTGGGGCCCATTTATTTAGCTCCACGGATGACCGGTGCGTCGTATCTGGATTTTTTAAATAACCAGCTAACAGAAGAACCGGACGACAACATACCGGTGGCCGATTATCCGCGAATGTGGTTCCAGCAGGATGGCGCACCTCCACACGTGTCGCGGCTTGTTCGTCAGCGTCTGAATGAAATGTTCGGCGATCGCTGGATCGGACGAATGGGATCCCACGCCTGGCCACCTCGATCCCCTGATTTGACCCCATTCGACTTTTTCCTTTAGGGTTACGTCAAGGACAGTGCTCGTGAAATGAAGCTTCGAGTTAAAGACGTTTTTGGTGAGTTGCGTAGACATTGCCACGAATATCCCACGTTTGCTTCTCGTCTACACGAAGAGACCAAGAGACGTGTAGAACTGTGCGTTGAACTGGAAGGGGCACAGTTTGAACCCCATCTCATACGAACGTGAGCACAAATAAACTAATCAGGTTAGTCACATTATGTACACTCTGTTTGATTAAACGGTGGATTTGTAATTGTTGTTTCGCTGTTCGATTTAACTGTTTATGTACTTAATGGCATTTTATTTTCATTTATTTTTCTTAATCTGAACAAAAATCTGAATGTTATTATTAAATTGTAACATAACAAAAGTTAGTAAATACTTGAATATTATTAGAACTTTAAATAAGATTGTAAATAATCTATGCAATTTTCGCGCCAGCGCGGGCGCGGACGGAGGCAGCCTCTCTCCTCGCGCCCGCCCTCTCCTGCTTCCTATGTCGTTGTGTACGTTGAACATTGCGTGTTGAACGTTTTAACTTTACAAAAACTGTCGATTAAAAGCAAATGACTAGTACCAATGGATCGATCTATCTAATATGGATGAATAGATCTCATGCCCTACTATACGCCCACGAAGTTAACGGGACTGGTCTAAATACACTATATGTATACAGGATACAGCCGAATGTATAATAATATAACCGCCTCCTTTTTTTGGAAGTCGGTTGAAAATAAAAGTTGTGACTTTAGTAAACCATCTCAAAATTAAATTAATTGCGCGCTTTAACCACTGTGCGGCGTTGTAATGAAGATGTGAATGAAAAATAAAAAGTTATAATATATATATATATATATATAAGGTCAAAAGGTCACGAAAATAATTTTTTCGCAAATATCTCGAATGTCAATATAGGTCATTATAAAAATTGTTTGTCGTGAAATTCTAAATCTACAAAAAATCTACAAAAAAATCCTCTTGCATTTTTCTGTAAAATTAACCGTTTTCGGAGTAGAGCGCTGAGAAAGCGACTAGAATGCACTCGCATACGGTATTGTATACCGTACACAACACCAAGACATAAACTCTATTGCTTTTTATCCATGTTTGTAAGTGTATTAAAAACCTTCTTTCTGGTACTTGGGCGTTTTGTGAAAAATATGTTCCCGGGTGCGTAATCAACACACCCGGGGATACCGCACTAAAACCCCAAGGTGCCTTCTCCTGCTCCGCTTTTTGCAGATTTCTTGTTGCGACGCGACGGTGTTTAACATCTGCGATGTGTTCCTTTACGCGTGTTTTGATAGATCTTTTAGTTTGCCCTATATAGGAGAGACCGCACTCACAGTCGAGCTTGTAGACTCCTGCATCTTGAAGGGAAGTCGTGGATGGACTCAAGTAATAATTGAAGAATCTTCGGGTAGTTCTAAACTTAAACAAATCGGTAACTTCAACAAATGGGACAACTGCCACCTCAGTCCTCCCGTCACCACGACTGCTGGAAAGTAGCCGAAACGTCGGAAAAAAAGAAAAGTGCACCGCGACACAATCCGTGTGTACAATGCACACTCGACGGCGACACTCCAAAGAGGCTGGTAGAGGATTTGCTTAGCTTTTAATAACGAATAATGAGTATATTTATAATAACTATTAACTACACAGCTTTTAATTTATAGCGTTTTATCTTATCTGTACGGAGCTGTTCCACCCGGATGCGTATATGGCCACGCGTTCCGTAGTAAAATAAACATCCAAGTGTATAAGATAACAGCAGGTCAATCGCGCTATTGTTTATCGTTTAAATTTTAAAGCGATTGACCTTGGATTTAAACTTTAAATTTAGGTTCAACTCTGCTTTGGTTATGATTCGGTTTCGGTTAGATTCCGATGCGGCTGAACAAATTTCAGTATCGCACTATCCTTCCAATCGAAACTCAATTATACTTTTATTTCTATTTCATTTTTCAAGTCGTTTTTACCTCATATTCTCAACAATTTAACACACCAAAACAAGAAACGTTTCATAAACGTGAGAGCATAAGTACTTAGGATCCTATCAACTTTTTAACAGACTTCCAAAAAAGGAGGCGGTTATACGTTCGGCTGTATATTAGGTCTTTACCTATGAAATTGCCGTTTTGTATGAAAAAATTTAAACTAATTTTTTTCATGTAATTTTTATTTGCATTAATCGAAGTAATCACCCATCAAAGTAATCACCCATGCAATCAATGCATCTTTGCTAACGCAGTGGCAGTTTATTGATGCCCTTCTTAAAGAAATCAGCTGGACGGGAGGCAACAAATTCTTCAAAGGCATTTTGTACTGTATTGAATTTTTTTCCCGCCAAGAAGTTATCCAAATTCTGGAAAAAGTAGTAGTCTGTAGGCGCAAGGTCTGGTGAGTAGGGCGGATGACGGAGAGCTTCCAACCCCAGTTCTTGCAACTTGGAAACCGTCTGCTGTGCAGTATGAGGTCGCGCGTTGTCGTGCAAGAGCAGCGGAGACGAGCGATTTACCAATACTGGTTGGAGATGTGCCAGCTTCTCCATCATTGTGTTCAGTTCTTCACAGTACACATCTGCAGTAATGCTCACCCCGTTTGGTAAGAAGTTGTGATGAATCACACCGGCGCTAGACCACCAAACAGTGACCATCACTTTTCTAGGGGTAAGTTTTCGTTTAGGGCATTGTTTAGGTGCTGAACCAGGATCCAACCAAATTGCTGAGCGCTTGCGGTTATCAAACAGAATCCATTTTTCATCGCAGGTAACAATGCGGTTCAAAATCCTTCATTTGTGTGTCTGTTGAGCAGTGTAAGGCACGTCTCGACGCGTACTTCGCGCTGGCGATCATTGAGTTCGTGGGGCACCCATTTGTCAAGCTTTTTAACTTGCCAATTTGACGCAAATGGACCATCATCATCATTGTAATGATGTTATAATGATGATATAATAGGTACTTACTTCTCATATTATTGTATTCTATATTCTCGTATTTTACACCGACACGGATATCTTTGAACATTACTCTGCCGTTTATGGACCTATTTTCAAAGTTATTTTTGATGTATTGGGTATATTCCGAAATTGTTCTCATTGTCACCAAAGCGGTGAGCTGATGATAGCATCCATGAGGAAGCGAGGGAACTCGAACTTTATATGGACACATATAATGATTTAGCCCAATTTAAAAGGGTAAGTAATTATTTAGAAAATAAGTTTTATTTCATACTTTTTTGTGCATTTTTACTTTGGAAGTAGGTTTATTATTTTGACAGCGTTTCGGTTTGGGCAGTGCAGCGTTCCAACTACCTATCTGTCAAAGCGTTAGCGCTATACCGAATCATTTAAAAAGTCGAGTAACGTTCACGGTTCGTTTACGATTCAACTGAATAACTTAGCGCGATTGCCATGCAGAATTAACAGAGATATCAGACACAACATGCACACAACATGCCTATTTCCCAATATGGTCCTTTAGCAGTTTCGGAAAAGTGAGCAATGAGTATCTACAATAGGTACCTTTTGTAATTTGGACAACACTTGGGCTAGTTTCTGTTGCCGATCAGCTAGTTCGCCTCGGCCAGAGAAGTCGACTCGGAACAGCGCCATTACTGAGTCAATAATCAGTAGCTTGAAAACACCACCCTCCTCATGAAACTTCGCTGCTACAAAGTCAAGGAGCTCCGCCTGCGAAAAAGGGATATTTTTCAATTTTACCTAAAAATATCTGCAACGTAGGTAATCCGGCTATCTACTCGACTCTTCTGAGATATAAAGTAGGTAATTACCTAAGTAGTAGGTAATTACCTACTAGTTACCCCGTACCATAATTACTAGTGTCCAGCTGGTAGCCAAAAACATGTAGTAGATTGTTAAAACACTACCTACAATTACCTAGACCTACCTAGTGTATGTAGTGTTTTAACTAACCTACTCATTATCCGACATTTGGTTGAAAGTCGGGCAGGACTGGGAAATTGGTCACTAACTCACTAGGAACTAGGGGTAGAGGCCAAGTATAATATTTAACAGCCTCCGTGGTTCAGTGGCTTAGAGCTAGAGTGTCGACTCGGATGTCGTGGGTTCGATTCCCGCATTGGAACAACATAGAATGTTGTTTTCAAGTTTGGTTAGGACATTGCAGATTGATCACCTGATTGTCTGATAAGAAAGATTAGAAGATAAGAAAGATCCATGCGTCGGATGGTCATGTAAAATGTCGGTCCTGCGAATGATCTCTCGCCAGTCGTGGTCGGTCCGTCCGGGTCTGGGTTTCGAGAGTAAGGGAAGAGGGGAAGAGAGAGGGCTCTTTACTACTACTGCGCACACACTTGGGAACTATAAAATAACTCCTGCATAGCTGGTCTGGTTTCAATGAAACTGCCACCGTCACCGAAATCGGTGTGAGGAGCTATTTTAATATTTTTCTCGTGCGTAACGTAACGTAATTGTTTATAATTTATGTTTATGACGTAGAAAGTAGGCACCTACTGGTTAGTAGGTGACGACTTTCTGTGTCATACCCAAGCGGAAGTACGCACAAGTTCTTACTTACGTTTTGACGTATTTATAATATACGCTTAGGCTGACAAGCAACGCGCTCGCGGCACGCACACAGCGCCCGCATCGCTGACATGCCCGAGGAACGCGCACGCCTAATGCGTTTAGGCCTTAAAGGTGCCTAAACTGACGTTAGTACGTACACTATACTACATTTATCTAAACATTATCTGTGTGTGCGTTTGGTATGCCAGACGTCCGCGTCCCGTATTTTGGGTAGGTATTACTTAAAACGTCCCGCGGGGACAAGCGCTGTCCCATAAATCAAGCGATCTAGGGTTAAAAAGACAGTACGTAGGTACTCAGTACTCGCGCAAGAATGCTCGCAATATCCCATACTCATAAATATGAGCTCGGGCGCGCTAAAACTAATCGAATGCTTAAAACTCACTCGATCTTTAGAAAAATATTTCAAAAATATGTCACCAATTCATTTAGGTTTTTTTTTCGGTTAAGAAACTAAAATTCCGTTTTTTTGGATTAATTTTTCTGGCTTACCTAAGTATGTAAAAAGAATGCTAAAGAAAACGTGCAACCCGTTGCTTGCTTGGTACCTAAGTACTTACTTGATGTTCTGACGTATAAGCTCTGGCGTAAAGCACGTTGTCTAGAACAGCATTTTGTTCCAGGTTAAACCTGTCTGCTATAGGTCTAAGCCTATCTGGACGACTGATATATCATTAATGAAATTACAGAAGAGAAAGATCAAAGAACAACAGAAGAGACTGCTGCTTAGGTACTTCTTATTCCTTCTTTTGGAAAATGCAAACATTACAATGACATAGCTCCTATCTTGGATAGGTAGTTACTATAGGCAATTGACAGGGCATTAAAGTAAAGCGGCATGGAAATTTATGTACCGTTAAACCATGTTGCTAATGGCCTTTCGGCAACCTTCGTTTTGCTATGGAAATGACAGAAGATGTATGAAAAACGACAATTGCCAAAAGACATCGAGGTCGTGGTCGTATTACCATACTACAACGTACCTACTGTAGTGTTTTCCAAATAATCCGTTTAATTAAATTATTGTCCTAACTAAAAGTAAGTAACGACTGCCGGTTTTCTATAAAGTATAATAATTACCAACATAATATTATTTACATTAAAGGAGATTGCAAAATTGCATACTCGTGTTAGCATTCCTCGTCAAACTGGTAACATACACATTACACACTACGAGTATACACAGTAATTACACAATATGGCCTTTGCCGACGTTCAGTCCAATTTGGCCACAGACGTTCTTAATTTGACATTATTTAAGAACGTCAAAGTCAGGTCGAAGGCAAAGTTTCCATACAAAACACGCATAGCCCACACACGTGCGTAATCTATCTAACGTCAGTTGGAACTTAAAGAATGATGCTGACGTGCGTTCTTAATCAGGAAGCAAACTGACAGAATTAAGAAAAGAACGCACAGTTTTTCATATAGGTATTTCTATAGAACACATGTACTTAAATTATGATTGTGCACATATTGTAAATTAAATAATTTGACACATTTTTTATACCTATATATGGAATATATGGAATTCAGCACGACTGTGGCCAGGATAAATAGTATGCTTGTTAGTGCCATTATTGTTAGCCTCTCGTCGAAGTACTTAACTATTACTTTTAAATAGTAGAAGTTACATTAATATAGCTAGAGCTAGTGCTACCATGGACAGAAGAAACAAAAGACTTCTTAGTTTCTAAGTAATTTGAAAAGGATACAACGTATGCTCAGTATCGAGAAACATGACTTTGCCCCCGCTGTAGCCGGTGGAGTTCGGGATTTGTGTGGTTACGCACAAAGTATGAGACAGCTGAGTTTTGCCAGTCCGGAATTCTCCGAAAACTTCTGTAATCGCCATCGATTCTATGCCACCGGCGAGAAGCTTGCTAAATAAATAAATAAATAAATAAAAATCCGGCCAAATGAAAGTCGGATTCGCGTATAAAGGGTTCCGTACAAAACGGCAAAAAATTCACGTTTGTTGTATGGGAGCCCCACTTAAATATTTATTATGTTCTGTTGTATTTAGTCTTTATTGTTATAGCGGCAACAGAAATACACATTTGTGAAACTTTCAACTCTCTAGCTATCACAATTCATGAGATACAGCCTGCTGAGTGGTGACAGACAGATGAACGGACGGACAGACGGACGGACAGACAGCGAAGTCTCACTAATACCTTAGGTACGGAACAGTAATAAACATTTGTATATCTCTAACGGCAATAAAAATTATAGCAGGCTGTGGAAATTACTGTGTAAAAGTTACTCACTCCAATTCATTGCTTCCTGTACTGATTTTAAAAACTGATTTTCGTTTGTCACTTACTTCCAAAGCAGTCATGAAACCTAAAGATATAACTTTTAGACAAGCCTCTTTAATTTTATCAACTTTGGTTTCTGAAAATCCTTTGATATTATTAAGTTTTTTCTTTGTGGACATTTGCACTCCTTTGATAGTGCAAATCCCTGCGCCCTTTAATTTTTTTATATCAGCCACATTTATACCATGCTTTTGTAATATATCTACGTCTTGAAAAAAGCTCTCCTCTTCATCGTTTTCAGAAATGTCATCTAGTGCTTGCTCAATCATTTTAGATTATTTTTAGTTCTATATTATAATTATTAATCTGTTTTTGATTTTTTGCCGCCTTATTTAAATTTTTTTAATGTGTTGACTCCGAAAGCAAAGATTTGAATCCATAATGCCGATTTATAAAACCTATAAAAAATCTAAAATTGCACTTACATAATAATTATAACATAAATGTTTTTGGATATTTTATGAGGCCTCCAAATTCTTCTAAAATGTGGGTACGGCACGCTTTATTTGATAGTTTATTCACATTTTTAAGCAATAATTTCACAACTCAACATTTTAAGTAACCATTGTTCTGGCAAAAATTTTATGTTCCATTCCTCCAAATCGAAAAAAAGAAGTAAAATAGTAATGTCAGTTTGATTTTTGACATGATGCCATTTTTTATAGTAAATTAATTTTTACTCTTCGATGATTCTTCATGCGACGCAAATTGAAGAAAATAAGATAATTTATTTTATATCATCAAGAATAAACCGTCTTAATCATCTCAGTTAAGGTAAGGGCGTAAGTTCACCCAAAAGAGCTCTGAAAAGTGATTTATTTATATATGTTTTATATATTCCTCCGTATCACAGCCATGTTGAAGTAGTGTTGATTTTTCTAAGTTTTTCGCAAATATAATTGTTTATTATAAAGTTAAAGTTGTTCACTAGTATATGTGACAGACCTAAGTTTAGTTTGTGTTGTGATTATAAAAAGTTGGAAAGTCGTTACAAAATGGGAAGTGTTGTAAAGTGCCACCAATTCTGGCTTCGAGGCGTCGTCACCAAGGTAAGGCTGGACGTGTCTTCAATATACATCACATCGTAATATATCTAACTAAAATAACATTTGAATTTCACGAAATACGGGTCGATATTTCGTTAGAAAGTACATCTATTGAGATTCCATTGTTACATGGGGCAAAAAACCGTTAAAAGTTTTAGCTTGGTGTTAACATACATATTGTAATGTATACGTATTTGCTCTTCGTGTATTTTTTACATCCTTGCAAGTTTTGTGATTGCAAACTTGACAGACGTTTTGTAATAGCTGTTACTGTTAAACCTATATATATATAATTATACCTATTGGAAATAATATGTGATGGTCAATTTGTACATTTTTAAAGAGCTTGTTTTGGGTTTGGTATGTAAAAATAATTAGCACAAGTAGTACATAGAACTGGCTGCTGTTTTCAGATATGGATTCTGAAGATTCTCGAGATGCTCCTGGAGACGGTCATTCATCTTCAAGTAGTAGCTCCAGTTCTAGGAGCCGCAGAAGTTCCTCTTCAGAGAGTTCAAAGAAAGGACCAAAGTCTCCACAGTCACCTAGATCCAATGGCCATGGCCCTAGATCACCATCACCTGAAAGTCATTCTCAGTCCACGCACAGATCAAGCAAACAGCCAGAATCTCCAGATAACATGAGCGGAGCACATTCAGACATAAACTCTCCTGAGAACTCATTACCAGGCTCTCCTCTTGGACCAAAATCACCTGATGCCCCAAAATCGCCTAGTGAAGCTGGCTCAAATATTGGATCTCCAGAGCCTCCATCATCCCCGCCTCCCCACAGTGGGCCCCGGACCCCACAGTCACCAAGCAGTTCGATCAAGTCTCCTGTATCCCGGTCACAGCCTGTCTCGCCAGATTCGGGCTCACAGATCGCGTCCCCACCTCATAACACCGTGCCGAGGTCCCAAACGTCCAGCCCTTCCCCAGACCGAGGGTCATCACAGTCTTCCCCTCGTAGGTCACCGGATAAAAAAAATGATTGGAGTCCCAAAGAAAAATGGAGAAGGCACACAAAAGCCGAACAAAAAATGGTTGCCACATCACGAGCAAGAAGTAGATCTGAATCTAGTCAGTCTAGCAGAAGCTCATCCTATAATAAGAGGAGTACTAAAGATCCAGCTACAGAAGAAATATCAGATGGTAATTTTCTTTCTTACCTATCCTACTACTATTACAATTATGAAAGTTTGTGAGGATGGGTGGACATTTTTTCACTCTTTCACACAAAAGCTACTGAAAAGATTTTAATGAAGTTTGGAATTTATAGTAGAATAGTTTAAGCTCTGGATTAACACATAGGGTACTTATTAACTCAAAAAAGTTCAGTTTTCCCGTGTTTACGCAGGCGAAGCCCAAGAAAGGTGTAAAAAAATAATTTTTTTGATACCTTGTTCATGCTAGTTTGTTGGCAATTTCAAAATTAATTATTTACTTTTGTAGGGGAAATGGAGTCTGATCAAGAGGATCATAAATCAAGAAGTAAATCAGTAGGAAGTGATAAAAATGATGGCAAAGACAATAATATAAGTCATGAAGATTTGTCTGATGTATCAGATTTGGACTCTGAAAATGGTGACCTAGAAAAGTCAAAGGTTTGTTTTAATTCAACCTTATCAATATATTTTATAAAATAAAAATCAACTAAAGGCTATGGTTTGTGATATTTAAGCTTAGTAAAATTAATAATGACAAATTTTCTTTTCAGACCAAGTCAAAACCTAAATCACCTGCATTAAATCATGAATGTGTGAATGGCAATGCAGAGTCCAATACAAAAACATCTCCAAAATGTGATAATGCTAGAACAGAAAACTCAAAACTTGATAAAGTAAGTACAAAATGTTTCATAACTATAAAAAGTAAAGTTAAAATTATAACTTTAAGTTAAAAAAAACTGCATTAAAAAATTTTGATGTCACACTCACAACTAAGATGAATCTAGTCATACCTCTCAAGCTCAAATACGACATGCTGTTTAGGCTCTAGAGGGTGGCAAAGAAATAAACATATATATTATATACACTTGAAAAACAGTCCGATAATAAGTTTTCTTTAAAGTTTCAATATTTCTACATTTGCAGGTCACTTTAAATTGTAAATAAATATGACTTCCTTTCAAACCTTTTCGATTCTGTTTCGTTTTTAATAAATTAGAATTATTGATAAAGCCCTCAATTTTAGTTGCCCCAAGAAAAGACAAGTAAAACGGAAGATGGTGAGGAACAATTAGATTTTGAAGCAGAAGAAGGGGAATGCGTAGAAACCAAACAAAAAGACCACTCCAATGGAGATATAGATACACAAGCAGGAGAAAATGGTTATTGCTTACTTTTATAACATTATATTTTTGTAACTTTGCTAAAGTATAATATTATGGACTAATCTGAGAGAGGTGGTTCTATGTTCTGAATAAACAGATTCTGATTACCAGTTCTGTTAGCTTGACCCTACTGCATGTGTAGATGTTACCCATGGTTCACCATATTGTCTATATTATTCACATAATGCTTTTCAAATACTTTCTTCAGACTTTTGTCGAAACCTTTAAAAAAAGGTGGATATAAAATAAAATTTTCAGAAGAGACTAAGGCAGGACGGAGGTCTCGAGGTTCGTCACTGGAAGAGGGTGAGGTATCGGACGAGGCAGAACGGAGACCCGAGGAAAGTGAACCTCGACCGGTCTGCAGATTCTTTTCAAGGGGTGCATGTACCTGGGGTGTTAGCTGCAGGTAATTTATTAATGAAGTGTTTTATGGTGTACCCCTATTATATAGGATAGTTTGGGGTTGGATGGATTTATGTTTGTTGAGATTTTATTCAGGCAAATAGGATAAGACTGTACGTAGGATATAAGGACAGGTTACACATTCCAGTGGTCACTATTTTGGCGCAGTAAAGGAGTGATAAAGTTCAATATTTTGGCAAGGTTCTTGTGTTTATATTATTATCTGTACTAATAATATAAAGAGGAATTATTCGATCGTTTCTTTGTTTTAATTAAATAGGCTCCGAAAAAACTACATCGATTTTGATGAAATTTGCCACAGATCTAGAATTGACCACCCGGAAGGACTTTGGCTACTTATTATTATCGCGGCAAATGTACAGTTCCGTTACGGCAACATCTAGTACATAATAACACTACAAACTCACACTCTTCTCTCTATGTGGTCATTCTTTAGGATACAGAAGTATGAAACAGTGGTCGATGATAATGATCATCATTACGTTTTAGGTTCCTGCACCCGGGCGTGACGGATAAGGGTAACTACAACATGTTCGACGTGGTGCGCGGCGTGCCCGCCGGCGCGTACGGCGTCCGCGACACAGCGCCGCCCGAGTCCGCGTGGGAGCGAGGCCTGAGGACTGCTAAAGAGGTAATAACTGCAAAACAAACATCAGCAATGCCATGTAAGTACTTACACCATAGACGAAAAACCACCAAGAACATCCTTGCATAGAAGGAATGCTACAAGTAACTTATATTTACCACATATTAAGGTTTCATGAAAAGTTTGGTAGTAGTTTTGATTCTGGATTAAGACATAGGCTACTTTCTATCGCAGCATATAATGTATATTACTTTTATTATATATATTACTGTAGTCTATAAAAAGTAAACCATGTGCCTCAAGACATTTTATTATTTGGTATACATCAAGCAGCTTTGCTACAACAATCACTTTTTTACAGATGCTACGCATAGCGAACAAGCGCAAGGAACAGGATATGGACTTTGAGGAGAAGAAACTACACCTGTCCCTAGGCGGCGCCGCGCATGATCCCGACGCGGAGCTCGCGTACGCCGCCGCTGCTGTGGGTGCCTCGCCCCCCGCTATCGACGCGCCCGCCCCTCGGGATCCGGAGGTCTTCAGGTAGGCTGGGCAAGCTTTGTTGAAAATCGACAAAAGTGAAATACACAATATATAGTTCATACCGGGAGGGGTGTGAACTGACGCTTTCACTACTGGATATTCTGCAATAAAGAGCTATATCTTTTTATGTTCTGTGAATGAGTGAAAAAAATGTGTGAATTAAGTTGAATTAAAAATACCGGGCCGCGTCTTAGTGTAAGCTGACCCTAATTCTATTTTAAATGAATTTGATTGGTATTTAAAAGACCTTTTATTACCTATTTTTACCTTTAAAAAATAAAACAAATAAATACAAAAGGCCTTTATTCTGAGAATTTACAAATTTTATATATATGTATTGCATTTTAAATTATATCCCTTAACATAGTGCCTTTCGGCATAGGCCTCCCCCAATGGCGTCCCATGGCGTTTACTGTCCTTTGCAACCCATCTCCAATTTGGTCCTGCTGTGAGCTTTAAATCATCCTTCCATCTGTGGTACTATCTGCCTCGGTTTCTCCTGCCATCCCTTGGGAACCAATTCGTCACTTCTCTGCTCCACTTCCCCATATTCCCCATTGTGCCCCGTAGCATGTGGCCTGTCAAACGCCACTTGGTATACCGTTGCTTGGTTGCAATAAAGTGGATTTTGCGATTTTATCATTATTTGTTTTTACTTGCATTGTATGGATGCAATTTAAAAAATAATAGTAGGCTACTAGACTCATATTTAATTTCATACATTGAAGGAGTTTTTCCTTTAGTACTTGGCTTAGGAAACGTATTCTAGCAATATCATAAATTAAAAACTTAAGATTGATAAATAAAGTTGATTTAAAAATATGTATTTTTGTTTTTTAATTTCTACTGATGAAAACACCTCGAAGCAACTTCCGACAAGGATGTGACGACACAAACACACTAAGCACATAATATGAAGTAGTGAAACGAAACTTTCTGTAAATAAATAGTTCATGACATCTTATAAAGTTATTTATGTCTAAACGCCAAACGGAACGCAACACCCACCATTTTAATACTACGGACTATAGCACAGATTACAATAGTACTAGTATGACGTCACAGCACATAATCTATTAACCAACATGGCGAATAGTGATTTCGGCGGTTTTTAAAAAGTGTATTTTTAATATATTTTTTTTAGGTTTCAAAATAATGTAATATATATTTTTTGTGTAATGAAACAATTACGAAGCGTTTAAGACATAAATAAAAACAAGGTCAAATAGCCTATTCACATGTATAACTCTTAACTATAGTCGAGTTTAGGAGACAAATTATAGAAGTAAACAAACATTTAGGGGCTCGCAACTTTTTGGAACAAATTGAAAAAACAGTTTCGTCACTTTGTCGTAGACTTGAATAAAAAATCTGTCAAATTTACTTAAAAGTAGCGCTGTACCGACGAGTCGTCCACGATTCACGTCTCAGGCGCGAGAGGATAATCCGACCACGTGAAATTGCTTACTAGTTTTGAATGACTTATTGTATGTTACTTTGGATTGTTTGGTTATAAAATTATATTAAATTTTATAGCATTTTGACAGATGATCATTGTTTACACAAATTATTCTCTCTCCTGATTTTGCGTGTATTGAATATAATATTACAAGCAGGCCGTACGGTGGAGGGATGTACCGCGGTCGCTTCCCACGGCCCGTGGACGAGCGCGAGCGGTACTACGAGCGCGAGCGCGGCTACGAGCGCGGCTTCGAGCGGCCTTTCTACGACGAGCACGCGCCGCCCGAGGACATGAGCTACCACAAGGTTCGTATAAGTAAAGATGATGATGATGAAATGACCGATACAAAAGATCTATGACGTCCAACTATATGCCATTGTCATTTGTCTCAGTTTTTGTCCTAATTAAAACAAATTTTAGTACAATTATGAGAGCTAGTTAGTATATGCTTTTGATATGTAAATGATTCACCACAACGTTATTTTTGTGTACAGCGTCGCGTGAGATCCTCCCGCGAAGTCATAGTGCAACGCGCCGAGGTCGAACGTCGGGAGGGGCGAGAGGGCAGGGACAGGGAGGGACGCGCGCGGGAGGGCCGCGAGAGAGGGGACGAGTGGGCCGACCCGTGGATGCGTACCGAGCCCTCGCGCCGCCGCCGCCCGCCCTCCTCCGAGGACAGCTACTCCTCCTCCAGGTGTGTAGACCATAGACTAAAATGATATGCCATAGACAGTATTAGGTCATACAGTGAAGATTTGTGTAGGTTTCATAGTCACGCTGACCGAGTGAATGGCACGCGCGGCTATTTTTGACTCGTATTAGTACACAGCGTTGTTAGTGGTACTAAAATGTACGTGCCTCGTGCCTCACCGTAACTAGGAAACCATTCTTAGATCATACAGGTGTGTAGACCATACACGATGGCTCCGGCCATAGAGTGTAATAATGTAGATGATAAATAATTGTAGTGCAGTTTTTGGTTTTTTATTTATTGTTTATGATAGATATAAGTATAAAGAGATGATATTAATTGAAATATTTTTTGCTTCCGTACCCCTTTCCGGCTGGATTCATAACTGTCGCGGTACCGGTTCATTAATTGTGCTTGTTTCGATCGCCGGGGTTGTTTGTGCAACACAATGTGTTTGTGTAACACGGGTTTGTGTAACACGTTGCATGTGGCGCGTGTTGTGTAACACGTGTGTCCCCCCCCCGTCCCAGCGTCCCATTGAGTCCACAGCTCTTCAAATTCCAGCTCGCGTAGTTCCGGCTCGCCGGGGGGTCGCCGCAAGAGGAGGGGTTCGCCGACTTCTAGACAAAGGTGGGTTGTAGTCACCTGATGATAAGTGTAGTCACGTCGTTTGCGCCAAATGATTGTTTTAAAATGATATGTTATTCTGAAATGCTAGTCGTGTTTTCGAGCTTCATTCACTATATATATTCCATCAGGGAAATGTTACAAACCATATAGTACGCTTACAAACGCACCGCAGCTCCCGCGGCGCCGCTGCACTAGCATTCTAGTAATGTATGTAATTTTTCGTCGCGGCGATGGCGAAATCCATACAAAATCCGGCGGCGCCATCGGAGCTGCAGCGCGTGTGTAACGGCGCTAACCCATCTAATTCTCATCTAATCGCCTAATATTCACTGCATTTGTTTCACTTAGGACCTATTTTACAATCGCCTAATAAGTGACAAAAATTTTATTGGCAAGTTTTGTCTCTGACGCTCAGTATAAAGTAAGCCGCTACAAAACTTCCAGATAAGCTATTCCTCACTTATTAGCCAATTGTGAAACAGGCCCTCAGTTATATCAAATAATCGTTTTTCAAAAATACAACTCTAACAAAGGAATGGTGTGATAGTTTTATATTCAGACATTTTCAATCATGGCGAACACAATTTATTAAATCTTTTGTTTTTTTTTTTAAGTCAACCTGACATATCATTTTCAAACAAGAACTTTTTTTGAGAACGCCACACACAGTCTCTTTAGTATTATTTGCACTCTTTACTGTGGCATATGTATTTATTAAAACGGGAAAATAGTTTACAAAATTTAAATCTGTTGCAGAAAAATAATCTATATACTGCATTTATATTTTTAGAACTATTTTTAAACTATACATAAAATACTAAAACTTGGTACAAAAACTAGCACAGAAACTTCTGTTTTTATATTTACTTATGTCACATTTTGGTCTACTCTACTATGAGTTCTATCTAGTTTCCTGAATGAAGACATCAATCTTTCTTCTTCCAAGAGTAGGTACATTCATACTTTTATTTACTATTTATAATCTTTTGAACTCAAAACAATTTTTCCTTAGAACATTATCTATTTGTTACAAAATTCATTGTGAATTTGTATCTTTTACTTTGTAATTATTGTTAACCGTTTCGTTTTTATATATATACTAATATTATAAAGAGGAAATATTTGTACAAACCTGTTTTGTTTGTTTGCTTTTATTTATTTGATTGTATAGACTCCGAAACTACTGGTCCGACTTTGATGAAATTGTGCACAGATATATAAGGTTTGGTAAAATCAACTACGCATATTATTTTGGGCATATAATCTACTGCTCATATAATGACGTTTAGACATAAATTATTGTCATACTCAAATGGGTCATCTCATTATGGGTGAATCTCCGCTAAACGCAAATTCCCCCGTATAAAGGTTTTTTTTTTTTGGAGTAAAACAATTATTTTTCTACCTAAAAACGTCTATGCATAAGAAGTAGATCAGAAGCCCAAAATATCCGTCATTGATTTTAGCGAACCTTATAGAGTAGTCAACGGGGAATGGCTACTTTTTATCGCGGAAAGGTGCACGGTTCTCGGCAATTTCCTTTTGGGCTCAGGAGGTCGCGGTCAACAACTATTTTCTCATATCTGTGATAGTTGTATTATATTTTAAGATTAAATTGAAGAAGTATTACCGTGTAGGTGACTTGGTCATTTTCTACACATATTTCTTTTCTGACCTAACGCTTATAGTAAACGGGTAATAACAAAATTCTTTGTCAGATCCTTAGTTAAGATATCCTATCCTATCCTTTTGAGAGTATAATATATGTCATATCTTTCAGATCGGACTATGTTTGTACTTCATATTCTACATAATAATTTATTAATTTCTCAGTTCGGTTCACGCTTTTGACCTAACCTAACCCATATACAACATACATATGCAGCGTGATATATATTCCGTATGCGCAGGTTGTCACCGTCCGTGATCGTGCGCGAACGGCGGCTGGCGAGCGCACGCGCCACCGCCATGAACCCGCCCGCGCCGCGCCGCCGCGCCCCCTCCCCCGCTGCGCGTCAGCTCGCCGTCAACCCTTCGCCGCCAGTGTCCGCCGCCGCCTACAGGCACAAGGTACGTGCAGAGCGAGTCAGCACTGCGTTAGAGCGAGACAGAGTGAAACAGGCTGTTGGCACTATTTACTTATTTACCTGGGGGTTAGAGTGAGACAAGCGGAATTATGGTACATACTACAAAAATAATGCGGTCGCTCTACGTTAGCGCTAGGTTTTCAAATTCTTTGCTCTGTAATTTTTCAGGAGGAAATTGATCCTTACGGTCGCAGCAAAGCGTCAAGCAGAAATAGGAACCGAAAGAAATACTCAAGGTCTTCGTCATCGGGATCAGGTAAATATTTATTTTGTCAGTCACCAAAAAATATTCCAAAGCACACTATTAACGTCAATATCATTAATGATTAACTATTTTGATTGTTATTATAATTGTATAAATAATGCGTTAAATATTGTTGTCACTTGTCTTATCGACTAACGGCCCGTTTCAATAACCTATCTACCAATAACTATTTGTTAAAACGTCACATTTGTATCGCAAAAAAAAAGGCAAATGATTGAAAGACGACGTTCATAAATATTTTTTATGAAAGTTAATGTGACCCGATTATTTATTAACAAATTCTGTCATTTTATTACAGAGTCGTCGTCATCGTCCAGCGAGTCAGAGAGCGAGTCCCGCTCATCATCATCATCGGGCAGCTCCGGCGCCCGCCGCGCACGACACGCGCGTCTGTTGAACGCCGCTGCGCGACCTATCAGGTAAGCATAAAAATTATTTAATGCGCACTCACGATTTGTCAAAACTGTACAAAACGACTGCCTTACCAGTTACCGCTGACAGCAGTTTGAAAAAACGGTAAATTTACATAAGAACTAGGAAATAAATGCAGGAACTATTTTTTAATGTAGGTGTTTTTCAGAATGAATTCTAAATCGACCCTTGGAGCACCCACAGGCGTAACAAGTAAAAAGGAATCGTCCATGGAGAAAGGTAATATTAATTTATTAATAATATATTAATACTTTATTATGTGGCTACTCTGTTCGTGTTTTTTAAAATACACTTTTTAAAAATCGTCGAAAAAACTATTCGCCATGTTGGTTGATAGATTATCTGTGCTGTGACGTCATACTAGTACTATTTGTAATCTGTGCTATGGTCCGTAGTAGTAAAATAGCGGTATTACGTTCCGTTTGACATAAATAACTTTTTAAGATGTTATGAACTATTTATTTACAGAAACGTTCCGTTTCACTACCACATATGTTTAGTTTGTTTGTGTCGTCACAACCTTGCCGGAAGTTACCTCGAGGTGTTTTCATCAGTGGAAATTAAAAAACAAAAATATATATTTTGAAATTAACTTTATTTATCAATCTTAAGTTTTTAATTTATGATATCGCTGAAATATGTTTTCTTAAGCCAAATACTAAAGGAAATACTCCTTCAATGTATGAAATTAAATATGAGTCAAGTAGCCTATTATGCTTAAAACAAGTATGCCAAATTTATATTATGCGTAACTATTATTATTCGAACGAATAATATTATGTCAAGTTAACTTATGAAATTTTATGATTATATGCAAAAAAAATAGAGGATCATAACTTAATTATAGCAACTATTCGAAATTGAATAAAAATTTGTGCAATGAAAACATTAAATTTTTTACAGAAATAATATCACGAAAGCGATCCGCGACGTCACCAGTGGGCGGGGCGGCCGCGAAGAAATCAGTTTCAAGAAGGGAGGAGCTACTAAAACAATTGAAGGCTGTCGAGGACGCCATAGCGAGAAAGCGGTCCAAAATATAATGTAATAAATCAATAACGTAAAGGAATAAATTGATTAAATCTACCTGACGATCTAGTGGAAAGGCTTTAAAGCTCAAATTTGAGGGTAGATGTGTATTAATTTCAACATTCTCGATATTATATGTAAGAATAGTCTAGAACTAGAGTAAGTTAAGAAGTCTGTTTACTGTTTAGGGTTGCTACGAGTGAATGCATTTAACTTTATTTTATTACTGGAGTATAGTGTTGACTTAATAATAGTTTGTGTACCAGTTGGGTAATAAACATCGACATGAACTTTCCATTAATAAATTGTAATTATTTTATTACATGTTTTTGATTTCATTCCCCATTTTTTTTTCGTATAGGTAAATCTATACCCACTTAACATCTCTATTGCTTCCCTCCTACCTAAAAACACCCCCCGTAATAATAAATGTTCTTCATGATGAGAGAAAAAACAATTGGAAAATCCTGAATTTTTTCAAATTTTCCATTCAGAGCTCGTATATCCTCTTGCTACATCTTTTTCTAAAATCTCTTGTATCTCGGAAACGGGGCGTCATACTAAAAAAATAACGAAAATTTGCTTTCGTCCTATCGGAATTCGGAATACAACCCCAGCATATATTAGGTCTTTACCTATGAAATTACCGTTTTGTATGAAAAAGTTTAAACTAATTTTTTCATGTATTTTTTATTTGTATTAATCGAAGTAATCACCCATGCAATCAATGCATCCTTTCCAACGCAGTGGCAGTTTATTGATGCCTTTCTTAAAGAAATCAGCGGGACGGGAGGCAACAAATTCTTCAAAGGCATTTTGTACTGCCTGTCGGGTATTGAATTTTTTTCCCGCCAAGAAGTTATCCCAATTCTGGAAAAAGTAGTAGTCTGTGCCTACAGACTGTGTCTTGCGCCTGCAAGGTCTGATGAGTAGGGCGGATGACGGAAAGCTTCCAACTCCAGTTCTTGCAACTTGGAGACCGTCTGCTATGCAGTATGAGGTCGCACGTCGTGCAGGAGCAGCGGAGACAAGCGATTGACCAATGCTGGTTGGAGATGTGCCAGCTTCTCCATCATTCTGTTCAGTTCTTCACAGTACACATCTGCAGTAATGCTCACCCCGTTTGGTAAGAAGCTGTGATGAATCACACCGGTGCTAGACCACCAAACAGTGACCATCACTTTTCTAGGGGTAAGTTTTCGTTTAGGGCATGGTTTAGGTGCTGAACCAGGATCCAACCAATTTGCTGAGCGCTTGCGGTTATCTGCAATGAAAAATGGATTCTGTTTGATGCGGTTCACAATTCCTTCATTTGTGTGTCTGTTGAGCAGTGCAAGGCACGACTCGAGGCGTACTTCGCGCTGGCGATCATTGAGTTCGTGGGGCACCCATTTGTCAAGCTTTTTTACCTTGCCAATTTGACGTAAATTGTCCAATATTTTTGACGCTAACGCCGAAAGCTGCTGCTAATTCAGCCGTAGATTGTGTATCATCAGCTTCCACAATCGTCTTTAATTCGTCATTGTCGACCAAAGTCTTCGGACGACCGCGAGGTTCATTTTTCAGGTCGAAATTTCCAGAACGGAAGCGAGCAAACCAATAACAGGTGGTGCGTTGGTTTGTAGTGTTAGCTCCGTAAACGTCGTTGATGTTACGTGCCGCTTGTGCCGCGTTGCTGCCACGACGGTACTCATATTCCATAATTACTCGAATTTTTAACGTATCCATGATGACGAAAAAGATTGAAATGCGATGAAAATGTAACACTAATCAATAAACAAATGACTACTTTTGGAAAAAGAATTCCATGTTTTTAAAATAAAATTGATTTGAAATTAGAACTCTTAGCCAAACAAAAATTATTTCGATTTGAAATGGCCAGTACTGCAGAACGGCAATTTCATAGGTTTTTAATTCAATCTATTATTAAAAAGAGGATGATTAGAGAAAAAAAAAACAAACTTTCCAATTTTTTTTGAGTACGACCCCGATAAAGCATCAGAAAAACTACAAGTCCAACTTAAAAAAAATAATCAATGGCTAAAAAAAATGGAGAATAAGATCCAGCACCACCAAATCGATACATATAACTTTCACATTGAGAAAGAACGAATGCTCGCCAGTTTATCTAGGAGGTAAAGTACTGCCTAAAATAGACTGTGTGAAGTATCTTGGCATGCACGATAAGCGATTAACATGGGCTAGCCTCATAAAAGCAAACAAAAAGAATGAAGCAAACCTAAAGTTCAAAGGCCTATTGTAGCTGAGGTCGCAACTTCAGCTATCTTTGACCAAGAAACTGCTTTTGTACAAGACCATAATAAAGCCAATATGGACCTAAGGCATAGAACTCTGGAGCTCTGCAAGTAGGTAACTCTTATATAGAAATACTGCAGAGGTTCCAAAATATTGCTCTCAGAACCATGACCAATGCACCTTGAATCATACGGAACTCAGAAATCCACGAACACCTGCAAATAGAAACAATCAGAGTAACTGTGAAATCGAGTAGTGACAAATACAAGCGTAGTTTCAATGAACATAAAAATGTACTTCAAGGGAACAACAACCACAATTTACCAATAGCGATCTCATCAGATTATAGCTATATTGCTGATAATAAGGGAAAAAAAATTGAGTAGGGACAATACCCACGGAATAAGCAGTATATTTAGCAGTTGGTGTTGGTAGGAAGTCCCCTTACCGTATATCCATACTTACAGAGCTAGTATGCTACGTTTTCCTACTCAAAAATACTTACAAAGCTCGTATCTAAACTAAACAACTAAAGCATTGCTATATTTTTTTCTAAAATCGCTTGTATCTACTGAAAAAATAATGAAAAGCTTAATCGAAATAATACCTTATCGAAATACACCACCCGTAACCATACATTTTCTATATCAGTGGTTCCCAGACTCTTTTGTTTCATAGACCACTTTCAAAATTTTGCTGGATCCGGTGGACCCCCTGCATCTACATTCTATATTACTAACCAATTTCTAAATCTCGAAAAAAATGTGAAGATTAGACCTATCTATGGAAACTTGCGTTGTGGCGGAGTTTCAACGACGAATTAACAGTTTTCGAAAAAAAGGTTGGAATTGATTGCTTGATATGGTTAATTATTTGATAATAAAGTAAGTAGACTAAACAAATTTTCAATTAAATTTTAATTCATTGTTTTGTGAGTGGATGTCAAAAAAGCAAAGTTGGCCAATCGAAAAAGTGACTCCATCCAACTTTACTTTTTTGAAATCTACAGTGACTCAGCACAAGGACCAATCAATTCTCACAAACTTTATTTAGAAAACGTCCCATTCGGAGTGGTTAAAAGAAATATAGTATATTTCCTTGTGTTGTAGTATATACCTGGGCTGATTGATAACTGGCCGAAACAACGAACTTAAAAAAATGATACGCAAAAAAGGAATATTACATTATATTCTGGCATCTTTTTGAAAATAGAACGCCAAATTTGAATTTAATCGAACTGATGGAATTTGTTTGAGAGGACGTAGAACTTTCTCTGTCGTAAATTTTCTTAACAATGGAAAGAAACGAAATTCTTGCGGTGATAAAGTTTTACGTTTTAAAAGAGAAAACAGCAACCCAGATTAAAACCAAGCTAGACAGTGTTTTAGGTAATTCTGCTCCTGCATTGAGTACAATTCACACCTGGGTAACTGATTTTAAACGTGGAAGACAGAGCTGCGAAGACGCCCAAAGGTCTGGCCGTCCAAATGAAGTCACGAATCCGGACATGATCAAAAAAATTCACAAAATTGTATTGAATGATCGGCGCTTAAAGTTGCGAGAGATAGCAGAGATGGTGAGCATTTGATCTGAACGCGTTTTTAATATTTTGCACCAACATTTGGGAATAAAAAAGCTTTGCGCGCGATGGGTGCCGCGTTTGCTCACTATAGATCAAAAGCAACGTCGAGTGGACGATTCATCGGAGTGTTTGGCGCTGTTTAACCGAGATCCTAATGAGTTTTTGCGGCGTTATGTAACAGTCGATGAAACCTGGATACATCATTATACTCCCGAGACAAAACAACAATCTAAGCAGTGGACTGAGAGCGGAAAACCTGCGCCGAAGAAAGCAAAAACGGGTTTGTCGGCCGGCAAAGTGATGGCGACTGTTTTTTGGGATGCTCGAGGGATTATTTTAGTGGATTATCTGCAAAAAGGAAAAACAATAAATGGAGAGTACTGCGCAAGCTTGCTGCAAAAAAAGAGTGAAGAAATCCAGAAGAAACGACCACATTTGGTCAAGAAAAAAATTTTGTTCCACCATGACAACGCACCTGCACACACGTCAATGGTTGCAGTCGCCAAACTCCATGAATTGCGGTTCGAATTGCTACCGCATCCACCCTATACCCCGGATCTGGCCCCGTGCGACTTCCACTTATTCCCAAACCTGAAGAAATGGTTAGGTGGCCAGAGATTTTCATCAAATGAAGAAGTCATTGTTGCCGTGGACGAGTATTTTGAGGGGTTGGAGAAAACATTTTATCAAACTGGTGTAACGACAATGGAGAAGCGCTGGACTAAATGCATTGAGGTAGATGGAAACTACGTTGAGAAATAAATTTATTTTAAATAGATTTTTGAAGTTTTTTCTTTGTCGTTTCGGAAACTTATCAATCAGCCCTCGTAAACACACCGGCATATTTAGCGGAACACAAAAAAAGGTCCATAATTAAAAAAAAAATGGTTTTATTTTAAAATCTACTTACTACACTTCTTTTGTTATTTAAAGTTTCATTTGTTTTACTTAAAATGAGATCACATTAAGAACAGATTTTGCGAGTAAAGGCTATTTGTGAAAATGGTACATTTTTGAACTTTTCATGTAACCGGGAAAGGTGAAAATTAATATTAAAATAACAATTAATTAAATTAGAAAAATGGTGATTAATATCGCGTATTTCCTCCACGAGCTCTTATTAAAGTTTCTTACCCGTCTAGGCATACTGAGAATGATGTTATCGATGGTCTCCTGGGATAGTCTCCGCCATTCCTCAACTACGGCGATTCGCAGTTCACCCACGTTGGCAGGAGCTGGAATTCTGGACTTAACTTTTCTTTTCAGCAAGTCCCAAACGTGCTCTATTGGGTTCATATCCGGTGATCTCGCCGGCCACTCCATAACAGTGATATTCACAGTGGCGTGCACAGGATTATGACACAGGGTATGCGGCGAAGTACTCGGTCACAAAAACTTTTTCGTTTATAGATTTTTAGCATAGCTACAGCCAAGCGACGGATCTCTAAGTCGAAACCATGCCAACAGAGCAAGTCTTATATGTACTACTATTCATGTACATCTTCTACGGCAACGCAGACAAAACAGCGATCGATCGTCGCGGCGGAAGAAATTCTAATAAGTAAAATAATAAGCATATTTTAAAATATTATAACTACTCACCAGTCAGTCAGCTTCAATTTTCACATATTCAAGGTTCCGGTTACTTGAGATTACTATATCCCGATGTAAATTACTAAATAATATGCAAGGAAAACAATATAATTTAATCGTGTGTACGCAGCCACACAGCCTGTTATACGTTTCATAACTTTCAACATGAAATTTTCGAGTGACATTATTTTTTTGCTGGTTTAATTGTTGTAACTCGGGTACACACCTACCTTTAGACAGAATTTGAATATTTTCACTGAATGACAATTGTGAGAACTTGTTATTTTTAATTTTTAATAAACACACATTTTCAACACAAACCTCACAGTCAAATAACATTTTAAAAAATTCAACTAACTCACTAGTAAAAGCAAATCACTACAATTATTATAGAAACTCCGTAATAAACTGTTAAATGTACACACTTTCAAATGTTAAAATGAAAAATCTTTTAAGAAAACTATAAATAAACTGGAGCGATTAAATTGTAAACAATGCTTATCACATGAAATATGCAATATGGCCCCCGCGAAACACAAAACGTTTCTTCTATTTAAACAAATAAAACATTACTAAAAAAAATGCGTAATGTGTGCATACATGATTCATTAGATTCGCGTCGTATTCTTTTTACTCGGATTATAGGCATCGAATAATTTCCGACAAGCCAGTTCGGCGGTTTTCGGAAGCGATCGGATAGCCGAACCGAAGCTCTCGGCTCAGCTCTCGGTTCGGCCATCTCCCGCCGCATGACTTTCGTTATTTTATCATGTCGATATTCATGGGTGTGTGCGTTTGCAAAGTATGAAAATTACACATACATGCGATGATTTGTCCTGCAGAACTTATCGGCATTTGTTGCTATTTATAAAATATTAGGCGTTTTTAAGTTATTATATTTTTTTAATTAATTTATTTACTATTAATTAATTATTAAAGTCATCTAAAACGTACGAACGTTTTATTAAAATATCTGTGAATGACAAGTAAAGCACTGCATTTCTGCCTATATGGAGCGCACGCCCCTGGATATTCATATCATTAAGATAAGCTTGAGTTACCCGAGCGGTATGCGGCCGAGCATTATCCTGCATAAAAACAAAATCGTCACCGATATATGGGGCAAACGGTACGATATTTTCTTCTAAAACTTCTCTGATATAGCGGTCTGCAGTCAGACTCCCTCTGTCAATCTCTACCAAGTCTGTGCGAGCTCCCAAACAAATGCCCGCCCAAACCATTATTGATCCACCACCGTATGCAACTGTAGTTTCAAAATTTAGTCAAAATATATCGTTCTGCTTTGCGTCTGTATATTCTTTGTCTGCCGTCAATTTGATTTAAGAGAATTCTGCACTCATCACTAAACATTACCTTACTCCATTGGTCCGCGTTCCAAAGTCGATGTTCCTGAGCAAAAGTTAACCTGTTTCTACGATGATTTACCTCGAGCCTTGGAGCCTTGGCGGGCACAAATAAACCCAAAACAGCTTCTTCGAACCTTCTTCGTACCGTACGCTCACTTACGGTTACACCCGCACTTCTTCTAACTCATGTCGGGCTTGGACGGCCGTCAAACGGGGGTTCCTACGTTCACGAAGCCGAATGAAACGATCATCCCTACTCGAAGTGCGTCTTTTTCTGCCTTGTCCTGCTCTTCTCACATAAGTACCGGTCTCCCTGAACCGTTGGATACTGCGATGGATCGATAGGTTATCGACTTATTATTATTATAGGTTATTTATGTATCGACTCTGTAGGTTTGACCATTTCTTCGCATTTCATTTCATTTCGCGTTGGGGCTAAGTCAGGCATAATTCAGTCCTCAACTCCAAAAAGATACGCCATTAAAAAAAAAACTAACAAAAAACACTATTTCAATGAAATTTTTAATCAAACTCAGAAGGAAGAAATACTCGAACCAGATAAGGTGTATTTGAATAAAATTAAAACAATTGCATAAAATGTGATGTTCAGTTGTTTTCTTAATTTGAAAATATTTCTTTTTAAATTAAATGACGTATAAACCAGCCAGCAACCTTATATGATACTGATATCAAACCTTTATTTTATGTTCCGCTAAATATGCCGGTGTGTGTATTATATATTCAAATATATAAATTATT
Organism: Phengaris alcon alcon; assembly: GCA_037179445.1. Lineage (NCBI taxonomy): Eukaryota > Metazoa > Arthropoda > Insecta > Lepidoptera > Lycaenidae > Phengaris > Phengaris alcon. The sequence continues at coordinate 48,054 of JAYRCH010000193.1, forward strand.
ACACTAATAATTATTATTGTTTTAACAGTCGTAATATAATCAAAATTAGACACTTATTTATAACGTAATGTAACTTCTACAATGGTAATTACAAAAAAAAATTAATGAGATGGATGTAGGTACTTGATGGATTGACAGCAAATTATCATTTGGCTATAGTTTTGTAAGGAATAACCGCAAATCTCCCCGTTCTGTGATATTCAATCTGTTCCTTTTTTTTGTTAATAAGTTTGTAACGGCACTAAAACTTTTTTCGACGAGATATGACGAGGGAAACGCTATCAGAAGCTTTTGCGCGTTTCCCCACAGTCCAGGATATTTTTCAGGTATTTCTGCCTGCAGCCAAAATTTTTGATACCCTTTTTTAAATGTCAATTTAAAAGAGGTACTCAAGCTTAGCACTCATTAGTGCTAAGCTCGAGTAGCTCCTCTTGTAATATTACATTCTCAACTTCCGTTTCATCAAATGGATTTATGATCCATGGTGGAATTTCCATCGACAGAATGTCTTCAAATCTGATTTTAAAATCATCATGCAGGGCAATCAAATGTTGAACGTATGTCTGAATATCTTCATCAAGGCATTCTATCTGCTATAAGTTTGAAAACTGTGAAAATTCGCGCCGACCAATATTTTCCTTCATAATTTTCAATTTACCAATAAAAGCTGAAATTACACTCTTTGTTTTTATTAAATTAAGGCTGTCCCCTTGTAATTGTAAGTTGAGGTCATTAAATTTTTTGAACAAATCTGTCAAATACGCGATGTCTGCTTTAAAATTGATTAGTTTTTTTTAAATCAGGATCTTTACTTTCCAAAAATTGGAAAGTAAAGATCCTGAAATGAAATTCTAAAACTCAGTCAAAAAGTGAATAAAATCTTGATAAACATGCACCTTTCGACAACCAGCGTACTTCCGTATGTAACAGCAATCGTTAAAAGTTTTCATCATTTTCATCGCACAATTGTGCAAATAAGCGCGTATTCAATGCATTGCTCCTAATTTTGTTAACTGCATTAATCACAAATTGAAGCGATTGGTGCAATCTATCACTCAAATTTTTCGCTACTAGACGTTATCGCTGGAGAATACAGTGAATTGCAGTTACCTCTGGTATAATTCTTTTAAGATGGCCTATAAACCCACGATATCGCCCGACCATGGCAGGAGCTCCATCTGTTGCCACCGAAATAACGTTTGTAAATGAAATCATTTTTCTTTTAAAAAATCACTCAGGACATTAAATATTGATTCACATTTAGTGTCCGTCTTCAAAGTTTTCGCGAATAGTAGCTCTTCATGAATTTCTTCGCCTACAACAAATCGGACATATGCCAATAATAATGCTTCATTGCCAGGTAAAGTTGACTCGTCCAGTTGAATATGATAATGAGTTGTTTGCAGATAATCACACAAGAAACTTTCAACATCAGAGCTCATTTGATCAATACGTCTTTATACAGTGTTGTTACTCAAAAGAATTTTATTGAGTATGTCAAATGAAGATTTGTGCAGAACAGTTTTTAAAATCTCTTCAACAGCAGGTAAAATTAACTGTTCTCTGCGGTTTTCCAGATTTTGCTATAAGTAATGTGAGATATTGTAAGATGCCCGCAAGCCATCATCGTTGCTTTCAGACGTTGAAGCGAACATACTGTGCACGGTGGTCGGTGGGTCTCTTTTCATATTTTTCCTTTAGTGTTTGAAAATATTTTAAATCTTTACCTATTTTATCAGGATGACACCTTTTTAGGTGGTCTTCCAGTTTTGATGGTTTCATAGAGTCATTACTCAAAACTTTGTTGCATAAAAGGCATGTGGGCAATCGTTTATCTGCCTGTGATGGAAGAAAACCAAATTTAAAATATTCAACACTGTACTGAGGACACTTCTTCTTAGATTCGGTCATGTTTCGTATCAATTAGGTAATTGACACCCACCCACCCACATGCCTTTTATGCTACAAAGTTTTGAGCAATGACTCTATGAAACCATCAAAGTTGGAAGACCACCTAAAAAGGTGTCATCCTGATAAAATAGGTAAAGATTTAAAATATTTTCAAACACTAAAGGAAAAATATGAAAAGAGACCCACCGACCACCGTGCACAGTATGTTCGCTTCAACGTCTGAAAGCAACGATGATGGCTTGCGGGCATCTTACAATATCTCATTACTTATAGCAAAATCTGGAAAACCGCAGAGAACAGTTAATTTTACCTGCTGTTAAAGATATTTTAAAAACTGTTCTGCACAAATCTTCATTTGACATACTCAATAAAATTCTTTTGAGTAACAACACTGTATAAAGACGTATTGATCAAATGAGCTCTGATGTTGAAAGTTTCTTGTGTGATTATCTGCAACAACTCATCTTTAATAAAATTAATAATTTAACCTGTAAATAATAAATAAAAAAAATCAAGTTTTAATACAAAATGTTGAAAAATGCGCCCTTTTAGCATTAGGCACGCGATCTTATAATAAATAGGCAGGTAGGTACTTACTTTTCCGACACTGGTAATCACTAATATCGATTCACTTTTCTTTATGAAATTTCGGAAACAAATAGTAACGTTTATTCTTGACATTCGTATTTATATTGGTGAAGAATTAAATGCGTTCATACAAGATTGCAAGTACATACACCACAAGACGTATTAATTTGCACGTTTGAACACGCATTGTGGACAGGACGGCGGCGGCCCGCTAGGTATAAGTGTTCTGTGGCGGCGGCCGGCGCGGCAACAAGTCTCGACGCGTTGTACTGAATATGGAATATGCAAGTTTTTACAAGTAACAGTCGCTGAGCTACTTAAAATATTATCTGCCTATATTGATAGGAGATAATTGTCTTATTGAGAAGGTTTAATTTAAGTATCATATTGTTTATGTTGTTGAATTTCCGTATGATGGACGGTGTGGCTCTATAAGTTATAAATGAAATTGAAAAAGGAAAGTGGCATAGGGCCGGATAACTCAACTGGTAGAGCACTCGGCGCGATACCGACACGGTCTGGGTTCGACTCCCAGTTCGCAACTATCCATTTTTTCTCAATTTATTTATAAATAATTGTCTTATTGAGAAGGTTTAATTTAGGTATCATATTATTTAAAATAACAAGCCAACATTTTAGTTCTTCACTATCGAAACCAAATTAATTTTCATGCACCCCTGCTTACGATTGTAGACCCCCATTTTTTGTCACGTCCAACGTAGACCCCTGTCGAGTCTCCGTGGACCCCTGGGGGTCCACCTGGACCACTTTGGGAATTACTGTTCTCCTGGACCACTTTGGGAATTACTGTTCTATATTATGATGAGAAAAACATTGTCTCTAAAAAACACAAAAAATACATTTCAACATTTAATCAGTGTGAAGTTTGCTAACCTATACACTCTTGAAGTAACATTACGGACTAGCACTTGATTTATACCATTATTGACTAATGTTTGTAATGAATTTAGTGTCACATAGCCAACTCCACAACTCCTTGCTTCTGTGAAACTGAAGGCCCCATGGACAACATATCCCATGGTCTCCCTTATTCCACATTTACGTACAGTTTCTACATTTGAAGGTAACCATAACTCTCTCATACTCTGAACATATTCTGATGGTTCTTTAGAGGTTTTCTTGTGTGTTTTCATTGATGCAATCTGAAGAAAGGTTAATTATTAATAATTGTATATTATACAATTTTGTAAAATAAAATAACAGATAACTATAGCAGTACAACTACATTCTTAATGTCGTACTATGGTATCAGATGATGTATGCAAAATGAAGTTTCTCAAAGGACATTAAGAATGTTCTTAATCAATAAACATTACAACTACCTTGTTGTACTGTTTATTGATTAAATATTCTATATTACATTTTATTGACAAGCCTCAAGATTGTCCACTTTGTTTGTGATATAGATTCTTGATATATGATTCATGATTAATAAAGTATTTTATTATTGGAATAAGTATAAGCCTAAATATCTTACTTTCTTATTAACAGCTTTCTTTTTACATTTTATTCTTTGTCTGCGCAACTGTTTTAAAAAAATTCTGTGTTCAAATTTCTTATCTTTCCTTGCTTTAGCATTGCAATCTTCATGGTGAGGTTCAGTTAAACAAGTTAATTTCAAATCATTAACTTCAGGTAAACAAATATTAGCATGATTTTGTAGACTGCCTTTGTTGATGACTTGAACATAAATTGCAACTAAACAGGAATCCATGTTGTCAATTTCCGGCAGTTTTGTTCTCCTTTTAATACATTCCTAAAAACAATATTATATAATTTCGTATTTTTCTGTGGCTATAGAGTCACATTGATCGTTAGTTTGTTACTACTCTACCATAGTTAAGAAAAAGTTTTTTAAAACTAAAGAAATTGTGCTTACCTGCAACTCGGACATTAGATTTCTATCCCGCAGAACAAAGAATTTATCATTTTGAACTCCACTCCAATCTCTGATTAAAACTTTCCAGGGGCAAATAAATGGGCTAGGTTGAGCCAATTTTATGAAGTTCACTCTTTTACTTGGCGGTCGCCTAAAATATTTGTCTTTTAGTTTTATTTCTAAAGCTTTCTCTTCTATAAAACCGGAGTGTGAGTCGGGAGGCATGTAAATTTCGCCTCTTTCAAAAGCCAGGCTTTCCATTTCACGTAGGCCTCCTGATCTTCCCCCAAACATTACAAATGTGAGCCAAAATGGCAGACCATACCCCGGTGGAATTATAATATCCCACCCATTGTTATATCCTGTAATAAAAATAATATCAATCATCCGTAAACTATATGAAATGAGCAAATAAAGGAGTTTACTTTTACTCGTATATATTTTTTTGTTTTAAAATAATATAAACAAATTACCAATTTTTTTATAACTGGACTGTTGTGATCCAGGTCTTTGAATCAGTACAACAGGAATAGGTTGTAGCTTGGGATCATCTTCATTTACCTCCCCAGGGACAATCTGGGTTTTAGTTATATGCTCAATGAATTCTGCATTAGTTACTTTCTTATTTTGTATGTATTCCCTCACTTTTTCATCCCATAAGGGTGAAGAAGACAAGAAGGGGTGTATACTTGTTAAGGTTTCAATACTAATCTGTTCTGCCTTTTCAAGTAGTGCTTTTGTGCGTTTTGCAGGACGAGAAAGTCTAGGGTCTTTTACCGTTAAACCTATGACTATTTTGGGTGGCAATTGTGCTGGGGAGCTGATTGATTTAAGACTTAGCCAATAATTAAACTTATCTTTTAAGAATAAATCATATTTTTTATTGATTGTATGAGCAACCCAATCCTTCTCTTCTATGTTTCTGATATGATTGATACATTTTAATGCATTTGTTAACACAGCATGGCTTTTAGGGCCTGTTAATCTGAATCTGTTTATTCCATTTACTACTTTAATTTGTATTCCCAGAAATTTACTGTCTATTTTTCGTTTCTTTGAATTATCATCACAGTTTGATATAGAACTTGAGCTTTTTCTTATACTTAATAATGTTGACTCTACTTCTTTTGCATAGGCTGGGTGGATAAAAAGCCATAATTCTGTGTTAGAAGACCACAAGAAGTTTATTGTGCCAATAAAGCCATAAGGATACTCATTAGGCTTAAAAATATGAATTGAGCCTTCTCTGATTCCAGATACATAAGCCTTTGCAGCAATGCCTAACCCACAAGCACTATTTGTAATATAACTAAACATATCTCTTATGGCATCCATTTCCCCTAGTATTTTTATGATATTAAAAAAAGACAAATCTTGCATAAGGCAATGTGCGGAACTTGCACGATAACATGCCTTGAAAGCTTTGTCACATGGCCTGTGAGCTAAGCGATGACCCCATTTTTCTATCATATGAAATCTCTTAGCATGCCATATGTGAGTTTCGAGCCAGACGTTTCTTCTCTGCCGCCTTGTATACTCCTCGAGTAGATTAGCTGGACGTCGTCTATACTTTCTAGATGGCCTTTTTTGTTGTGGAGGCAGTCCGCTCTTTTTCAATTGCTCCATATGTCCTACCCTCAGTCGTCTTGGGAGTCTTTTGCTATTATGGCTCATAACCCTACGTCGCATATGAACAGGTAATGTTTGAAAAATGAGTTTGGTTTTACTGGGTCGTAAGATACTCTCCGTCATTGCTGCTATTTCTACACTCCTCGAAGCAGCAAATCTGAAGGTATTAGCGATGGTCGGCAACACTTCCCTCCCTCCCAGCGATGCATCGAATTCTTTTGCTGAAGTCTCCATTTTTGTTTTGTGATATAAAACTAATATCTACAAACTTTTTGCTCGCTAATTATTCATTTTGACACAAATTTTGACATGAAATCTGAGGTTAGAAAAGAGTAAACATTTCAATACCTATCACAAATATCATTCACGAGGATTGAGATTTCAGATTTGAGGAAATTCAAGCTTTTTTTTTTTATATATGGCATCGGCTTATAACCATTTGCCAGTCTCAAGTTAAAAAGGCGGGAAATAGAACTTTCGTTTCAATTTTCAATACCGTATTCCTATATCGTCAAGTCTAAAGTCTAGTCAAAGTCCAAATATATAGTCCCAAGCTTGAGCACGTTAACGAATATTTAATGGTTAAGATTCTACCAATATTACACATTAAGAACCGAAATAACACAAAATGAAAGAAATGCAAAGTCTATAACGTCACCCATTGAATTCCCCGGCAAAACTCTTGTCAATTCTTATTTGCTAACTGTCACAAAAGTCTTTTTCGTCTTTTTTAAAGACATAATTTGCCATTTTTTTTTTTTTTTTAAATTTATTCATGACCATGGATACAAAGTCCTTCAGTCGGATACATTTTGAGTTCATAATTTGCCACCGATAGCAGTGTTGCCACTATCATAATTACATAGAAAAATAAGCTAACTTATTATTTTTAATATTAGGTCATTACTCATTACATATGAAATTGGAGTTTTGTAATAAAGTAGATTTTTTTTAATATAATATATTTATTTAATCAAACTATATACCATCGCTATCAATGCACTTTTGCCATCTCATAGATAATTCATTGATTCCTTTACTAAAAATACCATTCAGACAGGAATCAACAAAATCTTTGAAGGTGCTTTAGACCAGGGATGTAACGGAGGTAGTTTTATAGGAACCGCAGACGCAGTCGGAGTTTTTAAATTTGCTTTATCGGAGTCGGAATCGGAGTCAGTGGCGGGATCAAAAGTGGTGGCATGAGAGAGAATTTTTATTTATGGACAAATAAAGTGGTGGTCAGTGGCATGGACAGAATTCAAATGGCCTTTTCACGACGTTGTCGTACCTCCTTTTCTTGAATACGTCTTCATACACAGTTTACACTTTGCCGAATCTGAATTAACTTCAATGAAGTCGTTCCAAATATAACTTGATTTAGGTTTCATAATTCATTGTCCAACACAAAAACAGATCAGTTTTATTGATAATAAGCCGAAAAAATCAAAACAAATATCTATAACCTATGAACGTGTCGTGTGCGTAACAAATTAACAACAAGTGAAAAAATAATTGACGATAGAGTGCGCGTAGTGGGAGTCGGGGGATTCCCCGTGCGACAGTATGAACCTGTTCATAACAGTCGACACAGGCCGCCGCCGCCGCTATGTTATGCTTCGGCCTCCGATAAAAACCTTCGATTTAAAAGTGTCGGAGCCGAAGTCGGAACCGAAGGTGTAATAATAATCGGAAGTTCCGACTTAACGGAACCGGAGTCGAAGCTCCGTAACATCCCTGCTTTGGACTACCCCATCGGAGTTGAATTTTTTCCCTTGCAAGAAGTTATCCAAAATCCAAAGAAAAAAATGGTAATCTTTTGGAGCAAGATCCGGGGTGTACGGTGGATGTCTTAGACATTCCAATTGAAGCTCCTCTAATTTGGTAGCCGTCTGTTGTGCAGTGTGTGGTCTAGCGTTGTCATGAAGCAGCAGTGGCCTAGAGCGAATGATCAACCTCGGTTGTTTAGCAGCTAGCTTTTCCATCATGATTTGCAGTTGCTGGCAATAGACATCTGCCGTAATCGTCTAGTCAGATTTAAGAAAGCTGTAGTTAACGACACCGGCACTAGTCCACCAAACGCTCACAAGTAACTTTTTTTGAGTCAATTTTGGCTTGGGGCAGGCTTTGGCTGGTTCGCCAGGGTTCAGCCATTGCGATGAAACGCTCATCGCAATGGCTGAATCGCCGATTATCGTACAGGATCCACTTTTCATCACAGGTAATGATTTGATTTAAAATCCCTTCCGGTTGAGTAATGTAACGCAGCAGTCGACGTGCGTTTGTTGGTTTGCTGCACTCAATTCATGAGCTACCCACCTTTCAAGCTTTTTCACCTTCCCACCAATATGCTTCAAGTGGATTAAAACAGTTTTATCACTAACACCGCAGCCTGCAGCTAACTCGGACGTGGTTTGCGATAGATCCGCTTCCACAATAGCCTTCAATTCTTCATTATCAACTTAGGTCTCCGGCCGTCCACGGGGCTTGTTCTGCAGGTCGAAATTTCCAGAACGAAAACGTTGGAACCAAAAACGCACTGTGTTTTCTTTTGCGTCACCGCCGCCATATACATCATTATTCCTTCGAGCCGTTTGTGTATCACTGGTTCCACGGTGGAACTCGTACTCGAAAATAATATGATATTTCAAGTTTTCCATTTTGTAAATAGAATGACGCAAAGAAAAACCATAAGAGAAAAAAAAATGAATGACGGTTTTCGAAAATTGTAATTCCTAACTAAAGAAGGTATATTTGAGATCAAAGTGGCCAGTACGACAAAACGCCAATTTCATATGTAAGGACCTAACATTATATACGGGCCATACTCTTTTGGGACAGTCGAGGTATTGAGCACCCTCCTATACGAAATGACCTATACGAAATCAAACTCTAACAGTATCCTATAATCAGTTTCTTGGCACAGGAACACGTGGAATTAAGAATTTAACTGATTACAAGAATCTGCGACATCGAACATAAAATGTCAGTGGAAAAAAATACAAATTTACTTACCTCCTAAAACTAAAGACAGGGAATTATATTAAAAATAAAAGCTTATATTACTAAGTATGATTGTATTCGTTTGCGGCGTTTAGCATTAATTAAAATATTTTAATATTTAAAAATATTTTAAGAGCCATTGACCTAGGGGGATCAATAACTGTAACGTGATGTGTAATGTGTCGAGCTAGCGAACGGTCGCGCTCCGCGTTATACATATGCAGCAAATATTTATTATTTAATTAATATTTTGTTAATCGCGCGGCTGATTACCGCTGCACGTGATCATGGCGCTCGTGGCCAATGAGTTGCTGGCGTTTATCCAGCATACCATCGACACCATGGACGAGGTCAGCATAATGCAGATCTGCAAGTCTTCCTTCACCAGCGAGGAGATTTGCGAAGGCTAGCATTTGCTGTACGAGACGCTCGGCCAGAGCGCGAACATGCCATTGCGACGGAGAGATGGAACCGAAAGAAGCGTGCAGGACATCATCTCCCTGCTAAAGCAGACGGATTCGGATGAAGTGCCAGCTTTTGTAGCGAAAAAACTGCATAAGCTGCCACCGGTGACACTGGACCACGTCGACGTCGTCAGCCTACTGGAACATCAAGGAGAGGACAAGGACATCAAGTTCCTGAAGGAAGAACTGACCGAAGTTCGAGGTAGATTGCACGCATCAGAGTCTACCATAAGTGATTTACGTAGTGAATTATCACCGTTAAAAAGTTTTAATTCAATATGCAGGTCACCCGATGCAGCAAACGTTACTCGTCGTCGAGGCGCGCAGGCGGTCACGTTTAGCCCGTCAGCATTATCCGACGGGTCAACGAACATCGTCGCTGCCGCCCCTGCTGCCCGCTCCCCGCCCGCGAAGGAGCCGGTGCCAAGTTACGCAAGTGTCGCAGCTTGCGTCCCCCCGCCACCTCCCCCGCGTCCGGAAAACAAAGGGAAGAAGGAGGCCCCTTCAAAAGAGCGTCCTCTTTCTACAAAGGACCGAACGTGCGATGATGACGGGTTCATCAAAGTCGAGAGGAAGAAGAAGAAACCCGTCGTCCGCAACCATCGCGGCACCGCACCCGGAGGATCTGAGCAGCTGTTGCGGTGTGAGACTCCCGCGACACCGCTGTACGTGTCCAGGTTGCATTGGTTTACGACGGTCGAGCAGGTCGTGGACTACATCAGGAGAAGAAACAATTTCTCCTTGAGGATCGAGTGTTTGGAATCTCGTCATAAAGTGAAATTTAGTTCTTTTGTGGTGGGAGTACCAACCCATTACTTACCGACCTTCGAGAAGGAGGAGTTCTGGCCGATTGGAGTCGTCTATAGAAGATTTAGAGGACGACTCTCTAACACTTCGCGCCCCACGTCGCAGACAATACGTGTTTAATGTTAGTGTTAGTTTATTATATATTATGTATGTTAGCCTATTAGGGTATTATAATATGGGCCTATGCAGCCTGAAATAAACGGTATTAGGCTTGATATTTAAACTCACTAATACTACAATATGATATACATTTTATCAGTTATGATAACAAAATCAATTGTACCATAAAAGTAGGTAAGTACTAAAAAAAAAAATAACTACTCCAAAACTTAAAATGCTACAAAAAAAAGAAATCTCCCAGGTCATCCCCACCAGGCAGAGTACCTAGAAGGCTCAAAGAGTTTCCTCGCTGGATTGCGATACTTATTCTCTGGGCCAGGTAGGTGCCGGCTCTGGGGTCTCGGGTGGCCTCAATGAGTTTTTTGGAGATTTCTCCGAAAAGTTTGTGCGCACCCAGACCCCATGTGGGGTATACACCTATGTATAACATAGGTGTTATCATTATTATTATCCTATTCACCCCATACAACGGTATTTAATTTAATTTAATTAATAACCCGAATCCCGATAATTGAACCATGAGTACCTACCCGTCCCGAGAGTAGTTTTATGCTATAAACAAATGAATTCTAAAAGTCAGGATTAACAATAATTTTATATTTAAATTAAACGAAAGTCATTTAAATAAAAATTCGTTTTATATTCATCGAATACACATCATAAATATAGTTTTATAGATGCCTTGGCTGGGTCTTCTAATTATTATTATTACTTATTACGGCTTCATACTTTATTGAGATCATTAGGTGGTGGTAGACAGACGACTGGCTCTCGCAGGAGTGTCGTCTATATTTATACATAACACATAGACATACAAATTTTATAACCAATTGAGCTGACAATATACTTTGATACTGCGAAGTACATATATATTAAAAGGGTGTGGACCTTTATGTCTGTCATTAATAATATACACGACAATTAAAGATTACAAACATACAAGATAAAAGTTGATCGCAAAAAAAATCATTTATCGTCCATCACTTAAAAAAGTGCCAGATCTGACGGTTCTACTCACTTGGAAAATATTGCCGGTATCGTATACTACCGACATGACACTGTATAGGCCGTTATTCTCCCAAAGAGTTCAAGTGTCCCTCTCCTCCCGTACTTATAGCAAGAAACCTTATTCAAAGCTGGAAATAAATCTGATCCGACAAATTACAGGCCCACTTGGGCCTGTAATTTGTCGAATCTACCGACTTTTAGTAAAATATTAAAAATATATAATTTTAATACAATAATTACTTATTTGTACCTCCATTTTAATAAAATAATTTAATAATCAATACTGTTTAACGACCACCCGATCCACAACGAATGCTGGTATTGGTCTTCTTTGTAGTATCTTTTTGAAGCTTGAGAGTGGTTGCAGGAGGCCTTTGATTGTGTTGAGTATGCTACATCGATCAGAAAACTGCTTCACTATGATATATGGGACTCTTCACTTAACCTTTTGAGTTCTTAGATAAATATTAAAAGGTCCACTGGGACTAAAATAGAATTAGGTGTCCCACAGGGCATCCCTCCTTTATCAGGTAGGCTTTCTAGGTATAACACTACATAGTAAATTACAGTGTGGTCCTCATATTGCCAATCTGGTAGATACAGCAGCTCAGTTCTGCAGCATATGCAGTCAGAAAATCGAACGTCACGTCGCGACTAGTTTATTTTAGTTATTTTCATAGTTGAATGTCTTACATCCTTTTATGAAGATTTCTTCACAAAAGGATGTAAGACATTCTACTATGATATTTATACAATATTTGTGCTGCCGAAGCGAGCAATACGTTCAATTTACAAAATGTTTCATGATATGGTCATGTAAACCTTTTCTTACTGGAACCAATAAAACAAACTTATAGTAGTAGATAATCTTTCTATCTGAATATAATATCTGATATCCAATAACTACTATATTAATACTTTTAAACGATATTATTGCTGAGTTTTAGTCTGTTATTGTAAATTTTCCAATCGTGATATTTATGTAATTAATCCGCTCCAAAGTGCATTCTATTTTAAACAATGGTCTTTGTGAAAACTGTATAACTTTTATAACTCTCTGTTAAATTGTTTTTTCTCTCACATAACCTCCAAACTTCCATTAACTGGCACTTGAATTAAAGAAACTTCTGTTTGATGAAGAAAAATAATATTTATACCTCTTAACCTTTGTTTAATTATTACATAATTTAATATATCTATGATCTTAACCAACTTAACAGTTATTTATATCAATATTTTTTTTTATTTCCATTCATAAGCAATGTACGAAAATAAGTATAAGTCAAGTAGCCAATAGGCTACAAAACAAACGCATGGTAGTGTGACTTATCAATCTAAGAATTTAGAGGTAGTGTGCGTAAGTTTATTTTTATTAATTTTATGTATTACTAAGCATTATTTTAAAAATATTAGCATTCTGCACACCTTCAATCACATAAACTTTAACTGTGACAAATTTCATACTCCTCAGTTTGCATAATCTTCGTAAAAAGGGTAAAAAGTTTTCGATTCACGTACCAATTAATATATTATAATATTATGATGATGCATTACAAAGTCAAAAAAATAGGAATGTTGCTACTTAAGTAGGTACTTATCTTAATAATAATAATTTAAACCGTACAAGAAAGTATGTATGTAGTAAATAATAATTAATATCATAGGAACAAATTACTTAAGGAGGCCAAGAGGGGGTTTTTGAAGTGACTCCACTCTAGTTATCCGTCTACTCCGTCTACTACTCCACTCGTTAGAATAAGGTAACATGGGTGTTCCACATGCCTTTAGTAATAATGTTATGAAAATTAGTTCACATATTTGATTGGGGCGTTAAAAAAAGTAAAAAGAAAGCTTCAAACTTTAATCGGGCGAGTCAGAGTAAGGACCTTAAGTAGACCTCAAAGAAACTGCAACTTAATTATATTTGCCATATTTTGAAAGTAAGGTAAGCCCGTGGGGACTTAATTAAAATAAAAGAAATAAAACCATAATAATTAAGTAATTGTGCTTCTCAAATTATTTTATATTGGACTCGTCTAAATTTTTTAGTACTGTCTAAAATCTGATGATAAAAAATTAAAAAGAAATCATAATCTTCTTTTCTTCTTAATTCGTATCACCTACTCCCGAAACCACCTACGCCCGAAATTAATAACGCATCTAAAATCTTAGATACACTTCCATCTTAGATTCTCAAACAAAAATTTTGTAAGTCGTAAATTGACTTGAAGTTAATCCTAGGACCGTTGAAATGTATTGAAATCTTGATCTCAGATAGCTAAAATGAGATTAAGATTGATTATTAATTTCGGGCGTTAATCTACAAATAGGTCTTCACGACGCTCAAGTAACTACACATAGGTATTATGGGTACCCCTACCATAATAACTTAGAACATGGCTTAAGTATATTAGTACCTGGGTAACCGAACTTAGCTCGGAGTTCTTATACATATAAATACATAAAAAGAATCACAAAAACATTATATATACTTATGCATATCAATCTGCGAATCGGAGTGACATAATAGGAGTAGAAATTATATTGATAAAAAAAATATAATATGTTTATTTCAGGCGTAGCCACTAATATTAAATGACATTTAATTTAGGTATTTTCCACCCTCTGCTCCGGGCACATGCACGTGTGCTTAGATCCATCATCCAGTGCCGCAGGGGGCTGTCCAGTTTGGCGCTGAGCATGTTTAGGATGGTGTTGGGGCTCCCACGTTGCGGAACATCGAACAGCGATGCGATGCGACGCCGCAGCACGGTGTGAAAACCGTCTGTGTGTGAATGCGCAAATATCGCAGACGCACTACAGTAGCGAGGAAGCCCCACCAACACCCTGAACGCGTTGTTATACTGTATTCGGAGAGCGTTGATGGCCCGCTGCGTGTAGCTGATCCACAGATTGCAGGTGTAGGAGAATTTGGCAAAACGCTTTAAACAGTGTAATTTTAACATCTGTACTACACCTCGCGAATCTCCGTGTCAACATAATATATATATTTAATTTAATTGTTGCACGACGAAAGAAAAAACATATGTAGCTTAAAAATGCACAGTTTGCCAGGGATAACACCTAGCGAGATCGATTATTCTCCCCCAAAACTCCCTGCATACTAAAATTCAAGGTAATACTTGCAGCCGTTTTCGAAATTACGATTAAATATAATATACAGAATTGTCTCGTTCAAAGTATAATATGTAGTATAATTAAATTAAAAATTGATAATTAACATTATAAATTATTCTAAAAATGCTCGCCCTCCACCGCGGTACTAGAGGTAGTCTGACCAGAACCTCAATTCTCGTATTTAAACGTTTACATTAAATAATAATGGATCAGAGGGTCAATTTCTGCTAAATAAAACCTGCAATAATACAATAACAATCAAGTCCCGATACGCTAAAACTGCCAAACCGATGTTCTCGTAAACGTTAAGCCAGCGTGAAACGCGTTCTGATTGGTCGAAACTGCTAGTTAGTTGCTGCTTTGACATTTACGAGAATATCGGTTTGACAGTTTTATCGTATCGGGACTTGATTGTTATTGTATTATTGCAGGTGTTATTTAGCAGAAATTGACCCTCTGATCCATTATTATTTAATGTAAAAGTAACGTAACTAAAAAGATTGAATTCGACCATATTAATGTGTCACTGTATTACTTTTTTACACGGTCAATAAGAGACATTTAAATTGGTAGCTTTATTTATTTTATTGTTCTCTTTGTCTACGTTAAGATTAAATTGGGTTTGAACTTTGAACGGAGTAGGTATACCTAAAAAGGTGCAAGAGCGAGCATTTTAAAAAGGAAAGTCCGGAAAATCGCTTCTAGATTCTCCTATTTCTCTTCTTTTCTCAATAGCGAATAGAAGGTATGTAGGTTAAAACAACCTATTGTTGGCCCCGGACAGACAATTGCTGGCCCCCTACCCCAATTTTTTGGCTACTCACTTATCATATAGAATACGCGTTGCGTATCCGTTTTGTTTATGTTTTTATACTATATTTTATACTACTAATTATGTTTTTTCTTATTTATTTGTGTGTAAACGAAGGGTGACCAAAACAGAGTATGTGTTTTAAATCTTTGGGCCAACTTGGGGGATGCCATCAATATGTCATCTTAGCCTAAAATAGACAGTAAAATAATTGTAACATATTCTTTTTCTTCGCTTTTCTTCTAGAAGTATAGGAACAAAATTAGCTTTCACAATGATCTCAGAATACTGAACAATCTGTCAAATCATTATGAAAACCAGTTTCGTAATTCCTTTCTCTTCTTTATTTAGTTTCTGCCTTCACTATTCATATTCCTTGTTGAATTTTCTTGAGTGTTCTTATTTAAATTCTACAATACTAAAAATTACTTGCTTAGAAAAATATCTACTGGTAGAGCTGAGAGCTGACCAAAGAATCTGCTGGTAGAGTCTAAAAGACTCTTCTAAAAAAGCTCTTTCAGCTACGCAAAGGTAACTTGAAACTGAAACCAGAACATAAGTATATAATTTAAAACCAGTTCACACCGCGACGATATGCGACGCTACGGGGCGCTGCATTTTAAAGATAGCTATTCGAAATTGAACTTTATTCACTACACAAATATAATACACGTTTCATTTGGCATCTGTCATACACTGCACATGCGCTGTGCAGCAAGCTGCCACTTTACATTCGAACTCTTCCAATGAAACGTGTATCTTCTTGTGTAAGGAATAAAGTGCAATTTTGAATAGCTATCTTTAAAATGCTAGCGCTATGTCCGTATCGTTTCGTTTCGGTGTGAATTGACTCTTACAAAATAAAGATCAATCGATCACATTCTAGAGCATTATACAAAACGACCGCGTTGCTAATGTCCTTCGGTAGTGATAGTTTTTATATGAAAATAACAGATGATGTATGAAAAACGACGATTCCCGAAATACATTAGAAACGTGGTTTTACTGGTTTGGTCTTGCGATTATCACCCGCCACGTTTATGGGCGAAAATCGCAAACGCGGCGACTTGTGATCGCGCAAATAAGGGGTCCCGTGAGTTTCGAAATAAAATCGCAGTTCCACGATCGCGGCGGGCGCGAATTGCTCCTTAAGGGCTGATCCACACCGAAATGTCAGCGGAGCGGCGAGCGGCGAGCGGCGACCGCTGATGGCCGCTAGCGACCGTAGGGGCCATCGGCGGCCGAGAGCGGTGTGAGGGGCGGCGGTTATCTCAAGCGAAACTGTATTTTATAGTAATGAAGATAAAGTTTAAAATTAAGTATATGACAGTTATGCTGCTCGCCGCTCCGCTTTGCTCCGCTCCGCTTATATATATTCTTTGGTATTGGGTCGAAACACGAAACTGTAGGTCGAATTAAAGAATTAAATCTTTCAATAATACAGTTTCAATTCAGTTTCGATATGTTGGCGTTCGCGTGAATCTCGAACCAACGTCAAAAGAGTTATGATTGGTCCAAACTCGAAAAATCACTAATGATGTCAAACAATAAATTGAATGTCTCCATCAGTTCAATACGGGAAGTGGGGTTCTAGTCTCTCGTATTAAGTCTATTTAGATAACAATTAATGGGCATGCTTTGAACACGTACATTTTTCCAGTGAATAGTGACTAGGTATATCCTTCACAGTTCTTCTATTAGATACATACTTATAATTCGCCTCAACTCATATTACATACCAGCTATAATTCCTTCATGAATGGGTTCGTCATCGCATTGCTCGGGAACGGTATGTCGGGACGCTCCCAACATGACATCATGAGATCATGCGGCCCCTGTAACACAATACACATTACTTACTTCGTGTCATGAGAATACTGTCATCGACAAAGATTGTATTAGAATTTCTATTAGGTAATATTATGCAAGTAAACTTAAACATGCGTTGGAGATATTGGCACAAAATTTTAATAAAGAAGCTTTAAACCTATCTTTAGTAATAAGTTTATCAAAAACATAAAGACGTGAGTAAGGTTGTGACGTCATCAATAAAATGCGCGAAAAGACAATAACAAACTTAATCATAGACAAATATAGAAGTGAGAGGCGGGCGCGAGTGCGGGGTGGGTGAACGCGGGTGGGTGTGTGCGGGTGGGTGACCGAGTGCGGGGGGTTTCACATCGCGGACCTGCGCTAATTAGGTGAGACTAGACAGTACCACAAATGGTAAGGCCGTTCTGCAGGCGCCTACACTTATAAGGATTGGAAACGGATGTAAACAAAGAAAATCGTTTTTGTTGTAGAATTTAGAAATTAAAATCACACCTGTACTTAAATAAATAATAAATACAAATAAATAAAATTGAAGTGTCTGTTTGTAATTTTAAATCAACAGCTTTTCTCTACACGCGTATAGAGTACCTGGGCTGATTGATAACTGGCCGAAACGACGAACTTAAAAAAATTATACGCAAAAAAGGAATATTACATTATATTCTGGCATCTTTTTGAAAATAGAACGCCAAATTTGAATTTAATCGAACTATTAGAATTTGTTTCAGAGGACGTAGAACTTTCTCTGTCGTAAATTTTCTTAACAAATGAAAGAAACGAAATTCGTGCGGTGATAAAGTTTTACGTTTTAAAAGAGAAAACAACAACCCAGATTAAAACCAAGCTAGACAGTGTTTTAGGTAATTCTGCTCCTGCATTGAGTACAATTCACACCTGGGTAACTGATTTTAAACGTGGAAGACAGAGCTGCGAAGACGCCCACAGGTCTGGCCGTCCAAATGAAGTCACGAATCCGGACATGATCAAAAAAATTAACAAAATTGTATTGAATGATCGGCGCTTAAAGTTGCGAGAGATAGCAGAGATTCATCTGAAGGCGTTTTTAATATTTTGCACCAACATTTGGGAATGAAAAAGCTTTGCGCGCGATGGGTGCCGCGTTTGCTCACTGTAGACCAAAAGCAACGTCGAGTGGACGATTCATCGGAGTGTTTGGCGCTGTTTAACCGAGATCCTAATGAGTTTTTGCGGCGTTATGTAACAGTCGATGAAACCTGGATACATCATTATACTCCCGAGACAAAAGAACAATTTAAGCAGTGGACTGAGAGCGGAAAACCTGCGCCGAAGAAAGCAAAAACGGTTTTGTCGGCCGGCAAAGTGATGGCGACTGTTTTTTGGGATGCTCGAGGGATTATTTTAGTGGATTATCTGCAAAAAGGAAAAACAATAAATGGAGAGTACTACGCAAGCTTGCTGCAAAAATTAAGTGAAGAAATCCAGAAGAAACGATCACATTTGGCCAAGAAAAAAATTTTGTTCCACCATGACAACGCACCTGCACACACGTCAATGGTTGCAGTCACCAAACTCCATGAATTGCGGTTCGAATTGCTACCGCATCCACCCTATTCCCCGGATCTGGTCCCGTGCGACTTCCACTTATTCCCAAACCTGAAGAAATGGTTAGGTGGCCAGAGATTTTCATCAAATGAAGAAGTCATTGTTGCCGTGGACGAGTATTTTGAGGGGTTGGAGAAAACATTTTATCAAACTGGTGTAACGGCATTGGAGAAGCGCTGGACTAAATGCATCGAGGTAGAAGGAAACTACGTTGAGAAATAAATTTATTTTTAATAGATTTTTGAAGTTTTTCTTTGTCGTTTCGGAAACTTATCAATCAGCCCTCGTATCTTATACGGTACGTACAATATGAAAAAAAAAATTGTTTGTCTGTCTGTTTGTTCTGGCTTATCTCTGTCTGTAATTGATATCGTATTTGACGAATCAGGGCCTTTAGTCAAGATGCATTCGATAATTTCGAAAGCGAAGTTCGAAATCTAAAATGTATTGGATTTGACAGTCTTATGTCAAATCCAATATCGCTATCGCTAAGTGACATGTCGCTTGCGATACCTTATGTCAAATCCCATATATTTTATTTTCGAACTTCGCCGTCAAAATTATCGAATGCATCTTGACTAAAAGCCCAGGTGACGGTCCTACATTTTTTCTAACACTATTTTTATTATTCTGCTTTAAAGGGTTTTATGAAAGTAAAGTAGAGTAATTAAATTTTGTAATTAATCTTTGTTTTGAACTCTACTTAGAAATAATTACACAAGTTGTTACTAAATATATCCAATATGTGATTTGAACTTGCTAATAAATACACAAGCAAATACAGACATGAATAACTTTTTGTTAGAGCACGTGGTTTTCAATTTAAAAAGGGTGATACGATAAGGCACGTGTATAAGATATGTCGGTACTGTACGAAATATGAGATTGCTGTGTACTCAACTTCAAATATAAATAGGCAGACTAACAGTGACTACTGTAATAAATGAACGGTAACTATAGTTTTACAACGAATAAAATGAACTGCGCAGGCGCATCGAAAAATGTTAGTCGAATAATCGGTAAAGTTGGGAAAAGTGTCGCGCGTAAGGAGTTTGATACCGCGGAAGACCGCAGGTGCGCGGTGACGTCACATCCGGGCCCGCGCTCAATGGGCTCACTATGTGGGCCACACGTGTCATAGACCCCCCCCCGACCCCCCCCCCCCCCCCTCGTCCGTTAACCACCCCCGCGCCCGCACCGCTCTAATTGCCGACGACTATGGGAAATAGCGAAAATGTGCTAGTTTTTATCGCAAGTGTGTTTACACGTCATAATGAATGTGTGTTAGTAGTTTGGAATTAGGTAGGTGCGACATTATCGATAGCTTTCAGGAGGGAAATTTATCAGCTTAATTGATTTTTAATTTACGTAGAGGAGTTCCATAAAAAAATAATCTGCCTTCTTAAAAAAAACGGGTTATAATTTATATGGTAGCAATCATTATACATATGAGAGCAGTAATACACAAAACAAATATCTCGTGTTAACAGCTAAGGGTCAATTCACACTGAAACGAAACGATACACGACGTGGCGCTGCTTTTTTAAGGATAGGTATTCAAAATTGAACTTTATTCATTACAAAAGGCGATACACGTTTCATTGTAAGAGTTCGAAGTTGCACCTCGCTGCACAGTGCACTGCAGTATTTGACTGATGTCATATGAAATGTGTAGAATCATTTTGTGTAGTGAATAGCTATCTTAAAAATGCATCGCCGTGACGCGCCGCGTATCGCCGCGAGGTAAACTGACCCTAAGTCTCTACATCCGGTGAAAAGTGTCACTCCGATACTGTTACGTAACAAACAAATACATTACATAAAACTGCCATAAAAAGTTGCGGGCATAGATATGTGTGATGAAACCAGCTAGCTGTGAATTGGCGACTAATATGTAGGACGGGTGACGCGGCGACTATAGATAGCGCCCAGCTATTATGTGACAGGGTTGCCAAAAACAAAAAAAACAAGACGGACCGTTTAGGTAACGAAGAGATTTGCAACCAAGAACCAAGCCTTATTTAATATCCTATGCCAAACGGGCCGGACACCGTAGGTAAAAACCTACGGGGCAAACAAGCGAACGGATCACTCGTCGATTATCATCGCCTACGGATAAAATATGGCCAGAAAATAAAAAATAAGATGCCCAGCTGTGTCCGGACTCCGGATGCTTGGCGGTGCAGCCCTATTCTAGAGAGTGCATGCAAACCCGCAGTCATTGTCGCGGTGAAAGCACTGCACATCTTATTAGGATAATAATTCACCCGTAAATCTATTGCCAATGTGTGAACTTTCTTGCCTTTCGCCGGTAGAAAGTAGCTTTATTTTAGTAACGAATATGTATGAATAGCTTTTGCCCGCGGCTCCGCCCGCGTTAATACAGTATCCCACGGGAACACTGTACTTTTTCGGGATAATGAATAGCCTATGTGTTGTGTTAACCCAGAGCTCAAACTAGTAACATACTAAATTTATCAAAATCCGTTTCGTAGTTTTTGCGTGAAAGATTAACAAATATACATCCATCCATCCTCACAAACGTTCATCCATCCATCCTCAAAAACTTTCACATTTTTGATAGTAGTAGGACTACTTGTATTAAATTTGTAATATACCAATGTATGTATGTGCTTTACGAATATGTAATAAGGTACATAGATTTCTGAAGCTCTATAAAATATACATTTTAGCGATTACTATTAAATAAATGTAATATCAATGATTAATTTATAAAGTGAAAATGTAGAGTTGTATAATGTCGTTCTTAGTATCGCAGTTTTATGTATCCTAAAATATTCAAAATTAAAAAAAATCAAAGTAGAGTAGTAAATTGGTAAAAAGTAAATGAATAATGATAGAAGCGAGGTAGGTGGTATTCGGTAAAGCGGGGCCCGCCGTACGAGCGGCGAGCGGTTATATAGAGATAGAGCGGGCATTCCGCAGCCGTAACGGTGAGTTATTTCGCGAGCGGCGGACGTGAATGGCCGGAGATGCAGCGCGCAGGCTGCAGTGCCCCTCCCGCCCCGGGCCGCGACTGCCCCCCGCCGCATTCCGCGTCGCGCCGCTTGCGCAACCTCCGCGCCGCATTCCATTCATAGCGGCGCGCGACTCTGGCCCGCGCCCGCCTCGGCTTCCCGGAATGATCTAAACGAGCGCGGTTTTTTAAATTTTAGAGTGTTACGCCACATTTCTTCGTAAAGTTCACGGCGGTCGGCGCGGATTCCGCCGGACGTTGACCCGGCGCGGCTTTCTCCGCCTCGCCGGTCGCTATTGGAACGAATCTATTAATTGGAGAAACTCAGTTCACACATGAGTGTGGAAAGTGGACCGAGTTGAGTTCGTCGTCGTCGTCGAGAGTTTTGGACGGCCGGTCTGCATCCGAAGTACTCCGGAGGCCGCCCTCATCGGCCGGGATGAGGCGCCACGGCGAGACAGCAATGAGTACCGGACGATAAAATATAGTCGACGTCGATGCGAGTGTATGCGCTCGGCGTGTGATATTCACACGGGGGATTTCCGATATCCGATAGGCACGAATCGCGCTCGCGAGCGACTAGCGGTTCTCGAAGCGGCGGAAAATGGAGCGGCGGCGGGGCAGGAGCGGACTGCAGTGAGGGGCCGCGAGCGAGGAGGCTGCATTCCGCTCCTCCCCCCGCGCTCCACCGGAGAAATGTCACCAAACGACATTCCGAAATATTTGAAACGACCTTTATGGCGCGAAAGAAAGTGCGCGGGGGCGCCGGCGGGGTGCGGGCGGCGCGCGGCGCGGGTGTGCGGGGGACGCGCGCGACCGTGGGACAGCGGCGCGCGCGCCAGTCGCACGGCGCCCCCCCGCCCGCGCCGCGCCGCCCCCCGCATTCCAGCGCGCCTCCCTCCGAATTTATTCAGCCGCGACCCGACTGCGCTCGGATCAAAGCGCGCATAAAAAATAATAACATCGAGGATGTACACGTAAAATTACGGCGTTCATTATGAATTAATAGTCGAATACGTTACTTGTGAAACACCAATTAAATATGATATTAAAGTGGAACGAATCGCACAATCCAAGCTTTTATCGTAGTTATTCGTTTTTCTTACAATTTGTCCGAATCGTAGCACCATTAGATTTACGAGCACGAGTTACGACTCATGCACATAGATAGCTCTATGTGCCTACTTATGTTAGCCATAATTTTATGAACATTCGAAGAATTGAGAGAGCTCTACGGTATATCAATAAGCAGTAAGCGCATTAAGTAAGAAACGGTAAAGATTATGAATGAAGAATTAAGATTGGAAACAAATATGAGTTGCGGTAGTTTAACAATCAGTCGTCGATATAAACAAATTATATAACAAACATTACGTTATCGAAGTATCAGAACTTGATATGAGACGTTTTTAAAAAAATGTAGACACGAACACGGCGTCTAGACGTCTGACAGATGAAAGGCCAGGGTTGTCGAGTTTGCGAAATTAAACTTATGGGCAACTTGAACTTAATAAAAAATAGGAAAACGTAACACTTTCGATAAAACTTTTCCATCGTAACATGTCATGGTTATTTTTTATTCTTAAACTCTATTTTTGTAGAGTTTATATAGCAAATGCGCGCGAAAATTGTGACGTCAGCAAAACAAAAGCAAACGAAACTATCGCCCTCTCTCTGCGGGGTCCGCGAGGCGTGAGCACACCTGTCAAGTGGACCTACGATTAACTTGAAGCAAATGGTCCGAATTAATGACAGAATGACCTTCCTGACATCACTTTCTTGGAAAACCGAAAAAAATACTCTGGCCCTTTAGCCAAGATGCCATCGCTAATTACAATGACAAATATAGAATCTCCTATAGTTTAGAAATGCCAGGTGGGGGGGGGGGGGGGGGGCAACTTATAAACCAATTTCGAGGCCGATTACTCGAAAATTGTTGACTTTGTAAAATAGTCATGTATCAAACCTTGCCTTTATTTTACCTATCGATACCCAACCCAACCCAACGATACCCACACGATGGGGTGGAATGAAAAAAAAAATCATCCCCACTTCACATGTATGGAGAGCCACCCCTAAAATATAAAATTATTATTATTTTATGATGTTAAAACCGAGATGTATATACAGTCTTTAATTATACCAAATTTCATCCATTTACATTCATAAATAAAGAAGCGCGGACAGACAGATAGACAGACAGACGCACGGACAGAGAGACACTATAAGGGTTCCTTAAGTACGGAAGTACGGGTAACTTAAGTTACGGAACCCTTAAAATGTATGGTATTGACATATCTCGCGCTAGGTCACTTCGCGCACGTTATGTTAATCCCAAATATTTTTAATTTCGAAGTTCGTAATTGTAATTACCGATGGCATGTTGGTTAAGCCCTCTGATGAAGTAACATTATAAAAACCTTAACGAAGTTAGACAACAATAAAATGTACGTCATGGACGTATTTCGTTGCTAAACCTCCCATACATTTTATTCGCTTCTAATTTCGCCTTCGTTCCGATATCGTTCTTGTCTAAGCTAAGCCCTTTGTTAAAATAAAAAATGAACGACGTGTATAATTGAAAAGACGTCACCGCGTTACAACGGCCGACGTCATTATGATGCAAGCCGTGATTCACGTCCACATTTAGACCGTATTATAGATTCAACAACCAAGACAATATTATAAAAGTGAACGGTAACGTCATGATGTATTTCCGTCAACCGTTAACTAGAACTGAAGTGGAGAAGTTCGCTAAGTTTTGAACTTCTGAAATTATGTGACGCAAGAATTCGATGTCTTCGCATAAGATCGAAATGTTGTGGACTTTCCAGGAGTACAGACAAAGTCGAAACAATATCAAATATCAAATATATATAATTATCATCATCATCATATACCAAATATGCAAATATATATAAACATAATATAAGAAATGTAATGGAATTGTCATAATTTGATGTTATGTCATTTATCCCTTACATTTTATTCGGTCCTAACTTTGTTATTCTTTAGATATCATCGTCAATGTTGTATTATAAGCGCATAGACAAAGTACAATACTTTGTCTAAGCCCCATATCAAGTGACTATCGACTATTCCTCGGAGAAATTGGCACGGGGAGCGCTGGCGAGCAGAGGCGGCGCTTCGCAAATAGCCCGTGACGCGGCGGGCGCTGCACTTTGCGCGGTCATGCGCCCGCGCAGACCAGCCCTATTTAAGTCGCGGCGACGGCGGGGAATGTCGCGTCAACGACCGCGGCCGGAAGCGCGCTTCCAGCCCGGAAGCGCCGCCTTAAGGGATCATATTTATACGCCGGATATAGCAACCGGATACGTGGTGGGAAATGTGGGAAATTTCGATGCTTCCATGATTGACGAATTTCTTGAGAAGAACCATAAGTCTTGTTCAACCGACTTCCAAAAGGAGAGGAGGTTGTCAATTCGTGTGTATGTTTTTATTGTATGTATGTTACGCGATTACTCCGCCGTTTGTTGACCGATTTTCGAAATTCTTTTTTAATTTAAAGGGTTGACTTCCAAATAGGTTCCATTGTCACCAAATGATTGTCTCGGTAAAGGGATACATGGGGAATCGAGAGAAGTCCTCTAAATTTGTAGCGTCTTTAAAGTTTCTGTCCAAGACTGATTTAAATAGAAGTATAAAATAGACCTAATTTCCATCATTGTTATTGTATTTGAAATATTGTAACTAATAGTTAGAATACTATTTGTTATTTGTGAAATTATTAGTAAGTGTAGTAAGTATTATTAGTAAGTAAACTTTCTTGAATTTCTTCAAATGGCCTTAACTTTAAAATTTCAAAATATTTCGACTGTTCCACTTAACACAGACTAAAAGAAGGTGTATTCTTTATGATAAATTGCATTTTGCAATCAGAATGTAACAAAAATGTCGGGCCGAATTTGGGCTAATTTTCGTCCTTAGTTTGTAGAACGACCCATAAACTGAAGAAATAAAACGATATCTCTAGTATTCCTCACAGCAATTAGTGTAAAAGCAAGAAGCGTCTCCGCTGAGTCGTGGCGCGCGATGAGCCGCGACGGCCACTGACGTCGCCGGTCGCCGGTCGCCAGTCGTCGGTCGCCCTTAGTACAATGACTGTTACTCCAATCGTTACCGTAATTGGTCAGCGTTCAGTGATCTATGTGGTATGCACGTGGTGCATTTGATACACGGTTTTATAATAAAATTAAGTAAAGGCGGTATTTTAAGGGAACGCCTGCAAAATGTTGTTAAACAGCGGCTGAGTATGGACTGTCATTGATTTAGAAATAAATAGAGAAATCAACTAAATAAAATAAACCTTATTGCCACGAATTAAGATTCATGCATAATTGCAAAATAGGTGAACATTTTGAGGAGACTTTTTATGCTTTTTCCAAACAAATTAATAATTTTGTTGTATTACTTATAAGCAAATTTTAAGGTATATATATATATATATATATATATATATATATATATATATATATATATATATATATATTATATTTCCTATCTTTAAGGTATTTTTAAACAATTAAAATAAGCTACATAAGAGCAGAAAAATAATCTTAAACACGATCCTTTTGTTAAAAATTTTGGGGGGAAAAGGTTATGGAAAATTACTATATTATATATAGCTATAATAAAAATCATAATTTTTTAAAATATTATTTAAACAATTTTTAGATAAAGAAATACTATATTATACAACTGTTAGTTTCGTAGGATTTGGTTTCATTCGATCGCAAAATTGACCGAGAAACAGCCAATTCATGTCAAATTTGTAAACGAGTCCTTAAAGGTGAGAATAGTTTTTGAAATAGACCAAAACACAAGGGAATGCAAAAGGAAGCGAAAAATGCGTAGTATTACAAATTGTAGATTGTATATTGCTTTTATCTAGGTATTATAACAATTGTAGGATAAGTAATTATGTGATTTAAGCATTTAAAAAAACTGTTCATCGTGATTAACTTAAAAAAGGTAGAGTTATTAAAGATACTTATCTACTATCGTAAATAGAGTACGGGAAGTAGCGGTAGTTTTATTCAGTCGTCATGGCGGTAAGCTCGGGGCTCATTACAGGTAGAGTAGGTAGTCAGTAAGGGCGGAGATAAGGTACAGTCGGCAGAGATAACTTTAGCTCGAGATTAATACGAGCGGTATATAGCGGTAGAGGTGTGTACTGTCTGTGGACTCACCAATGACTGAAATCGATGTTGCTCTATATAGAGTGTCGCAGTGCCGTTCCTATAACCCCATTCCTATCGGCTTCGTTTACCACATACCTTTTGAAGACCGTCATCCAAATCCCTAGCAATTATACAGGCTTAGGCTTCCCTATGAAGGAGAACAAGTCTTTGCCACTGCTCTATATAGAGTATTGTGTATGTATTACCTGTATGATCTACAATATTTTTAGTAAATCAAAGAAGAAATTCTGACAAAAGATTCGTTAGGGCTATTAGAGATTCAGCAATGTTAGCTTCATTCGATAATATTTTTTTTTACTAACGACGAAATTAAAATCTTAGAATACTTTGTTAGAGTGTTTGGTTAGGGTATTTTGTTTTGTTTAGTGTTAGTGTTACGTAGTATAACTGAAAATTTAATAGAAAAATACTAGCATAAAACATTAAAAATAGTATAGAATAACAAAAAGACAGACAAACAAAATGTTAATTCATTCGCTCGTGACTTGGAAAGTTTATTCTTCGAACTAGCTGTTGTTTCGTTCGGAATGTTTATTATGTGCTATCAAATATCTATTTTTCTGATTATATCTATTAATGTGTATGCAAAAATGAACAGGTCAGCGAACTTTTTAATGTCACACCGTTTACGAGAATTCTGAATTTTATTTCATTTTTATGGAGACTAAAAATATTTCATTTATTTGCTATCTTTTAATTAAATTTTTATTTTTTATTCATAACACACCTCAAAATGTATAAAAAATCTGTATGAATAATTTCTATGACTTATTTTTAATAAGAACTTCAAACAACTTTGATCATTATAAAAAGTTAATTTCCAAGTAATTATAATAAAGTTCATTCACAAATGAATGTACTGATCGTTATCAAAACTGAACCACTAGTTAGGTAGCACGATTAATTGTAGTGTCTTGTACTTTACGATTGACTACGACAGCGCTACGACACCGCTACGACACTGCTACGACATCACTACGACTTGCTACGGAGGCTTTATCAAGCATCATTTTAAATTTTTATAGTAGTGAGAATAATTATTTTATGATTTTATACATTTTATTCAAGCCGTTATCAGTGTCTACTACATGTGTCTTAAAGATCGTATTAAAACACATATGACTAAACGATGATTAAATATCTTGAAAATTATTATTAATATGTGATAAACTCGAAATTTGTCATAGATTTTGCCTTTATTATCTTAGATATTGTGTCTATTAAATCATTTCGCCTGTTAGTAAGTACTAGGTAATAACCATTTTGTACCTCATTATAAATATTATATAGATACAATCTACATACAACGAGTATTTGATAAATATTATCAGTTTTCACCTTTTGAACAAAAAATATATGGGAATGTCTTTTGGTCCCTTCTCCCCGGTTCTTGCGGTTTTTATCGGTATATTAGTCGGTAGATAATGCAAATGTTTTAACCAACCAAAAGCGCTATTGAATAGATAAACTACCGACAAAAAACCTCAGAAATCGGTCATTATACCCGCTACACACGTAACGTTTTGTCGTAACGATTAAACGGTGCAAGCCGAACCGTGCAGTTTTATTGATCGTGTGTACTGTGTATGGCAAATCGTAGCGAATTATTGTATCGATTTGAAATACACACGATCGATGAAATTTCACAGTTTGGCTTACAGCGTTAAATCGTTACTGTAAAACGGTATGTGTGTAGCGGGCATTAGTAAACGCTTCCACTTTGTTCCCAAATCTAAACTAATGTTTTAAAGAGGAAAAGGGACGGGACATATGCTACTTTTTGTGTCGCGGAGAAAATGTACGTTTCCTGCGGGATTTACTTTCGCGCGTAAAAGGTCGCGGGAAACTTCTAGTAAAATTATATGCCGAGTTATAGTTTTGATTACTCCATAACATTTAACATAACATTTTTCTACAGCTCATCGTGTTACCGTATTGTTCCCGCGCGGAATGCACCGCGAAGTGGCGGGTCCGTTCTCTACATTGCACGGCGACTCCGGTAACAACAATATCGGTTACACTCGTGTATACAACATACATACATATACGACGAAGTGTCGTAGGCATGTTACACAGCGGCAAAGAATATATATTTCTAACTTAGATAGCCGTAATTCGATAGACCCACACGATTGACAGCTCGCAGCTATGTGTGCGTAGCTAGACGTATGCCGGGGGTGCGCGCGGCGAGCGGGGCGTGAGTTTTTTCCAGTCAGGACTTTCATTCACGGGCCTGACCGCTGGTCGTTTTGTGTAATGACAATATAATTTCATAATATTTATGATAGATATGTCTGACGTTTAAAATTATGTCGGTGTCAACCTTAGGCTTACGTCAACATGGCTGACATTCTCCCGTGCTCGAGCTGTTATTTGTAGAGTGTCGCCCCTGTGATAGCGGGTTATTAGAATGTAATCGGTCCTACAGGCCACTGAAAGTTCGCTCGTGCCTTCAGACTGAATAAAAAGTGAAGAAAGAGTTCTGCGAACCGCACAGTGGGACCGTAAACTACGCCTCGCCGTGTAATTACACAGTGTCACGCACACACATGTACCGAAACTACGCTTTACCTTTTAAAGCGAGCTGTCGTGGTGTATGGTTTTTTATGTATGTAGTGGGTAGCTAGTATACAAATCAAATTTAATAAAAAAATCGACCTCAGTTTTTGTTTGACAAAGCTGTCTATCTTAACTTTTATATTTGGTCTGATCTCGTACCAAAAACTTTAAAATAAATGCGGCTCAAGTGGTCGTTAAAATGTAGAGCGAAACCTACATTATAAATTCTATCAGTAGTTCTGGAGACCAAAAGGCAAAAACTGTTCTTTCGTCGGGCGAACAAATTTTAAAATACAGATAAGTAAATGATTATTTAATGGAAGTAATACATAAATAATTGTTATACATATGTGGTAGATATATGTAAACGGCTAAAGGTCTATTTAAAAATATATATTGCTCCTAACGGTAAGTTCAGACCAAAATGCAAAAAAATGATTTTAGACGGGCAAGAAGAAAATAAATATATACAGAACAATGATAAATACATCTTTTTAATAATAGTTAATGATATTTATTGAACACTTCCCTACCGGTTCGCTGTAAACAATATATACCAAACTACTTGATATTTTGTAAGCAAACTTACCTACCGTGTACTCTGTTACTAGATAATTAGCCTTAGTATATTCTATCTATTTGGCTTTTAAAACTATTTTTAGTTAGACATGAAATAAAGCAATTTACAAACGAACATATATACAAGATACGCGCGAAAAACAAAACCCTTCTTGGCATTCGGGTAAAAATAGCTTTAAAGTTTGTCAGTTTTTGGTACACGTTCTATGGTCATAATGCATACCTAATTTTAAAATATATACTCATATAAATTTTTAGAAGTTAATATTTACAGAGTATCTGTAAAGGTTAATTTCTAAAAAGAATTTACGGAAAATCAAAACGAAAATTACATTTGGTTCGATCCTAATTACTATCAGTTCTCGAATTTATAAAACGCTTCTGTTTTTGGCTAGCTACTCTATGAACGAAAAGTGTTTGTTTTTTAAATGTTCGGAATAAATTGCGTATGACATCGTTAGTTTTGAGGCCGGCGGCAGAGGTCGCGTCTAGGACCTACATTATCCCTCGGCGCCGCATGCTAATGCCGACCCGTCGCGTCGCCCCGAACGTGGACTTTATTACACGGACGCATGACCGAGTTTCGCGTGGCACGGTTAGGCAGATATCGGCTAATCTTTTTCGTTTTTTGTATTGGATGAGGAATAGTTTCAGTAGGGCTGTCGCAAGGGTTTTGTACACGCAATCACTAGAATTACGTAACTATACACTTGAATTAAGGTGAATACCTACATCAAACAAGCGTACCTACGCTTTCAATAGGAGAGAAGGTACAAGGCCGAAACTAAAATACTCTATTTAGAAATCAGATCAAGATAATGCTATTAGTAATTACTCAACAGCAAGTAGCTACTTTTACATCGCCACATTAGTATCTCAGTCCATATATTTCGCAATTACCACGAATACTATGAACAGCAAGGACTATTTTCATGCACACATTTTCAGTAAATATTAGTTTTTCAAATATACCTATTATAAGCACGTGACAGCCCTAGGAGCGGAGGTGTCGTATGCGGTAAAGAGGTGAAGGTCCCCCCGGCGCCTACCTGACGTCCAGTTATCATTCCGCCTGTACTCGAATGTAGATCAAGGCGCAAACACTCGCGTGACGTCACCCACCCAAATCGTTTACAAACAAAACTCACTGTTCGATTTCAAATTGACTTTGTTTTTAAATGAGTTCTGAATTTGACATATTTTGTTATTTCTTGCGTCGTGGCCTTACGATTTTGCACAAAGATAATCTAAATATAGAATTGCACATTGATATAAAGCTTCAAAACATAATTTCGCAGATAAAACCCATAACGAGCCCGAGTTTATTGCAATATCCGAGATTAACACATTACTTTAATCTATAAAAGTCTAGGTGGGCCAAGTCCACAATAAAAACATTGGGCTATATATTACAAGTTGCGTAAAACTTCGTATAAAATAATCTCTAAGAATCTCTTAAATATCATTCTCACCTACTTTTGGATAACGGTCTTGAATATTTATGTGAGATTAGTATTCTATGAGTGTTAAAAAAAACTGTTTATTTCTTTTTTATGAATGATATACCTATACCTATCCTTTTCATTCATGCTGACCTTTATTTTAGAAAATTAAAATAATTGCGAAATGTATTTAAATTGGATTTAAATTCAAGACTCGTAAAACGCGATGAGAATTTTTATATTTAAGAAAAAAAAAATAGGACACATAGACAAAAAGGATCTTAAAGTAGGTGGATTAAATGGTAGTAGATGTTTTTCTAATAATACCTAATTAATTCAATAAAATTGACACTTTCCTACGAGTACCTACTTCTTGCGAAAATTATATTAAAAGAGTTTTTCTATTGTACGATTTAAAAAACGGTACCAAAAGGTTTTCTTTCGCGCACTAATATATGTATTTTTGTGGATTCTAAATATATACTGTATGTACAGCGGCGCGCGAGATGCGGGGCTCAGTTTAGGTGCGAAGGTCAATGACCGATAAGGTCCGCGCGACCTCCTTCCCTCACGCCTTATCACACGGGCCTTATCTCGATATATTACCTAATATTCCCCTTTTTTAGATTTTCAATAAAATAATTAAGCCATCAGCTTGAAAGAAATCGTTGCGAAGCATAATATATCTATTCATATTAACCTAGACTTAACTATTATAGAAGTTACGTGAAAATTATTTCACTAATGAATTTTTACCACATAAGATATTCAATTTCAGAAACTTTTCTACAGCACTGAAAAGATCTTTGTAGAGGAGATATAATTGTTTATTCTGTCGTAACATATTAATAAAAAATATTCAAAAAATCTTAAATGAAAAGTGGCAACCCTAATACGAATAATAAATATTTTTTATAAATTTAACAATTTAAAAAATAATATGTTACATTTTTTCGTTTTCATTTTATTTTACTACCTTTTATGGATTTACGTTTGGAATTTTATGGTGGTTATAATTTGCCAACGTTTTACTAAAGAATTTCGACATGCTGCGAAATTTATGAAAGTATTAATCTATAAATATTTATCTTGATACTTTCATAAATAAAAAATTTATTTTAATCACAAAATAAAAATTTTACGTAATACTTACAAAACGTTGCCACATTCAAGATTAATTTTCGGGTGTTATAGACACAATATAGGTGTCGCCCCAGTAGGTGGCGCCACCGGCGCGGTAAGGTGCACATTATCGCGCTATTGTTCCCGCCGACAAATTTATTACTTCCTTTTGCCCTCAATAAGGGCCCGTGACCTGAGCACCTATTCCTAAACAAGGCAAATACAAATATTTTCGTTTTACCCACCTACGAGCTACATAATTTATGAAAGGAGTGGAAAAATGCTATTAACCCACGCGATGTAGTGTATGAAATACATATTTGTCTATTTTTTATATTTTGGAAGTGAACAAAGCGTAATAATAAACTCACCTCGATTTGTGCTGTTTTTGCTGGGTTCAATTTCAATGATGCTTTACTGCAAAACCTCTTTGAAACCCTGAAATTTATTAATTGATAAGTTAATATCATGTTGATGACGAAAAAAATAATATTAAATTGCATGGCACTATATGAGCTACACTAAGGTATTGAAAATAAGATACACCTTCTTCAAAACACCTACCTATATATACCTATATACCTATATACCTTTCATCTATACTATTTGCCTACAAATAACAGGGCAGTAAAACATAATATTTACTAAAAGTTATTTTAGACATTTTTTTTAAATTGGTCCTAACGCGCGGCGGACCACGTACAAAGAATTTTTTCTTTACCGAGAATTCGACAGGATATTGGTATTGATGGAGTTTTTGTAATAACTGTTACGAGTTCTGGAAATTTTATTTTCTAACTGAGATAAGGTTTCTGGAAATTTTATCTTTACTAGATACATTTTGTGAAAGCTAATGAAAATGATTGACATTTGAAAAAAAAAATGGGCATATTATATTATGTTATACGCCCATGCCCGACAAATATTAATATTTTTTTTTACATCTTGGAGTTTATTTTTTAACAAAATTAAGTACTTTTAAAATATATCTTTCTGAACAACGCAATGAATATTATAAAATTATATTTAAATTAGTGACAAATATAATATACTTAGATAAAATTATATTTAAAAATATTTTAAATAATTTTTATACTTATGGCAGTATATAAGTCCATGAAACTAACCTAGTACCTACTAGCTTAGTTTTAGGGACTTAACATAGCAAAATATTTGGTTGTAAAATCGGACTTTTATCATTATATACCTATGCGACAAAAAGCGACTGTATGTTTGGATTGTCCATTGCAGTGTACGTTATCTATGATGGCTGACGACACGCGGCGCTGTACAGCGTCGCGGAGGTGCGGGAGGAATGTGCCGTAACGGTCCCCGCCACATTCCCAGGCTCGGTCGCCGCTCTCGCCCGAGATAGCACATTCAAAAACCCAATAAGCCGTTTCCTTGAAACCCTCACAAGAGAACCGCTCCTGTGAAAAAAATGACCGAAACCGAACAAAAAAACGCCCGTGAATAAGGCGGGAGCGCGAAATAAGAATGGCCACGGTTCTGAGAAGGCTCGGCGCCGGTGCAGTCTTTACAACCTTTATAATGATCGTTTTTTGTACCCTTATTGGCTTATCGTAGGGCGAGGAATGACGTGTGAAGCGAACGCTTCCCAGCATCCCTTCTATTTATTTGTAAGCTATCTAATAGAATTGGGTCAGAGGACTTGTTAGGAGTCTCAAAAATATGTTTACACTCATAATGGGTTCCAAAAATGTAAGTATTAAAGGATTCTAAAATAGCGTTAATTTTGTTTAACACATCTTAGTATTCAAACATCTATAATAATTATTACATTACTACTTAATCCAAAGACCCCATTACTTGCATCAGACAAAAACCCCATGTACGCGCTACGTTCGACGGAAATTGACAATCACAGATTATGCGTGAACGGAAACGACGCAACATTTTCAATACGATTATAGAATTACGATGCCTCTTATTCTACTTATAGATTCTGGTATCCGACCTGTCAAAACCGTAATTTAAAAAATCCAATAAACTGTTTGGGCAGCGTGTGAAACAAATTTTGTGTTAAGGTCGAACAGTTTGCCCGTTTTGGGTGTATCCATCCCACACTGGGCTATAACAGGTGCTTGGCCCATATCGCAGAGGATGTGTTTGTAGGAGGATGTAGGAAACGTCAATGAGAGCGGCGCCTACGCCGCGCCAGAGGAAGCGGAGGCGCTGTGTTTCGTTATGTCGTAGGCGGCAGACCGAATACTATGTCCCTTTATGAATGGATGACGAAAGGGAAAAACATTCAACATACGACAAACCAATGAGTGTCCCAAAAGAGGAATTACTTGACTAATCGTCCACATTAATGGATAAGATCAAAGGGAGAAAAATCATGCGGGTATGCGTTGGCAGAAGGATATTTTGTGGCTTTGAGATAATGCATTTCGATTGTGGAACTCGAATAAGGAAAATGTAAAATGGGTGTATTATTTGGCAAAAGGGTAATTAGAACCTTTGTTCACGGGAAGCTTTAAATGTTGTCCCTAAGGATCAGGACTGAGTTGTATTCCGCTGTTGTGAAATGATAGCGGTTCAGGATAGTATGTATCAAAGGTTAGTGGTTCGCGAAGGGCGAGATCGCGTCAGATGTGAGTCACTGTCCACGCTCGTGTGACGTCACTTCAGCTGTCTCACTCCTCTCAATTATTCCACTAGGGCTGACGTATTTTGACGAATAACTGACTTATTTGATTTTGGAAAACAATGACCTGACATAGACCTGACAATTTAATGGTGAAAAACTTATTGCTGATATGAATCAGACAAAAATCAGTCATTAAAGCAGCCACTGATTAACCAAAATTTGTCAAAAAATTTAACTGTCGCAACAAAGTCTTCAGAAAGCTCTCCCTGATATTTTTCAAAAAGATAAGAAAAATTAAAAAAAAATTGAAAA
The DNA here is from genome assembly GCA_037179445.1 of Phengaris alcon alcon. NCBI lineage: Eukaryota > Metazoa > Arthropoda > Insecta > Lepidoptera > Lycaenidae > Phengaris > Phengaris alcon. The sequence goes on from JAYRCH010000193.1 coordinate 83,677, forward strand.
TATTGGTAACTAATGGGCTTTATCTAGTGACAAAAACTCCATTAGAAGTGACATAAAAATAACAAATTAGCCTTATTACCTCTTGAAAAATAGAGAAAATTAATTATTTGTTGTGTTATTTGTTCACAATTATCATAAAACTGGTTTAAACTTATAACATTTTTAATACTTTTATAAATATCTATTACATTTATACTATTTTAGTCATTCCAAAATGGAAATAATGTATTGTCCATTTTGTAACTTTTGCTGACAGGAAAATATTATTGAAATAAAAAAAAATACATTTTATGTATTTTTGATAGTGTAGAGTTTTTAGAGACACATTTTATCATATTTTTTTAACATAATTTGTTTTGCAATTTATCTTTTCTAAATATATTTTAAGATTTATAGGTGCGCCAATTACAAAATGTCAGTTTCACAGCTACTAAATTGTGACAAAATGGAAAAGATCTGTCATAATATTTAAAAATTAGAATTTATTTATTTAATGACTTCCTTTTTATCGCAACCAAATAAAAAATTTGAACAAATTCATGGCACAATATTATTAGAATAGGCGTTTCTCTGTATATTTTGGTATAAGTATATGGTACACCATATTATTGGGTATAAGATTAGGTCACGATGACTGACTGACTGATGGCCTGACTTACGCTGTGCGTTAAAATTACCTAATTAAATAAAGAATAAAAAAAAATGACATCCTTAATTGATGGCTTGATTTTTTACTTTTTTCACAACTCAAGTGAAACGTTAATAAAGTTATATGGGACAACGGCATATAATTGATGAATGAATGAATGAATGAATGATAATTAAATAATGTAATGATAGTACCTCACTTCTACATTCAGTAGGTAGGTACGTACCTATTTGTGAAATTGTTACATGTCAATTCTAATAAGTCCATGTATTTGTTAATAGATTTTTGATAAAACAATTTAAAAGCAAATAAAAGAGAGAAATAGACAGTATTTTATTAGGTTCGATTAGGTTAATATTTCTATCTAATGATTTTGCAGTTTTATAATTTCTCATTCATTGTATTGGAAATAATTTATTTCCATTTAGAAATTAGGATCATTTGGTACTTTCTAGCAAAACATGACATTTAGTTATTTTAAAAAATAAGTTGCAAAATTTATTTTTGAGAGTAGGTTAATATTGTTAAGCATTAACTAGGTAAATAGAATGCCAAGACGGAGTGGCGATGCGCAGGCGCAGCGCCAGCGGATATGGCGGATATGGCGGATATGGCGCAACGTCACAGCCAGCCGTGACGTAGGTATGCGGACAGCCTCCGACGCACCACCTACTGTACTATGTACCTACAGCTATCCACCTACGCACCATATCACCACACAAACTCATTGGTCCGAATTTATCAGATACTTGATAGGCGAAATTTTAGTCACTAAGATAATTTAGATTGAAAATGTGGAGGCCACAAAGTATCTAGGTATTTGCGTAGTTTTAAAAACGAAAGATGATTGTAAACTTGTCTAATATCATTCGTATACCTAAAGTCATTCATGAATTTATTTTTGGCGGATCAAAAGAATGCCCATATTTTTTTTATCCTAAATTGACGGTAGGTACTTCAAAAAAAACGATTATTAATTAGCTTACAAATATTCTGTTACATACTGTTCGATAGTTTTTTTTCATGTTCAAAATAAAAATAAACCTCTAATCTTACTGTCCTAGATGTAACATTCCATGATTAACAACTGATAATCACAATGTCGTTTCACTAGTACACATTCACACATCGTCCACAGGGTGCGGGGCGCGGCGGACGGCACTCGCGCGCCCGGCCGGTCCCGCATGTCCGGCGCGGCCGGCCGGGGTGCGCCGGAGACATGGATATTCCGAGACGCGTGGGTCACGAGTGAGCGGCGACAGAGCCGCACACGGCGTGAATGGAGCGACCGACATTTTATGAATCGAGAGCCGTCGCTCATTGACCTGAACGGAGCTGCGACAAGCCGGCGCGGGCGCAACGGGGGCCGCCGGTTCCGGCGCCGGCGGAAGTGACGTTCCCAGCGAACATGGCGGCGCGCGCAGGAAGTGCGCAGCTTACCTATCGGGACGTCCGAGCTGACGGCGCGACGGCCACGGCTCTACTCGAAACGTAAAAGACACGCGGGCCCCTGGGCGGCACCGGCGCTCGCGAAAGTGCGCGTGATCACTATACTTGCGAATAAATTATTTGCACTCTCCAAGTATTTGCAATCTATAAATATTCGTGTGTACCATGGAGCCCGGCCGCGAAGAAGCACGGACACACACGCGATCCGCTTCCCCGCCGCGGGGAGACTGATGAGGGCAGTCCGCGCCGGCGCCGGCGGAGGCTCCGGCGCACGCGCGCACCGCCTGCCGTCCCTCTCCCGGACGGCACGGCCCCGCGGGCGCGAGTGAGACCACGGTACTTGATTATCACAGCGCCGACTCGTGAACACCAATAGATCGAGGAGTAGGGACAAAATATTCGACCTTCACTTTACGTGCACGCATACGAGCGCACGGTGTACGGACACGCGCACACATGCGCGTGCGCCTCGCGAATTGCTCGCTCGTCGCAGCGCCGCCGCCGTCGTGCTACTTTTGTCAATTTTTCCAGAAAACTGACATGCAGCGTCGTCGTGGGCGAATCGCGCCCACGCCACGTGGCTGCTCCCCTTCTATTTAGCGCGATACTCGTACTACAAAAAAACCAAAATTTCATTATTTTCCTAAAATGAAATATTTACGTTTAACAAATTTAAGCAGTGTCATATTCAGTTTCGGTCAGTTTTCCGTTAATGCGAGAACAGATAAAAATTTTTAAACTTTTAATATAAGAAAATTAATTGTTACATATTATATTATCTTTTACATTTAAATAAAATTGCATTGTCTCACTTTTGTTAATTATTATCTAATTCGATGCGGCTCACCAATGACCACATAGCTAGGTACTCCAATGTCACAACGAACAAGTAATTTAAATCAATTATTACCTACGTATTTGTGGAGACGATAAAAAAAAACAGCAAATAAACAAATGAAACAAAATACACTTAATATGGTGTTACGTAGTGCTAGTTCATATTTCTGGCGCCGACTCACGGGTCATACACCGATCTAGAAAATTCCGTCTATGTAATTACATAATGTAACAATATAAAACCTATTGTAAAATGTTTTATTAATCACTGAACGAAACATAACCACAAAGTTTTGAATTTTTAACTCATTAAATTGTAACTAAACATCAACAAAGCATAAGGGACGCTTTCTACCTACCCTCCTCTTTAGATTTTGGCCCAAAATTATTGTCAACTGATTTATAAGCGTTTTGTCAATAATATTGATAAAAAGTTTTTTTTAATTGTTTTAATTGTACTTTTACAAAATATAAATGGAATATTATAATATGTTGGCTCACTCTCTAACTATAAAAATATGATTTTTATGTTAGTAAACTTCCTAAAACAACAAATTATAAATTTTTTTGCTTTTTATACCTACCTGTACCGGTGGGTACCTACAATTTGCACAATATCATACAATAATTTAACAATTTTTTACTTTTATAAAAAAAATATTAAAAGTCAGATAGGTACCGATAAGGTTTTGTTATTTTTTTAAATATTAACATTTAAAATTAATTAAGTTATTCAAACTGAAGACAAATTCTCAATTAAGAAAAAAAAAAGAGTAATTATACCTAGTTTCAGATTCAGATAACTAGTTGTTTTTTTTTAAATTTTAAATATTTCTTTTTATCGTGAAATGTATAAAATATAAAAACACAATTAAATTTTAATTACAAAAAATACTAAAATAAATAACTATCAAAAGACTACAGGTAATAATAGTTCAAAATATCACATTAGATTTCACATTTTCCTTGTTATCTAATGAATAAAAAAACTTTTTTAAATTTAATTATATATAGGTAGTATCGTTAGTAAATATTTTTTTAAATTATTTAAAACAACAAAAATATATATTTAAGAAGCTAAAAACTATGCTTTGCAGCGATTTGCATGACTTCAGACGCGCTACTCGAAAGCGTCCATCGATAGCGTGATTTTTGTAAAATATGTTAAAAAATATAATTTTTTTTGACAAGTACGTGTAGGCGCTGAGTTTGTGAGAGGGTAGAAGTAAAAAAAACCCGTCAAAATTGCACACAAGTGTTGCCATACGCGAGCGCAACTTTGCAGGTCGAGCGCCGACGCGCATACATTTGCTGCCATTTGTCTGTCGGCCCCGTTAAAATTTCAAATTTGGAAAATTGATTTTTAGTCCCCGTTTCGTTTATAACTTTAATGCGATAAATTAAATTAACAATAAAAAGCAACAGAATTGCCTTTTTTTATTGAAATAAAAAAAAAATGCGCGCAAGTTCCGCGGATGTTGCGTCGAAATTTCAACGATTTTTGTCTTTTTTTTTAACTGAAACTACATGAAATAATACTTATATGAAATACCTACACGTTTTAAACATCATAATATATTTTATATTGGGGCGTGAAAGGAGTCCGACACGCGGCCTTATCGCGGCGGTATCTAATCTGCGTCTCGTACTGTACGATAGGCGAATTGGTTTCAAGCGAATTTTACCAATGGCACTGTTGAAGTCGAAATATTTTTTTTTTAGATGTTAACTATGAAACCCTTGAGCTTAATTGTAACATAAAAGTTGATATTTTTAATTAAAATGTTTTTAAGCTCTTGCCCCTTGAAGGTAGAAGTTTTTATTTCATTGACTTTTACACACACACTAGGTGTGTGTGTAAAAGTCAATCAAATACCTACCTAATGGTACTATGACACTCATATAAATCACTTAATGTTAGTTTTTATCAGCTAAATTAGAATTGGGTCAAATTAGTATTTTTAAGTTTAATTTTTACACAAAAATATGTGAACTACCACCTAATTGGATTAAAATATTACTAGGTATATTAAATAAGGATAGGTACATAGGTATGGACTATGTACGTACTAGCGAACAAGTTGCCGCTTGACGAGACAAAAGATGAAAATTGCTTAACAGCGCCGTTGAATGGTTCGCACGCACATGATTTAACGGCGTTCAACGTAGTTTAACCACGTCTGCAGTCGTTGCGGTCAAAGGAAAATGTTTAGGACCTGGTCGAGCAAGAAATCTGTCGATATCGCGTTACGTACCTACCTTGTTAGGCATTGTATCTACCAAAAATATTTAGAAAATAAGATTTATTTCATACTTCTATGTGTATTTTATACTTTGGAAGTCGGTTTAATTTCTTGTTTAAAAATAAGAATTTAATCCTTTTTAGTCATAATTATTTGTTAAGTATATTATTGTTCCATTGGAGTATTCTAACTCCAAATAATATTATATTATATAAAAAAAACAATCTGGCCTCAAAGGACGCAAGAAGAGATTATGTCCCCCTCATTATAGTGAGCCAAACGTAACAGGGCTGGTGTCGTAATTCAATTTACTGTGATCGTCAATCACCGTGGCGTAGAAGTATTAGTCTGCCCCCACCTAAACGTGTTTTTATGCGGGCAACCCTACGGCCGCTCGTATTACCTAATGTTTATCTATGAAAACGATTTTTAACAATATTAATCTTCTTTTCTTAAATATAATAATCAAAATTTAAAATATTTTACCCGACTACCCAAATATAATCGGGCCAGTAGGTAGTTAAGACGCTACGATACAACAAACAAACCTAAACAAAGCTCCAGAACGGCTGGAGCGATTTGGCTAATTTTGATCTTGAAACAATTGTAGAAGTTAAGGGAAAGTTTAAACGGTGAGAGATATTGGTTAAAATTGCGGGGAAAATTATAAAAACGACGATTGAATTTTCCCATAACTATTCGTTGTGTTCAATTTGTCACTTGACAGAACGACGTGTGTCGAGCTAACTAGTATGTATTTAATTAATAATGATAATGGCTATGATTTTATAGGTACCAAATACTTATTAGGTACCTAGGTACCTTCTACCTACCATAAAGTAGGGGGGTAGTCGGGGGAACCGTTTACTGTAGACCGTATAGAATAAGTATACGGTAAGGTAAAAATGTACTTTTGTCCTTCTGTCTATAAACTTGGCCCCCTATCGTCTTTCCCCCTTTAGTTTTTAAAGCATACAGTAACTTTTATTGAACACTTTAACTGTGTAAGCCCTAATTTTAAGTGCACGCATAGTGGAATTATAATGAAAGCAGATTTTAGAAATTTACGAAGAAGCCTTGGCAGCCCAAACTTCTACGAGAGGTGGCCCCGTGGTCGAAATTCGCACACAATTCAAATATTCATATAAATTTTCAGTTTTGCAAGTTGTTTTGTCTCTTAGATGGAAAAAATAGAATATGTAGATGTTGTGACGTATTGACAATCTGGTGAAATCGAATTGGTATCTAACGATCTGAGGGTAGTATGTGTTAAAAATCTGAGCTAGTGTGCGTTGTTTTATTTAATTTAATTTAATGTATTTCTGAGCATTATTGAAAAAAATTTTTCTTCTGCACACCTTCCTCCGTAATAATTAAAAAGATCTGAATTACCTTACATAACGTTATTCTTGAATATTTATTTACTTTTTAGCTCAACGCTTCTTTTCACACCTAACGTTTTTAACACTTTTTATATTTTTTTCATAATTAATCAACATTGAATTTAACCTTCAAGTGCAAGTACCTACAAGGTACCTGAAAGCAGGAAAACTTCTGAGGGGGGGGGGGGGAGACGTCTAACCTCGGGTTTTGAAATGGACCAGGAATCGAGCAGCCAGATCACCTGACGTTAAGCGATTACCGCCGTCCATGGATACTCTCAACACTTGCAACTCTTCTGGTGCCTCCGCGGCGACTCATTCACTCGGCGAAATACAACTCAAGCGTTATTTCACGCCGGTTTTTTGTAAGCCCGTGGTTTATTATCCAGCCGAGCCATCCCATTTGTGCCGAAGCATGGCTCCAACGTATAATCCTGTCCTATAGCCTACCTATTTCTTATACTACGAAATAACTTCACAGAGTTCTTTTGAATAACAATCAGTGAACTAAAAATCGAAATATCATAACATCAAAAGATAAGTATGAAATATATACTTATGTAAACCTAATTATGTGATACTTTAGTATATTACCTGGACAGCTAGCGAATGTTACTATTTAAATATTATGGAGTCGGGTGCATCTTCGGTACCTATCTTATCTAGCGGGCCGCGGGGCCGGGGTACTGTGGTAGTATACGTCTAGCGCTCCTCTCGCGCGTGACGCCGGGGTCAACGGCCGCAGGGCCGATCGCTTTCTTGTCATTCACACATTACGCGAACCCGTAACGTAACTACTGTCCCCATGTACGGCGTACGCGACACAGCCCTAGCACGTGCAGGCCCTTCTATTTGTAAACCGGCGCCGAGGGCGCATTCCTAGCGTGCCGCGCTCGCGCATCCCGACCGCCTCTTCCGTACCATTACCGCTGCACCTAACGGCTCCCGCGCCGTCCTCTCACATCTGGAGCAGTGGACGGAATGCCGCTCGATGCGACCTTCTACCGCCGTTCCAAACATTCGCTCGATTCTCGAGTCCGGGCGAGGCTGCCGTCCGATACGATTATGGGCATCTCGATAGAAATGTCAAACGTATTGTTACAAGGACGGATGCTGGACGACGATGACCTATTTCACTTCCCTGACGGACCGTTGACATAACTACGTCACAAATAGGTCCCTTTTTAGATATCCTCATGACGAAACGCAGTAGTATTTTAAAAGTCCAGCTCTCTGACCCAATAATGAGGAATCTAAATTAAGCCGCGTGCTTCGCATCAACTCCAACGTACTTACGTTCAATAAATTTTATCAGGAGTGCGCTCCTGCTCTATATTTTTCATGAGCATTCTTCAAAGTAATCTACAAATAAGACTTAATGGTGAGCATTGATAATAAGGTGTACCAAAGTACAGTTCCTGCATTCCAACGAATGGTGAGAGGGCGCCTGCACGTGGGGGGAGGCGCGGGGAGCGCGGGGAGCGCGGGAAGAGGGGAGGGCATGCATGCCTGCGCGTCCGCCGCTACGACACTACTCCTAATAATCGTTACAACAGACTCGAACAGGTGTCCACTTCACTACAATTTTCGTCACAAGTGACAAGGGGCATACTAAGTAGAATTAATAGCCGATTGAAAGTGGCCATTAGCATAATATATTCATATTTTAAACGGTTTAACGCTAAAAAAAATCAATTATCGCCTAGTGATATTTTATTTTTTCTATAATGTGATGAATGAGTTCTACATAATAGGGAATAGGACTGGTTTCTCGTCATAGCTGGGTTGATGGTTGTGAACCGTTTGAAACAAGTAGATTTGAGCTAGAAAGGGCTTAAGAACCTTAATTTTTTTATAGTACGAAAGAAACTGACGATGACTTGAATGACAGAACAAACTATTTGGAATCATCAACTTATCTTTTTAATATTATAAATCCCCACTCCCCACTGACTGACTGACATAATTTCCCCCACATCACAAAATATGCATATAAAAAACGATGTGTTACAAAATGGAATCATGTTAGGAGACTGGTGCCCTAACTAGGTTGCCCTGTGTTAAGGGGTCACCAGGAATTAACCCCCTTGGAATTGGACAAAAAATTAACAATTTGACATCACTTCAGAAAACTAAAGGTTGAGAGAGTGGTGTGTGTGTGTATAAAAGAGAGAGAAAGCATGCGCGATATAATCAGTTTAGGTATATATTAGGTGTAATTATTAATTAATATGAGTACTTTATTCTTATATATGATTCGTTCTAATTATATTACTAGGGAGTATAAGTCACAGCTTAAAAAAAAGTAAATTATGTTGTTTATGTTCCTTTCCAAAAGATTTTCAGTCTCATCATAATTTAAAGATATAGCCAATTTATTTAAATATTTTTAACTTTATAATTAGTTAAAGGATAAATATATATATATTTTTATTTAATGTATTTTATAGTTTTGCACCTAAGTATGGAAGAGGAGAATCTTCGTGCAAAGAATGTGTTAGTTGATGGAACAGTACAGACTTGATAGTGCCTTCTCTGAAATATTACAGGATTATGTTGGTCATAGGGAATATTCCAATGTGTAAACATGATGGACGAGAGCACAAAAAGTTGCCAAACTGTAAGGACATTACAATACTCATATAGGTCCTTAGTGGCAGTTTAAAGAGGTTTAAAAAAGGAAATTTTAAGTAAGCCTTTGCGCCCTTTCGACATTAATTATATGAGTTTAAGCTGCTCCTCCCCATCAGGTTACACCATACAATATAATAGATTAACAGAGACAAGTATACACATATTTAATCACATAATTATTTGCTACATATCGAAGGCGTTTAAATATATAAGTGAGACGAGGAATTTTGCCGGTCAGTTAATTTATATGGAATTGTTTCTCTTTTATAGGTCTACAAAAATGTCCACGATGCCATATTAGATATGTATCTTTTAAGAATAGGTTACTTTACCCATTCTAAGTTTTAAAAAATGATCAGAAATAATGTGGTATTTTCAGAAGCTATTTAGACGGATACGATTTAATTATCCTTATCTAGGAGATTATATCTAGGAGATATCTGTCCGGTCTGTCAGAGTCTGCTATGAGAGAGAGTTGAGTTCCCCGAATACCAAGCCTCTCCAAGAGTTCCAAAAGTTTGGAAAAAGAGACTTTTCACCACTATCCAGTTTGCCAGCAACAAATTCGACAAATAGTTTAACAGCGTCCTCAGCTGATCTTTTACGTCTAAAACCCGAATTGGTTATCAGATAGTAAATTGTTTTTTCTAGGTACAACATCAGTCTTGTGTTAATTATTTTTTCAAACACCTTCGACAGTGGTGAAAGAATTGATATTGGGCGATAGTTGTTGACACAGTCTCTTCTACCATCCTTGTGAATGGGAACAATGACGGATTTCTTAAATACAACAGGAAACACGCCATCTCCCAAGCACTGGTTAAATAGTTGAGTATGTGGAGCAACAATACATTCTCTTACGCATTTAAAAACCTTTGTTGAAGTTCCATCCCATCCCGGCCCAGAATCGTCTTTGAGATTATGCAGTAGTCTGTCAACCTCCGTGAGATCATGAAGGACAAATGAGTCAGAAGGTGGTAACGAAAGATCTAAAACATGCGAAGTGGCTGGTGGAATATTTGTTGGAATTTTACTAGCCAGTTCAGAACCAATATTTGTAAAATAGTGGTTAATAGCATTTGCCGATAACTGCCTACCATCTGCAATATTTAACAACTTATTTGGTGTTGATATATTTTTATGTGAATTAGTAACGTCTCTAATTGTTTTCCATTGTTTTTACATTTTGCCTATTATCATTTAACATGTTTCGTTCAAATTTACTTTTTTCCCTTTTTAATAAAACATTGCAGAAGTTCCTATAGTTCTTGTATATTTTGACAATGACATCATTATCTGGATTATTAATGGCTTTTACATGTAGTTTATCTCTATTTCGCATACATTTTAAAATACCCCTTGTTATCCATGGCTTACTAATTATTTTGTTTATAGATATTTTTGAAATAGTCGTGTTCTGATAGATTAATTCTTGAATAGAGTTAATTAAGAATGTAGCATAATTATTGGCATTTATATATAGTATACACTTATTAAAATCAAATTTTGGGCACTGTAGATTGAGATTATCGTAGTTTATGTCAATACATATTTATTTTTAACTATATGGTTTTATTTACGCCGACGCAGGTGAGAACATTTTTATGATCTGTTAGGTTAATGTCCATAATGAAGATTGATACTATGAGGATTTTACTAAAACATGATCTAGGCAACTTGACACAGTTGCAAGATCAGTGTATACGGGGAAAAATCCAGAAAATGCTAATTGATCGACGTAGTCACAACTTGCATTTGAAATATCGATATTGAAATCGCCTACAAGGAAAATATTATGAAAAGAATTAAGTGATACTAACAAAACCTTTAGGGAGTCAGTAAATTTTGTTATATCTCTAAAACTAGGCGGTCGGTATACTGCAATTATTGCCGTGGAAGAGTTAACCTTAATTACAAAGCAATTCACTTGTCTGAGGCTCCTTGATCATACAATCTAAGTTTTCCGTAATATACACGGCAACACCGTCATTTTGATCATAACTATAATTAGTCGTACAGTAGGAGTTAAAGCCGTTAAGTGTAGGAAGTTGGTTAACACAAGACAGCCAGCATTCGGACAGTACAATGATGTCACATGATAGGCTTGTGGCGGAACAATTAGCGCCACAATCCTGAATCGCGCTATCGAAGTTTTCTAAGATCGGCACTATATATACGACATCTGAAACTCATACAAGTGGGCTTCGGCCTGACCGAGCATAGCACCTCGCTCGGTCGGAGATCTCCCTTTGGGGCATCCACTCATCCCACATTGGTGACCCTCGACAGAACACGCCTCTTTCTGGACATCATCATCACCCCCCACCCCTCTGCACCACGCCAGCCAGATTTCAGCCCCATCGGGTACCTCGACCACCAGCCTCAACGTACCGCGACCTGGTCGAACCCTCATCGGCTTCATCGGGCACTCACTACAACGACCGCCGACGACGACGGGGGGGAGTGATGTGGCGGACCAATTAGCGCCACAATCCTGAATCGCGCTACCGAAGTTTTCTAAGATGAATGAATGAATGTTGATAGGTCTGCTTCACAGGATATCAGATTGGGTGGGTCGCTTTCTTTTAGACGGATATACATTTTCCCATATGATGTCCAGCACCCAGCACATTTGTTATCTTTTAAAATACAAGGCACGAAGGATCCAATAACTAAAAGTGCACATAAAATACAAGATCACAACCGCATCTCAATAAAGTCCTAAAGAACCTTCAATGCGTAATTGAACGTACTAACTACTAACGCAAGTTAAGGAATCCGAAGAATCTAATGGTAACTAGTTTGTCAGGTTAAGTGAGCGGTATCGATTAATGAAGTACTAGTGTTTAGTGGAATTTTAATGATCGGTGCAATGTCAGTGAGTCAGCGGTCATCTTATATTGGAACACGTTGAGGAATGCGGATGCTTCCGAGAATTAGATACGTTCCACTCCTCCATTACTTGGGCAGAAACTCTGCTTTTGTAAACGAAATATGGATGTGACTAGTTTTGATGGTTGTGTTCGTTTAGGTAGTGTTGGTAACTCAATAGAGTCGGCTAAATAGATCCCTGCATTACATATTAAAGAAAGAGGAAAGATAAACAGATAAACAGCCACATCGTTACTTTCGATTTGATTGCACTACTGCAAGTATACGGTGTGTCCACGACTGTGTGGAAAAATTATGGACCGGTAAAGGAGATCTCAAAATTTTCAATTTTGGATCGATTGGATCGTTCTATGTAATGTTTTTCTCCGTACTTATGTATATATATTTTTTTCTCTGTATCTTCAGCATCTCAAAGGTACTATGCAGTTGGTATGTACCTTGGAAGAAAAATATTGGTAGTTTCGATCAGAAAACTAAGGTACCTGAATTGAAAGATCGAAGCGAACAAGTTTGATAAAAAGTGCTTCTAATTTTAGTTAGTGATAAAAGCTTCTGTTTTTCTTCAAAAAATTACAAAAAAAAAATAATTATAAAAAAATACTTTGCCCATAATAATTATCAATGTATAGTGAACAAGTGGGACTATGCATTGATGATATCCAGCCAGATTGCTGAGGAGCACCAGGTGTCCGTCCTATATAGGACAAGGTGTTCTGTTTCATATGGGTATCCATCGTACAATGGTGGATCACTATTTAATTCATCAATGGTCAAACACATAGTGTTAACCATTAAATTCTACATTTATTAAGAATATATTGAAATAGGCATAATGCTCCTAGAACAGAACTTGTGGGAATTTAAAAATACTTACCTAGGTACACCCTATATCACTAAAGGCCCATACGCATCCACACACACACACTGGAAGTAAAATACGTGTAAAGTAGTAGTAAAGGTTTGATGAAATATTTTGATTCCTCGAACTTTTTTCTAGTGGGCGTGTAAAGTTTCTACTATTTTAAATGCTTGCAATTTGGATGATCCGAATTACATTGAAGGTCTATTTTACAATCTACTGTTAAGTGCCGAATAGCTTGTTCAGAAGTTTTGTCGCTGTTTTTTTATACATTTGTAGCGACAGAGACAAATAAACTATCTGACTATTAATAATTATATATTTTGTGGACGTTTTAACTAATGACTTAATAACTTAGCCTTTACTCCTAGCTGAGGAAAGGAAGATAATAACTAAGCACTTGTAACTAGAAAACTCAACTGGTATGTTGATTGTATCAGAATAACCATAGTGGGACGAAGTGAATGTATTTAAATGCGAGCTGTACGTAATAATCGGCATTGCAGTGCGTTGACGCTGATAATAACATAAATGGTGCTTAGTATCAATGGAGGCATCGGAGTAACAGCAACTACGTAGGTTTACCTAGCAGTAGCATGGGGTTCCTATAACTCAATTCCTATCGGCTTCACTTGCCACTTACCTTTTGAAGACCCCGGCCTCATCCAAATCCTTACCCATTATTTAGGCTAGGGCTTCCTTATGAAGGAGAAACCAATTTCCCCACTGGTACCTAGCGATGTGCGATGTGCAAACTTACACCGAGTAAAGGCAAGCAAGTTAAAATACCTACAATTTTAAGAGTTTTGTTTCAAGTGTGCTCAATGAACCTGCTCATCTTCATATTTTATAATGCAACAGACTATCTTAGGATAGAGTCTTAGGACTGTCGTGTCTCAAGTGAGCGCTAACTCTTATATTTGATGAGAAACGTCAATTGATAGAAGGGTTTTTTTTTAATATGAAATCAACAGAAGAGTAGTTTTAATCCCTAGATAAAGATTACCTTACTCTAACAGATACCTATGTGTTACCAGACTTAATAATTTTAATATTATTATTATTAATTTTTTATTAATTTATTCATGACCATGGATACAAAGTCCTTCAGTCGGTAATAATTTTAAACATCATTATGTGTACCTATCTAAAAAATTGGAAGGTGCCACTCATAATGTTTAAATGCTGTTGACTTGTTGCATGCGGTTTAAGGGTTGCTATTTTTAGTAACTTTAACTATTTAGCATTAAAACTTACCTTTTGTATTGCCACCTACGATTTTATCATTCGCTACCGTACAAAACTTGTAAGCTTAAGTATTCGGTTATAGTGAAGAGCGTTGCGTGCAGCTTAAGGGTGTCACTTTTAGTTACTTTACCCATTAAGAAATGAATAGCAGTCTTTTTCGAAATGCCACCTACGATTGTATCGTTTGCTACCGTGTTTATAAAACTTGTGTCGGCTGAGTATTTGGCTCTAATGAGTGTTGTTGCATGCAGCTTGAGGGCGGCGCGTGCGGGGCAGGTGTGCGCGCACCCGGCCACGCCACGTGTACGCACTACCGGCTCAGGGCTCCTCGATGCACGATTATGATGTCATCGCTTTTGCACACTCGCTAAAACTAGTGGTTCTATTTTAAAATTTATATCTATGATCAGAAAATGCCAATATTTTTAATGTTTCGACTGAAAGTTTTATACAATAACAAAGATGGCTACGGGTAAGTCGTTTAAAATTTCAATGGGTTCAGACAGCTCATACACTGATGTGATTAGATATAAAAAGTAAAATTGTAAATCAATGTTGTGGTTGATGGCAAAACTCAATCCGTAAAGATTTTAAAATGATTGTTGGAGAGTTCATCTGCTGTGTTAAATTACTATTATCAAATGACCCGTTAGTTAGTAAGCTCTGGAAGCCTCATATCCACACTATCCCTGGCTCAAACGGTTGGCCACATAAAACTTATGTATTGGAATCTGTTTCATATTTCCAAACCCTAACAGTATCAGGAATACTAACATAAAATAACAATCTTCTTAATCGGTAACATATCCCGTAACAATTTAACAGGAATGATGTTAGTACGAGTTCAGGATGCACAATGCAACATTATGACGTCGTTTAAGTCGTAACATTTTTGATTTTAATATGAACGTTAGGATGCACACACTGCATTCAACCGGATAGAAGTTAGCTACAGTTCGAGATTTTATTGCATAAGTAATATTACTTATGCGTGACGTCATTTTAGTAAATACTCGTACTTAAACCTGTTAAATAATTATGTATTCTGGTTAAGAACATACACTTGATGTTCTAAAATTTAATGATAAAGACAGAAAAATGCACCTAAAACGAATATAATGTAGTTACGATGTGGTAGATATCTATTTTTGCAACTTTATGCAGAAATTATAATCATCATCAGTGAGTGCCACCTTCATTCTGAAGTATATTGAATATATGATGCGATCCTATAGTAATTTCTTCAATTGTGGGTAGTATATTTAGTCCATTCCTTCACATCATCCACCCATTTTCTCCTTTGTCTCTCAAAGTGCTCTCTTTCCAGGTATCCTATCCTCTGTGATCAACCTTATAAACCGAATTTATAATTACAAAAAATGCCATAAACAGAAAAAAATATCCAAAATTTAGGCTTAAGCAAAACTAGATTAACAAAATATTAAATATATCTTATTCAATTATGTGATATATTTTATGAGACAGGTGATAATGTAATAGTTCTGCCAATAACTTATGTGGAGAGGTTTTTTTACGATAAAATAGCGATAAAATAACACTATTAACAGTTAAAAATAAATCATACTGCAGGTTGCGTCCGAGAAACATCTTGAAAGTTTTTATGTACCACACCTGGTACAACCAACTCTTGCTCTTACACCTGTTTCCATTTAATTCGTTCAATAATTTAATACTGACAGTATAGACTTTTTTTGTTTTTTTCGGAAGTGTTCTCCACACTTCAATTATTGTAAGGGAGTAAAGGATTATGGTAAAAGTTTGGATGCTCAATTTTGAAGCATTTTTATTAATTTGAATTTTTTTTCTATGATATTTAGGTGATATTTTAGGTAACACGCTGATAAGAAAAGGATTTTTCAGTCTTATTGTATCGAAATACAATTAGCCAATGAGGAAAGAGTTAGATGTCTTAATTAATTACCTAATAATAAAAATAATATACTTACCTTACCAACGTGAATTAAGTTAGTCAAGGGGGAAAATCAATAAAAGTCAACAAACTAACTGTCAAATAAGTTTCTAATTAGATAATATTTATTTTCATGTAGTAGAAATAAGGCGTTATTATAAGAAAAGGTACAATAGGACTTCATTATTGACTACAATAGAAGAAAATATTGCTTTTTTAACTGTTAGAAAGTGCAATTTATTAAAACTTTTTAGGGACGCGCGCTTACAGAAATGTGTTTAAATTATTAAATATAAGCATATTTGTGACATGTTTTCTTTAATCATTTTAAACTGTGCATTAACCGACAGGTGAACGTTAGTTCAAGGTGTTCATTAAATATTCAATTTATTTTCTAAGTTTGTACAAAAAATAGTTTAAAATTATAGATAATGCTATTCAGCTTTCATTTTATTAACATAACTATTTAAAAGCTTATAAAAATATTTAAAATTCTATTTTTATTGCCCAAGTACTAGTAAAGTTCGCGAAATTTCAAATGGGTTTCTTTTGCATCTTTCATGTACGTATTTTATTGTATTTTTATTGATTAGTTGTAAGATAAAACTGCTATACATGACATAAGAAAACAATTAAATTTACAAGCCCTGTTAATGATAAGGGCATGAATTAAAAAAAAAAAAACAAATGGGTACACTTTAACTCATCTTCAAATCCAAAAGTTGCCGACCATTTTGAAAAGTCTGCGACTTTGACAGAGGAGAATTCGGAAGATGTTTAAACTCTCCCAAATAATACGTGGATAATTGAAGTAACTGGTTAAGTAGCACTTGTAATGCGTGTAATGCGATCAACGCACTTGTAAATAAACACAATTGCGATGGTCTTGTTGACGTAGTAGCGTCAGTTGATAGAACTATGTGACTATTGTGCGCGATATTGTGCGCGATATAGTGCGCGAGATTGCACGACCAGCTACAATTACACCTAACTGCAGAAAGTTATCAGTTATCGAGAATACTAGACACGTGTATGCCCTCGTAAATGTAACCTTTGCCCTACTTACCGATTATAGCCGAGCATTTAATAACATTCGCCACAGCAATTTTTGCGAACTAGTTCAAATATTCTTATGTGCAAAGCTTTGTTGTTATTTTTAGTGGGTATAATTTTATATCTTTCTCGATGTTGAAAAATTTGGGCGATCTTTAGGGCCCAGTTTTAGGTATTAATTTACACTGAAAATTAAAGTATTTTGTAAAATGAATCATCATTATATTAATATGTGAAGAAAATATTTCAAGTAACGGTTTAACGAGAATTGTGTATACCTACGGATCAGTGTGAAATTTGGCACATTTAAAGTTTAAGTGGAGGAAGGCCTGCCAAAAGCTAATATTTTTTTAAAATAACGCTTACAAATACATTCAATTTATAAAAATAACAACAACAATACACTACCTCACTCTTATTCTTCTTCTTCTTCTTCTGCTTCTTCTTCTTTTGGCATAACCTCCCCTGTAATAGGAGTTGCCAACGTCAAGAGTGATGAAACATTACCTCACTCAACTAGCATTTTTGTATATTACAGTAGGTTTGACACAATTGTCAATGAGTGTCAATCTTTTTTTAATATTCACATATTTTTTGCGTATCTAAGAGGCAAAAGAAATCTAAAAAAGTTGAAACTTTACAATTAAGACATATATATTATGATCGAACTTCGACCGCAGGGCGACCTCATGTATGATACAAATATCTGATGCCAGAATTTAACTAAACTTTAGAATCTATTGAATTGATATGTAAGTTATAAATGGTTATAACTTATTTCTACAATATACACAAGAATATGTGATAACGCTAAGGCGAATGAAAGTAGAACAGGGTTTGTCAACATGGACTGTCAGCTGGCCTCCGATAGCTTATCGCCCGGACATAGTCCGCTCATTCACAAGCTGCTTCATTCATGACTACCTCGCCTGCATCCAATCGACTATCATCTCTATGTCAGTGAACGGAAGACGTAGTATCGTGTGCACGCGGAGGCTGCGCGCGAAGGGTGGCGGGGTGCGAGGATATCGCGGGGTCAGCGCGGATTGCAGGCGCGCGATAAACCGCTCGACTTACCAAATAATTGTAACGAACTTTTTGATTTGCGCTCTTCGCGGCTTTTTGCGATGGTCTTCCGTTTATTGTTCGTTTTTTTCTATTTTAACTTGATGTTAAATATCGGTAAGGTTTTTCGTTTACCTACATGACAAACCGCATCCAACGTCATTAAATTTGTTCTGCAATAGGCATTGCGTCATACAATTATTTACATAAATTTTAATAACACCTAACAAACAATGACTAATGTTATAAATAAAACATTGGAAATTATTTCACAATAAAATATTATACCTATTCATATAATTTACAATGAACAACATTACCTATCCAATGGACAAATAATGCTTGGGTTTACCTTACGGGAGAGAAAATATGCATTAGGTAATGAATATTAAATAATAGTATCACTAATAAGATGTTTATTATAAAATATGGTCATCATAGGTTACTTGTATCATACAATTATATTATTAATATAGTCTCTTACGAAATAAAACATCACGACAATATAGCATGAACCTGACTCATATTCAAATAAAATCGTAATTATTTCATTCGCTACAATAACAAGTATTTTTAAGTTATTTCGTCATCATTTAGATAAATCAATATACATAATGATTGACTGCTAGTCACAGTGGTAAATCTTATCTGAATCATTTAGCGTGGAATGCGAATCATTTCCTGAAACTATAGGATCAGATTCCTGTCGCGAAACTTCTGAGAAGAACAGACGGAACTAAATGAATCAACTGAGATGAGATGTCATTATGTTCTGCATATTTAGCACCATTAATTTATTATCATCAATATTAGCAAGGGTCATCAAGAATCACTACCAAAAAGTCTCTGCAGTAAAAAAATCATGCCATTTATCAGAATCCAACAGGAAAAAATGTAATGAAATGTAAAATCTTAATTAAAACTTTTATATCGATTGTGTTTTTTTTTCATTTAAGAAATGAAGAATTTTGTGACTTTCCAGCAACTAGTCGAAATGCTGTTGCAATTTTACTCGTTGGTATATATTGTAGTTCGTATACCTAGTTGGTATATGGTTACTTGTCTAATTTATATTATTTAAATATCACACTTTTTTTTTTCAATTAAATAAGTGGTATTTTAGCAAACAATGCTAAAATGATGGATATCATAAATATGGCAAAATGATTCTCCAGTTCCATGTAGGTATTACATAAGACATCATATCACGTGTGACGTGATGTCACGTTGAATGGTAACGTAACTGTTATTTTCATTGTCATTACTTTGCTACTCTTCGTGGTCCTGTGTCTCCAGTACTCGTCTGTTAGTATGTTATCCAGTGGCCCTGTTCCTCCAGTACCCTGATACTCTGTTGTTCAGTATCCCTGTTCCTGCAATACCCTGTTACTCTCTTATCCCGTGACCTTGTTGACTGTTCCTCCAGTACCCCGATACTCTGCTATTCAGTAACCCTTTTCCCCACTACCCTGTTACTCTGTTATCCCGTGACCTTGTTGACACTTCCTCCAGTACCCCGATACTCTGCTATTCAGTAACCCTTTTCCCCAGTACCCTGTTACTCTGTTATCCCGTGACCTTGTTGACTGTTCCTCCAGTACCCCGATACTCTGCTATTCAGTAATCCTTTTCCCCAGTACCCTGTTACTCTGTTATCCCGTGACCTTGTTGACTGCTCCTCCATTACCCCGATACTCTGCTATTCAGTAACCCTTTTCTCCACTACCCTGTTACTCTGTTATCCCGTGACCTTGTTGATTGTTCCTCCATTACCCCGATACTCTGCTATTCAGTAACCCTTTTCCCCACTACCCTGTTACTCTGTTATCCCGTGATCTTGTTGACTGTTCCTCCAGTACCCCGATACTCTGCTATTCAGTAATCCTTCTCCCCAGTACCCTGTTACTCTGTTATCCCGTGACCTTGTTGACTGCTCCTCCATTACCCCGATACTCTGCTATTCAGTAACCCTTTTCTCCACTACCCTGTTACTTTGTTATCCCGTGACCTTGTTGATTGTTCCTCCATTACCCCGATACTCTGCTATTCAGTAACCCTTTTCCCCACTACCCTGTTACTCTGTTATCCCGTGATCTTGTTGACTGTTCCTCCAGTACCCCGATACTCTGCTATTCAGTAACCCTTTTCTCCACTACCCTGTTACTCTGTTATCCCGTGACCTTGTTGACTGTTCCTCCAGTACCCCGATACTCTGCTATTCAGTAACCCTTTTCCCCAGTACTCTGTTACTACTCTGTTATCCCGTGACCTTGTTGACTCTTCCTCCAGTACCCCGATACTCTGCTATTAAGTAACCCCTTCCCCAGTACCCTGTTACTATGTTATCCCATGACCTTCGTGACTGTTCCTCCAGTACCCTACATATACTAATCCTAGGTAGTATAATGTGTCATCATCGACCATAGCTAAAATGTTTTGTAATCTGTTAATTTTTTTTGTTCTCATAAGTCATTTTTATTTCGTAGGTAATAGCAGTGATTGGCAGTTTGGTTAATTTATGCTTTGTTCGGAAATTTGGAGATGGATGGATGGACGGATGTTTTGGAGAAAAATTTTGGTGATATTTTTTTTAATCTATTAGAGCTATTACTCAGGTAATTATATTATAAACACGAAACTGGAAAGTTTATAAGAATGTATGGATTTGTGGATGTTTGTTTCTCTTTAACGCAATAACTACAGAACAGATTACAATGAAATTTGGTATAGTAGTAATTTAGACTCTGGATTATAACATTCGCTACTTTTTATCGCAACAAAATTTACGGTTCCCGCGAGATTTCTTTTTACGCATACGAAGTCGCGGGTAATATCTAGTTTCTAAATGTGCATCAAGTCAAAGGGGTCGGTTTTGTAGGCGGATATCTGTGCTTTTTTCGGTGGTTGATTATCACAAGTCATCGTTATCGTGACCCGCAAGGCGGCGGAAGTGGAGTAATTCATATGTGTGATGGTAAATACTTGGTTCGATAACGTTAGGAGTAGTATATACATTAGGGAACATCAGAAACTAGTACGTTTTCAATGTACAATATTCCTGATGTGGTAATTTTTTTTATCTGATTTTTTAAACATAGTCAATAAGTCAATTTAGGTTTTCCTATATCAAACAGTGTCAGCAGGATTGCCATATTCACTCTATAGATAGGTAGTTTTGATCTAACTTAGCAATAAGTACGACACGACACAGTCCCACAGATTAATAAATAGTTACAAAGTAAGTTATTGAAAGTACAGTCTTAAAAAAGTGACGTGTGTCTGGCAATTCGCGAGTGATCAAAAGGCATTTTTTCGACACGACTGAAACGACAAGAAAGCCATTAGCGTCAGGTCACACCAAGATGCGACGCGGCGCGCAAAGACAGACAGCGATGCAAAATTGAACTTTATTCACCACCCAAAAAACACTATTGCAAGCCGCGCACTAAGCGGCGCCGTACTGCGCAGCGCAATTCCTACACTTGCAACGAAACGTGTATCTTTCTGTGTAGTTAAAAAAGTTAAATTTTTAATCGCTATCTTAAAATGTGCTTCAGCTCACGCCAAGACCTCTACACACATAATTTATATATATATAAATGATAACTTCATATTAGTATAGATAACGTAATAACTTGCTAATAAGCCCGTTAAAGTATTCAACGTAAGTTAGGAACGGCAATAGGGAAGGTTGTCCTAGTTAACCAGTCGAGCCCATTAAAGGGGCTATTTTCTCAAACGAAATCATGATAAATTACTATCGAATACATTACATACCTATGTGTCGTTAAATATTATTGCTTTTTTATGTTTTGACCCCTCTACTAATTCAGTGGGCCCTGGCCTAGTTAACACAACTCGTGAAGAAAACACCTTGAGGAACCTGCGTCTGAGAAGACAATACTTTAAGGATATGCGACAGACCTCACTAATCATTCTGCATTAAGCATACTGGGAAAGTTAGTGGGTTATGGTGGGAATAGACAGCAGTAGTTTGATTCTGCTAATTAAATCTTACAATAATATAGTTTCGATACAACCTCGATATATGGAAGCAGCAATGGTATTCAACCAACCAAATCAGTCAAAGCAACGTTCAACGCGTTTATTTTGCGTTAACATACGCGATTGGTCCAAACTCAAAAAAATTGTTGATGATATGAGGACGATTCATTTATAATTCATTGAAAGTAAATTGAAAGTGTAAGTTAAATAGAGAGTCGGTGTTCAGGTCTAAAATGGCAACATTAAATGAATCGTACTATGAACTTTTCGTGCATACACTTTTGAAAGAGATGCTCTTCTACTAATTTGTAACGTTTCTATGTTAACAGTTAACAGAAGAAATACTTAAAACGATACACATAATAAGAGCATTACTCGGAGATCTAGTGGATAAAAAAAAAGAATCGCAAAAATATTTTAACCGAGGTTCCAACCCACCACGTTCCGAATTTCCGAAAAACGCAAAAATTAACTAAACTGCCAATCGGACTGACATTATAGAATCGAAATTATTGATATATTGTTGCACGACGAAAGAAAAAACATATATAAGTTAAAAATGCGCAATTTACCAGGGATAAAACCTAGCTAGACCGATTTTTCTCCTCCCTGCCTACCCTCAAACTTCCTGCATACTAAATTTCATGTAAATACTTGCAGCCGTTGCCGAGATTACGATTATATATATACAAGATTGTCTCGTTTAAAGTATGGATTGAATAATAATTGCCTATTAAGAGAATTATTAGGAGTTACTGTAAGAGCAACTTCTTGAAAGCTTATGTCTCATGTAGGTACAATTTACGGCCCATTTCAAAACCTATCTATATATAACTATTTGTTAAAAACGTCGTCATTCAATCATTTGACGGTTTTTTGCGATACAAATTTGACTTTTCTAACAAATAGTTGGTGGTAGATAGGTTATTGAAACGGGCCAGTAGTGTGGCCATTATAGACCTGCAGGTTTTTATAAAAAAAATAAAACTGAATTTTCTTATATAAATTTCTAATCATTTATACTTAAACTTATCTTTTTTCCACTATTTTTAATGCATAGGTTAAATACTTGTTACAGGAAACATTAGTCAACGCTGTTGTATATTTTCAGCAGGTGTACGGTAAAAAAAGCAGTGATCTCGCGCTTTGCTGCACAAAAGTTTAACGGCTACAAGCTGGGTAGTAACCCACTACATTCTTCTAATATATCATGTTTATATTCCTAGTAAGCTAAGTACCTGGCTTTATTGCACACTTAGACCCGTTTTGAGATTCGAGTAACTTTTGCTTGTACCAAGGCTTTTGGTATAATGCGAGAGTAATATTTCACTTTGTAAACTTACTTTTTCAAAATGGAAGTTTACAGAGTGAAATATTACTTAAGTTTAAAATCAAGTATCTTCGTTGCCTAGGTTATAGGAATGTTTAACTGAGGCTGTTCTTGGTATTATGCGAGGTACTTTCAGTGTGTTCCCGCCTTTGCCGCGAACAAACAGACGCCGGCAAGGAATCCGTGTGATAAGGCGATAGCGGAGGAAGTGGCCGAGAGCCGATAGCCGCCGGAAACCGATAGCTTTGATCACCCGACGCCGCCATCTTGGAATTGCCCAATTCAGAAGCGGGATGTGAGTGAAAAGCGAAGTTATCGTTATAGATGCGAATGAAAATTTAGATTTTTGTAGTAGGTACAATATCGACAAATTTCCTGCTCGACCAGTTTGTAATAGTTTTTTTTGCATAGGTCGCCTCAAAATATGTAAACACAAAGGAAGCGACCGCAACGACTGCAGACGTGGTTGAACTACGTTTGTACATGTGTGCGTGCGCGCGATTCAACGTCGCTGTTAAGCGATTTCCATCTTATGCCTGGTCGAGCGGCAACTTGTTCGATAGTACTAGGGGCAAATTAGAAGGAGTGCAAATTGATGGTAAGTTGTAAGAACTAAGTGGGTGCGGTGGGTGGGTAAGTGTAGTAGCTGTACAGCTACTGTTGACCATGAACACCTGATAAACAGGAAACACAACTGCGATGACGGTAAGTGTAGAAAATAAATAAATCGAAAAAAGACGTGATTTTTCACCTTTTGGTGATGTATTATAATAACGTGAATTTCACCAACAAGGGTCATCTCACACCGAGAATCGACGCGGCGTGTACTTTATAAGATAGCGATTCAAAATTTAACTTTGTTCACTACGCAAAAAGTTTCATTGCAAGCGCGGCAGCGCGGTGCAGCTCGAAATTCGAACACTTGCAATGAAGTGTGCGTCTTCTTGTGAAGTGAATAAAGTTCAATTTTGAATAGGCAGCTATCTTAAAATTGCCGCCGCGAGCGCCACTCACACACCCGAGGAATGCGCAGCCTAATGAGGGGTCAGCCTTGATCTAAACTATACAGTACAACTGACAAGGTATTCGTGTGGTGTATGTGTAATAAAAACCTATCCAAGAGCTAATGCTAAGACTAATGTCAAGTAATCAACAGCACATGTTTTTTTTTTAAATTACCATAAAGGTTACTGTCCGATTTCGTGCAAAATAACTATCGTAATGATTTTAAGCATGACCTATCGGCAGGGAAAATTTCTAAGTGTTATAGTTAAGAAACGCCAGGGAGGGACGACTTGTGAACCACTATTGGAGGTCGATTACTCGAAATGGTTTACATTATTTATAATGTAAACCATTTCATGTATAAAATTTTATACGTGAAATGGTCATGTATAAAATTTTGCCTTTATTTAAAAAGATCTATTCGACGATATCCCACATGATGGGATGGAAAGAAAAAAAAATCAAGCTGTCCCTAAAATACTAAATTATAATTATTATATGATGGCAAAATATCCTGCAATATCCTGCAATATCCTGCAATCTATAATCATGTTATTTTTAATCAATTTATAAACATAATTATTCTTATCTATTTACATTAATAGTGACCGAAGTTGTCAAGGGAGGACAGACGGACGGACGGACGAACAGAGCGAAACTATAAAGGTTCCTTATTACTACGGAACCCTAAAAATGAACTAGGTATCTAACAGGAAAGGACTTACCTAGGCATCCGTTTTTTTCACTTATTACACTGCATCCAATAAAAACCTGAAATAAAACAAGCAGTATTATAAATAGATACCTACAGGAAAAATTTCAGGATAGTCCACGAGTTTATCCCTGTAGAGGGCAGGCGGGAAAAACACAATTGCTAGCATTACGTCAATTCTTTTGTTTCTAATAAAAATAATTAGTAATTTAGTAGTAATTAATTTTATTTCGCTAGAATGTGTTCCGTGTGCCGTCAGAAAGCGATAGAAATAAGGTTAATGAAATATTTTTAAAGGTGTTACTGTCAATTTTTATATTCTACCTAATGTGTAATCTCATATTAAAGGAGGCGAACGACATTAGACGGATCGCAATAATTATTATTGTGTTATCAATTCTAATACCAACGCAGTAAGCGCATTTTCGACCTCAATCTTTCTTTGCTATTGACCACAGGCTTTTGTGATAATACTTAATTGTTGCTACACTCCGTTCGATCACGTAACGGTGTAACATTAATGTCAGATGTGGTAAAAAGGGAATCTTACCCCAGAAAAAAAAATGCAAACATTAATTATTATTAAAATTTACACACTTGTTGAAAACTAACGTTAAGTTTGATTATGTTACGTCGAACTTTTTTGTTTTGAAACAGATATTTTATGTTTGAACATGTTCATTGTTTGCAATAGAAAATTGTTTGATTTATTTGAGTTCATAAATATTAATGAAAATTTATACTTTGTTTTAAAAGTGAGAAGTTGATAATTATCAAATACTGATATTATATTACTTGTGTTAGTTTTAATACCTACTCATATTCCATTTAAAGCTCCGGATAAATTCCAGGACCGGACATATCTCTTCATCTACATCTCTATCCATAGACCATCGTGCCCTATGACCCACCCATCCGACAATATTACAAAAGTAACATAAAAAACCTAACGCCTTCTAGAATAGTTTGATAGGTACAGAATGTTCTGTTATCAATAATCGTTGAGTCCTCATAAAATTTCAAAAAATTATTGCCGGATTAATATTTTTAGACATTTGCATTTTTGGATACAAATCAAAATCATTTACTGATGGGTAATATAATATATTATATGTTCAACCCCAAATACGCGTAGCACAAGAATATCGATTCAACCAAAAAACTTCGATAATCGAATGACGTTTGAGATAAGTGAATGAATTGGTTCTGTTGTTGCAAGTTAATTTGGGTCAAGCCGCGCGGGCCCCGCGGAGGAGACAGAGGGGACAGGGGACAAAGGTTGTGTGTTTTTTGTTGTTATCAGGCCGCTGGTAATCGGGCATTCCAGTAAATTGGGACCAAAACATCCGGTTGGGATTTACTTAACATTTGTTTCTTCTAATTAATTCTACTCATTAGAAATTTTTTTTTCATTCATACGTTCATTCATAGAGTGCAGTGTAAACGTTTTGTATAGTTGAATGCATTTAAATGGTAGTGTATTATTATACTAAGGTGTTTTCAATTAAATTACCTACCTATCTAGGTCTACTTCAATTAAAGCCAAATTAGCAATACAATCTTACGTTGAGTAACGTAATTGTATGGGACTGTAATTTTCCATAGGATTTTCCACCGCCGACTCAGATCAGACTCGAAGATTACACCGATTTAGGCAGAGCGAGGCGATAAATAAAAACCATTAATTGAGAACAGTATTCACAAAAATTAGTCTACTATCCTAGCTCATGGCAATGCCGTATAGAAAGCTGCACCCGTATGCCTCTTTCAAGCCGATCTGCTACCTCATTTTTACCTTTCTATACGGCTATTTTCCGCAGTTTTTCTTATTTACCATGAGCTAGGGTTAGTGAAACACATTATGTGAAACTCTTTATCTACTTTTCCACATATATAAGTTATTAAATAGTCACATACTTATATACAATTACAAATATTCACGTTCAAAGTCACAAGTACAACCAAAAGCCATGTACTTTTACCACTATTTTCTTTACAATTTTAAAACCATTTTCTTCACAATTTAAACCTTTATTATATACTTTAGTTATCACTTTTATTTACACAATACAAAAATAATTAAGTTAAAATAAGCTACGGTTTTAAAAATACGATCAAAACAAACTTACGATCATGAAACAACAATTTTACACTGATGCTATGAAAATAACACTAATATTTTCTTACGATTTTCACTCTTAGAGTTTATAAAATGTTTTTAATGACTGTTTAGCGTTCGTTTATGCACTCACTATGTGTTATTACACTGCGAGGCCGCTGTCCTTAACATCATCCCCCCGGCGCAGTAGCCAGGGTTTACGCAGCCTCCACCGGTGACTGTCCTCCTCCGTCTGCTCCGCCGGCGGCTCCGCCAGCTGCGGTCGCAACTGCAACTGCGACGCCTCCTCCAGCACCGCCAGCTTAAAATATTTAAATTAATAAAAAATATTTAAAAAAATATAGAAACTGATTTCCAAAGTAAAAGCAATAACATTCTTAAAATCACTAAAAAGTAGGAAATAAAATCTTATTGTCGAAATAGTTCACCTTTTAAATTCTGCTAAAATGTTACTATTTTTCTACTCAATCTTCTTATTTTTGAAGTCGGTACCAGTAGTACAATAAAAAGAATCACAAAAATATTTATCTGATAAATATTTTTGTGTGAAACAACACACAAATTACCAATCTACCATTCAGCTGAAGCCACATTTTATAGCGGCGAAATGTACGGTTCCCGCAAGATTTCCTTTTGCGCGCACGAAGTCGCGAGCAACGTCTACTACAGTATAATTATGTGTTTTCAATTTCGATTTTATGCACAAAACACCTCCATGAATTTAGTTGGAGCAAGAGTTCCCACACTCACGATTCCTAAAGTGAAATCTACTCAAAATGCCTAATGTTGAATCGGCCGGCGCCGTGTCTCAGATTAGTTCATAGTTAATAATCATCTTCTATATTTAAAAACAAAAACGTTTTTTTTTTTGTTGGTGGTTTGGTGTTGTGTTGACAGAAAAAGTTGCGGGGAAATTAAAAATGTGTAAGAAAACTTATCATTAACTTTTGTAATAAGAGTTTCCTTGATTCCTCATGGATCCCATCATCATCGTTGTTAGGGTTTACAGGCGCAACATTTCACTTTTTTGTAGCTGTGAATGTTCAAAGAAATCGGTGTAAAAGACTATGAGAAATACTTAGATATCAACATAATATCATGGTGTATGGTGTTTAGATGGTGGTGGTGATGATGATTATTTAATATTGACATTTGCTTGTAGTTTTATAAGCAATGCTGAAATTTCCAAACGTGTATCTTCAAAGACTGAGAAATGCCGTTCAGTGCTTTTGGATCCAGGGTATACCTTGGCACATTTTACTTTTTGGTAGCATATGCTCGAGTTACTTCAAAATAAATTTTGAGGACATCTCTCGATTCCTCATGGAGCCCATCACCACGTCTACCATTTGGTGACAATGGGACCAATTCAGGAGTAAACTCTTTACAATAAAAAAAGGATTTTGTAACTAGGTCCACAAACGGCGGAGTAATCGCGTAACATACACACAAAAAATCATACACACGAATTGATAACCTCCTCCTCCTGTGTTTTGGAAGTCGGTTGAAAACATAATATACAGATCAAGCCGATGTGGCAATCAGGCGGAAAACCTCAAGCGGCGCAAATATGAGAACCTTAGTGGGGATCTCATATTTGAACCGTTTGGGGTTGAAACCTTAGGTACATGGGGTCTGGGTGCGCACAAACTTTTCGGAGAAATCTCCAAAAAACTGATTGAGGCCACCCGAGACCCCAGAGCCGGCACCTACCTGGCCCAGAGAATAAGTATCGCAATCCAGCGAGGAAACTCTTTGAGCCTTCTAGGTACTCTGCCTGGTGGGGACGACCTGTGAGATTTCTTTTTTTTGTAGCATTTTAAGTTTTGGAATAGTTATTATTTTTTTAGTACTTACCTACTTTTATGGTACAATTGATTTTGTTATCATAACTAGTTTTTAATTCTTCTTTTTTAATATTGTAATGTGAACCTTATGTTTTTACCAATAAATGATAATCCAGCCGATGTTGATCCTTTAATGGTTGCAGTTCCCATCATTTCCATTATTTTCTACAATGAAATTATTCTAATTACAAAATTAGTTTTAACTTTTAATTTTTTAATTAAAATTGCCAATTTCTTTTTCTCTTTTTTTTTTAATTTTTTTTAAAAATTTTGTGCTTTTCTCTTCTAATCTTTTTTATTTTTATCGTTTTTATAAACAATGTAAATATGTAGAAAAAACCTACCTACGTTTTACCAGCTACTCAACGAGGTGTATGAAATAATACGTTAGTACGTAGTAGGTATTATTTCATTATGCGTAGTTTTAATATTATAAAAATTAAATGAAAATTGATGTTTTTGAAAGTTTAAAATAATATTGAATTCGCTAGTTACTAAAGTTTGTCACTTAAAAAAATTTAAACGTCGATGAAATCAAAGATTGGCTTAATAGTGGCAAACGACTAGCTCTATAATATCAGATGATTCGTAGAGCCTTTACTAGTTAACAGCCTAGACATTTGATTTTAAAAGCTTAGGAATATTTAGAAAAAGTTACCCGACTCCGAGGTACAACATATTCCCCTACCTATGTCCATTGATACAAATATATTACATTTATTATTTTTATTTTTATTTTATAACATTTAAAATCGGCCATAAAATTATATAAAATGGAAAACTATGTTTTTTTTTATAAATCCGACCTTATTATAGTAGTGGCGAATAAAAAATGCGTGTAAAATAATTATGATATCAAATCATCGCAGATTCTACAACATTCTGTATTTTGTTTATCATCTGTAATCAGCACCTTACAATTTAGTACAGACCGTCAGAAATTACCTGTGTCACTTTTGCTTATTTAATCTGAAACCACCAAAGTATTATATTGGGTATTGTCAAGTTAGGATTTTTTTTGGATTTTTAAGCAAATAATTATTAAAAACACAAATTTACAACCTTTCTTACAAATAATATCTAGGTAATATTCTAGAGGTAGAAATAGATAAAACCTATTGGCAACTATTGGTACCCACTGTAAAACGTTTCCGGAATTTTCCAAAAACAAAAATGTGCCTTACCTAGATAATATCTTTGTAAAAACATCTTACTTCTAAGCAATCCTGAGTAGACGAGACACATATACTGTTTTAGATATAAGATAACTGTTAATATTGACATGAAACTTTAATAAAACGGTTTCAAAAGTAGGTATGTAATAATTTATAACGTATGAAAACATT
This sequence comes from Phengaris alcon alcon, assembly GCA_037179445.1. Taxonomy (NCBI): domain Eukaryota; kingdom Metazoa; phylum Arthropoda; class Insecta; order Lepidoptera; family Lycaenidae; genus Phengaris; species Phengaris alcon. Next base: position 114,282 of record JAYRCH010000193.1, read on the forward strand.
TAAATATTATGGTAATTGGCGTTTAGGGGAAGCCGTTAACGAGAGGGGGGAGGGGGGTTTTAATGGCTTAACTCACCGGTGCAGTGTGCGGAGGGCGAGTTTTTGTCACTACTCGCCGTGAAGAATTAACTGCAATTTTTATGGCATCGAATTAGTTACCATTGTTTCAATTCCGTACAAATTGTAGTTAACTCCTTCACGGCGATTGGTGACAAATCTCGCACTTAGCACACGGAACTAGAATAAAAGTATCAAATACCATTGGATATTGCTACACCTGCACGCTCAGCATAACCACTGTAGAAATGGTATCTTTCTACGAAAAGACAAAATGTTCGACAAAGGAAAGCTGTCATTTCCACATTATCTGTCAGTATGTCTACTCTTGTCTATATGTAGACAAACGCATTTCTATGGCGGTCATGCTAAGCGTGCTGTAGATCGAAGGCGTAGTGATCCGAGCTTTTAGTACTAAAGTGCGGTCGTGGAGCACGTAGAATATCGTACATAGACGCATCGCTACTTGTCTTTTTCAGTTACGCACGAATATATTGTTATCGCGCTCCTATCGCGTACCTGTGTAAACTGTGTAAACGTAGAATACTACGTGCTCCACGACCGCACTTTAGAACCTACTACCAAGTGGAAGGTAGTTACTATACCTACTGGGTACTTCATACTTGGTAGGTATGTCACGGCTAACTCGCTGGAACCATAAAACACCATTAAATATTGCTACACCTACCTATATAAGGTTCGGTAAAATCAATTACGGATATTTTAGGCATATGGTCAACTGCTTACGTATAGACGTTTAGGCAGAAAAATAATTGTTGTTCTCGAAAAAAAAAACTTCCATGGTATGGGCGAGTTTGCGTTGAGCGGAGATTCACCCAATATGAGATAATTTTTTTACTTTGAATATGACAATATTTCTTTTGCCTTAACGTCTTTATATGAGCAGTAGATCATATACCCAAAATATCCGTACCTATGTAGTCGATTTTACCAAACCTTATATAGTTATCTCTAGTACCTGGAAGTTGGTACCAACTACAAAACTGCAGGCCAATCGCGCTATTGTTTATCGTTTAAATTCAGGTTCAACTCTGCTTTGGTTATGATTCGGTTTCGGTTAGATTCCGATGCGGCTGAACACATTTCAGTATCGCACTATCCTTCCAATCGTAACTCAGTTGTACTTTTATTTTTGGTTTATTTTACATGTAATTTTTGTCTTATATTCTCAACAATTTGACACATCAAAACAAGAACGTTTCAGAAACGTGCGAGTAAAAGTAGCATCGTATCAACTCTTTGTTTCGGCAGCGTTTGCGCTTGGGCTGCGGTGCGGCGTTCCAACTATCTGTCAAAGCTTAGCGCGATACCGAATCATTAAAAAAGTCGAGTAGCGTTCACGGTTCGTTTACGATTCAACTGAAACAACTTAAGCACGCTTGCCATGCAGTCTATCTGGGTGGGTCTGTCAAAGCTGCAACTTAAGTAGGTGGGTAGCTTGGGTAGATGGGATCTACCTATACGTTATACACTTAGGTATGTTTGGAAGTGGGTATGTTTTTAATGAGATATACATTCAAGAAGTATACTCAATAATTGTCACTTAGACGATCCTTATTTTTAAATAAATAACAGCACCTAAGTATATACATAAATAACAGCACCTTGGTATATACATAAATAACAGCACCTAGGTATATACATAAATTTTAATTGTAAATCATCTAAGATCAAAAAAGTAATTTTTGTGTCACTGGAGGAAGGTAACCCTTAGGACTTGGGTAGTTGTGCACGGATGGTTTAGGAGTAATAGGTTACGAGTATACGAGGTAACGAGACATTTCTAAGTGTTTCTATAAATAATTGTGCTAAGCAGAGCGGCTAAAATGTATTAAAACTTTCACAAAAAAAAAAGAAACTAACAAAACTGTTGATAACGGCCGATTTTTAATACTCGGAAATAATATTATAATTAAACAAAATATTTACCAAATCATTCTCAACCTTAAACGAGAGGGTTAGAGTTTAAAATCAGTAGTCAGCGAGACCCCATGGAGGTTTTCAATGGTGGATCGATGTAGGGTTGTTAAACGATAAAGATTACAAGACTGATACACTGAACTGCACGTCAACCTCATTCCATATCGAAATTTATAATATTTAGATAATAAAAATTATTATTATTTCTAAACAAAAAATGAAAACCGACTTCCAAAGTAATAAAAATTTAAGACTATATGGATTTCTCATGGATGCCATGATGCCACTGGACCAAATTGAAAGGGGGCCATACGGAAAGCACCAGTTCTTATATAAAAAAATAATCATCAAAATCGGTTCACCCACTCAAAGTTCGGAACGTAACAAACAAAATACAGTCGAATTGAGAACCTCCTCCCGTTTTGAAGTCGGTTAAAAATGTAGGCATTGGACGAGAAACTAGAAATTGCGCAGAAAATACAAAACATCAAATTTTCAAGCACTTAAAAGTACCTTAAGTACATAATAGGAAAAATAACCAAGGCAAATCAAACAGGTTAATAATAAGATAAAAAAAATTACACAGGTTAACTTTAGCAATCAACACGGGAAGAGGCCTACACGGTAAGCGGTAGTATGTTGGTTTCTTGCGACTAGCAATGTAAAATTTTCCATAATAGATTTTTAAGCCTTACTTGTAGTAAAAGCGATGTCACCATGTCATTTCTAGATGACGATTATTTTTGTGGCTAAATGGTGGTGTAAGTTAAGGCGCTAATACGAATAATGTGTTAGAAAGTTGTGATGTTCGCCTTACCAACCAAACCATATCGCAGGTCAGTTAATTCGCAATTGGGACTTTTAACAGAAACTTATCACACAGCTTACAGACAGATTGTTCTGGTTATTTTTTATTTGATTTTACATCATTATTACCTAAGCTGTAATTATATTTGTGTTTAATGTATTGTATGTATTGTATTATATGCTGTAATTATATTGCGGCGAACTGACAGCCTTCGTGGTCCAGTGGTTTAGAGCTTGGCTCTCGACTCGGAGGTCGTGGGTTCGATTCCCGCGTTGGACAACAAAAAATGTTTCCAAGTTTGGTTAGGACAATGCAGGCTGATCGACTGACAAAAAAGATGATCCATGCGTCGGATGGGCATGTCCGTTTCAGTCATGTCGTCTACGCAGTCGTGTCCGTTATCCATCGCTCTGGCTTTCGAGATAAAGGAAGATAGAGTACTCTTGTATACTGGGCACTACAAAATAACTCCTGCGTAGCTGGCCTGGGTTCAATGAAACCGGCCACCATCACCGAAACCGGTGCTGGCAGCTATATTATGCGGCGAAGTTACCGTCACAGGTATCAAAATTCAAAGTGGGTTTTCTTTGGATGTAGTAAGGATGAAATCAAAGGTTATAAGAAAAGTTGTGCAGGTATTCTAGGTAGGTAGGTATGTTATATCCTTGGGATCAATGACTCTTTCAAAACGTACCAAATGGTACCAAAACCTAAAAACGAAAGTAAGCAGCAACAGGTGATATTGGAGACTGCTCTGACGCGCGACTTTGATTTGGATCACCTGCGCACGCGCACACCTGGCCTATGTCACTGTTACAAATTAATAATCGAGTTCCAATAACTGTCACAAGAGGCTGTAGAATATATTTTAGCCTGTACCAAAAAAGGGGTGTGTTAAAAATTCGGCTTTTAAGTGAAAAGAAAGGCTGGCTTGTCTTGTCTTAAAGTTTTTGGTGGCAGCGTTGGGTACTTTTTTTATTTAATTTAAATGTAAGATAGGAATAGGTAGGATATGATATAGAAGGTCCAGACATAGCAGAAGGGTCAAAATTATCTATTAATCTATTTTGAAACGGTTGTAAGAGGATTAGAGTCGCTTCACATCATCATATTATTTTTAAATATATTATCTGTACGTTGTTCTGTCTTAACTATGAACTGGAATAATTAAATAACTACCTAAAATCTACATACACCTACACTTTACAGTTTCTACACCTACAACTACTACCTACACGTACAACTTACACCTGCTCCTTGCACCTACTACTGTAGTGTACAACTTACACCTACAATCTACAACCTACACCCACCCCTACAATTACAAAGGTGATGTGTGAAAGAGTTTCCGACCACTGAGGGTTGAAGATTGTTTAATAGCGGGAATGCTGTACTAATATCGCTATTGAACAATCAAAATGGGTAGGTAATAAAAAAAAGACAAAAATTCATAATAAAAAATGTGGTGGGCCAGCCTATTCTCATACCTACCTTGCGAATACACCTGAAAATTTCATCCAAATCGGTCAAGCCGTTTCAGAGGAGTTCTGTAAAGTGTTTGTTACGCAATAACGTTGAATTTCGTTTCACAAAAATTATGTAAACGGAGAGTATGATATTTGGCACAGTATTCACATCTCATGTATTTCACATTCAATAGACAACATTTACATATTTTATTTCAAATCTAAGAGGCAAAAGAGCCCTTATAAAGTTATGGTAAAAATTTAGATTACTAGGCGACCACTACAGTACCTACTTAATTATTACAGAACCCGACCACAACCGTATAATAGAAATAAAAACAGGAATAAAATATTACTTCGACCCCTCATTCTACAAATTGAAAAACCATGGATGTATTTTATTACATAAATAAACATTCAGGATCGATTTGTTTGTATGAACATTATATATTTATTTTTATTAGTCATTAAAATCATCTTCTATACAAATAAATATAATTGAAGTGTCTGTTTGTAATTTCAAATCAACAGATTTGCGCTAAATGCATATATATGATGGAAAGTAAAATACGGTACCTATACTAAAAATTTTTTTATCTGTCTGTCTCTATGTCGGTTTGTATCGGCTTAATCTCTGAATCGGCTGGACCCATTTTGACCGGACTTACACTGGCAGACAACTGATATTACAAGGAGTAAATTAGGCTACATTTATCTTAGGGTCCGTTTTAATAGGTTTACGTTTTGCGGGCACAATCTGGTTATAAAACAAGTATTATTTATAAGGTTATTCAAAAATAGGCTCTTTCCTACAAACAATATTTTTGCCAGACAAAAGTTGGTAATCGGTAATGACAGATATTTTTATTGAGACGAATTCATCTGATGTTATTCGGTTCTATCACAATGTGCACATTCCTAAAAAAACTAGTTAAGATCTAGGTATTACCTACATAGATGAAGAAATGTACGCATGGGAACCCACGTACTTACATCTCTGGCATTGATGTTAAATGAAGTGAAAATTCTCGAAATTGTATGAAGTGTCAGTTAGATCTGAACGATTGAGTACATGTGTGGGACACGTGTGTATTGTATGGCAACCTGGCATACGATCCGAAATTGACATCCTTGAAGGATTTCAAAATAAATACGCGTGTTCCCAGGCTCAACCTGTTAATTTTAGCTATGTAGGTGTCTATGCGCGGCAAAGCCCTGAAACTTGGGAATCACAGACAAAACTGGGGCTTGTAGATAGTTCTAACGATAGTGATAGATATATTAAGAATTTTATGATTTCGTTAAACTTATAAATAGTTATTCACATGTAAATAGTTTTATTATCTACCCTCGCTTACGATGTAGGTCGCGGAACACCTGCCGCTCCACACACACAAACTCCGAATTGGGTATTTCGACTTTATGACCTTTCATAAAAATATACTCATGTTTGGTTTTCAGCCGCAATTTATACTTTCGTACTCCTGCAAGTCTCCCATAGGACAGGTGAAGCCAAGATTGGAGAAACGTTGCTTCTGTAATCTTTTCTAATGTTTTATTGGAAACAAACTTGGTCTTAAAAAGATATATTTGTTTTAAAAATATATAATAAAAATTAAATAGTAACTTGGAGATTTTTATCATGGTCATTCTCAAGTTATTCTCTCGTCGAAGCGCCCTACAGGCTACAGCGACCTTCAAATTTTTATTGAGTCCATGGGTTGTGTATCGGATCTATATCTATGATCGCTTCACACCACGTCAATCTGGGCCTTTAGTCAAGATGCATTCGATAATTTCGACGGCGAACTATGTGCGTTATGTGAAACCCCATACATTTTGTTTTCGAACTTGGCCGTCGAAATTATCGAATCCATCTTGACTAGAGTCTCTGGCCCCGTGCTAAGTAGCCGAAGAACTTGTGTTACGGGGACCAGACAACGGGAAGAATATTTTATACTATACCTACATATATTTTATAATCGTAAATACAAAATGATCTTTTAAGGCTTGTTAATTAGGTAGGTTTAAGTATACATATTTTTTATAAAAGAATTCCCAATGGATTTTTTTTATGCAATTATAAAATATTTTAATGAAATAATATAAAAAGTATTGTCCTTTGATGTTCCTTTGAATTTTCATATCGTGTCCAAAATAATGTTTATTAAGCAATAAAAACAATTAAATGTAAAATAATCAAAATTAATAATTAATATATTTACTCATAGTTTAAGAGACACGGCGAAGGCGTACCCCGTCGTATTTATTCCAGACGACGAGCCGGACTCGGACGATGACCTTCACCGCGAGATAAGAAACGTTAGACCCCATCAATACGCCGGTCTCCGACTTACCCACACTTGATGAGTTCTCTTCAACAGTTAATGTGTTACCTATCAGATAGTCAGCAGGCGAGGATAAAATATCTAATTTTATGATTAAGCAGGCGTGTATAGCGGTAGGCCCATCGATTTTGCATGTTTTTAATAAATGTATTGCAGAAGGCACTTTTCTAAAAATCTGGCGAAACGGCACAATAAAATAAATTCCAAAAGCCGGTTATAAACCACCGGACGATCCGAAATCCCACCGTCCTATAACGCTTTTATCATGCTTAGGTGAATTATTAGAACGTCTCATTGTTCCCCGTCTGCTACGCGATGGCCCAAAATTTAATAATCAGCGATTTGGATTTACCGCCGCAAAGTCAACAGTGGACGCGGCCTAGCGAGGTCACATAAACAGTAAATCTATCGGAGTGTAAATATGTGGTAGGTATATCTCTGGATATCGCGGGTGCTTTCGATAACGCCTGGTGGCCCTATTGAAATTAAGAAACAGAGGCTGCTATCGTAATATTTATTACTTTATTTGCTCGTATTTTTGCAACGGCGCACAGTGGTACAAGTGCGGAATTAATTCAATTTTGAGGTAGTTGACTGAAGTCAATTCTTTTATTTTATAAGTATCATTATCTATAAGAAAACACTGATATAACCCTAGTCTAACAGATTTTGAATATATATTTTTTTTATAAAAAAAATTAGACCACTAAAGTCATACAACTGAACGACGACTTACCTTAACAACTTAACAACTTAAAGTCATACAACGAACGCGTACAATATAAGCGTTCAAACAACTCGTGCCTTGCAGACGGTACCTACCCCTCAAAAAGTATTCACTTTTACAGAAATTTATTTTTACTGTTTTAAAGGAGCATATATTTTGTTATTGTAAATGAAATAATATTTGTCATTTCTATTAAGTTACCTAAAAACTTTTGAGCTTTAAGCAATTGATAATTTTTTCGCCCAAATATAACTTTAAATTGACTAGATTTTTTGCCTCAAGAACCTTCGGGTTCTAATATACGAGTAGTAATAAAAATAGGTTAACTAACTGAAATTATTAATTAATTAATTATAGCTGCAAGTATGTGCAAACTTTTAAATAATACTCAAGGAAATAGAAACATTTTTAGAAAATAATATCAACATGCTCATTAAATGTTATTGAGGCTATTAATTTGAAAATATTAGCTGAACCCTACAGACGTTGTTCTGTTTTTACTATAAACATGAACAAATAATAACTATACCTACTACCTACAGTCCTACACCTACTAGGTATAGATATTAGGATAGTATACCTACACATACTATCTACATCTACAACCTAGACCTAAACCTACTACCTACAGTCCTACACCTACTAGGTATAGATAGTAGGATAGTATACCTACACATACTATCTACATCTACAACCTAGACCTAAACCTACTACCTACAGTCCTACACCTACTAGGTATAGATATTAGGATAGTATACCTACACATACTATCTACATCTACAACCTAGACCTAAACCTACTACCTACAGTCCTACACCTACTAGGTATAGATAGTAGGATAGTATACCTACACATACTATCTACATCTACAACCTAGACCTACACCTACTACCTACAGTCCTACACCTGCTAGGACCTACACCAACCGATACAACCTTCAGGTGATAAGATAAATAGTTATAAATGGTTGAAGTAGGTACTAATATCGCTATTAGTACCTACTTCAATTACTAAATGGTCTGCAAAATCCTGTAGAAGATGGGATTTTATTACACTGTGGAATCAGTATTATAATTTATTTTGGGACAAAGGACAGTACAGGTTGTATCATTTCAGTAAGTGTTCGCGTGAATTTACAAATGAGAGCGTGATGAATATGATGTTTACTTCTTCAGATCCCTATCTATATTAATAGTTTTAGAGCGGAAATCCTCAAAAAAGTTAAATGACGATGTATACCTACTCATTAACACATTTTTTTCTTATTTATTGCTATTATACCTATAGGAGATTTCAGCACCAAATTTTCTGTTTATAAATATTTTTCTGTTGTCGAATTTTGTTTTTAATATATTTATTATTTTTTTATTTAATGTTTATTATTTTATGATAATAAAACAATATATACAGTAGACATACGTATAATTTCATTTAATTACCAAAAAATATCAAACTCCGACTCGGCCATTACACACATTTCAAAAACTTAACAAGGATCAGTAGGTACTATCGCCGCACTTGTGGAATATAAGTTTTGATGATCTATTATATTGTGTTACCTTACCTCATCTGTGCTCTCTGATAGGTTATGCTGACGATGGATTTCTTCTTATTCAAGGCGCCACAGAAATCGATTAGAATTTGCAGCACATAAAAGCTTTCAAGTACTTTAAAAAGGTTCATCAATATCAACTCCTTGCATTGAACTGAACAACATCAATATATAACGTGAACAGTCACTTTGTTATCTCGGACTTATTTTAGAAAATAAATTTACATTCCTGGAACACACCATAAAGACTGGCGAGAAAGCAAAAAGGAATTTTTACTGTTTCACAAAAAAATCAACCTCCCCAACAATATCAACGTCCACATGGGGCCTATCATTTAAAACATCAAAAATATTTTATACAGCGACATACCTTGGCAGCATATGCTGTGGCGGACCAGCTTGGCCAGTTAGGGCTACAATAGGAGCGGGTCTTCGCAAACTTTTACACAGCCAACGTCTCGCTTTTATATTTTTATGTAATGCATACCGTACCGTAAGTACTGAATCACTTCCAATCTTAGCCGAAGTCCTACCAGTAGATTTAGCGATGCAGCGTCGTGCAGCGTTATATTATAAAAAAAAAAAGAACCCTGCCTAACCCTGAGCTTGTTAGCGCCAAATAATGAAACAAGATAACTAGATTATTCGAGCCATTAGATGTTTGTATACAAAACCTAATTTGTGAGTGGCAGGAACGGTGAGACAACAATATCAAAGGGCGTCACCTATACAATTCCTTCCCTACGGTACGCGATCGAATCTCTAAGCAATGGTTAGGAATAGATCACTACGTCGCACAGTTTTTGATAGGTCACGGTAACTTTAAAGCTAAACTTTTTGGATTTACATTAGTCTCGTCTCCACTATACGAGTGTTCGATCGAACGCAGCCGTTATGAAGAAACTGCTCATCACATACTCTGTGTGTGATCACTGGTATGACGAAAGAATCGTAATGTTAAACAGCGTCCATTGTGCTCTTAGCGCCTTCCATTATAAATGGATTGTAATTAATTGTCATATCATAAATAAAAAAAAAATACAGTCTTGTAATAAAAAAAAACATATTATTCCCGTGGTGCTTCCCCTTTTTATTTTGACTTATTTATCATTACAATTTTTGTTGTCTCCCGCTTTGTTTGAGGAGGGAAACTACTTCCTACTCCTCCTATAATCTTCTGATTAATTTCGTTGCCAAGACGAATTTCCCAAGACAGATTTAGCATGTCCCTCGGGCACCCCTGAAATCATATCAAAGGGTTTTTTGTGGTTGGTTACCACTGTCGATCCTGGCTATATGGGTGTTGGGCCAATAAAGGTTATCCGCAGGCCACGTCATCGTACGTGCAAAAAAAAATCCCGCAAAAACCGTACATTTTTCTGCAATAAAAAGTAGTAGGTAGTGTAACAGACCCTATCCCTACATACAAATTTTCCCGTTTATACAATTAGTGAGGATTTTAAATAAAAAAGGGCTCTTAGATAAATGAGTTCTTACCTCATAATTATATATTTAATAATGTTACAATATTTCTCCTCATACTATATATTTAATTTGTATTTATAGCATTTTTTGTGGAAAAGGGCAAGTTGAAATAGTATGGCGTCATATTAAAAACAACAGATTTCATTATTTAACGCTTGCATAATAAAATCAACAAGCAAATAGGTAATAGTAAAATTGTATTTCTTTCGAAATAATTGTGATTACTTATAGTTTTCTTTAACAACTTTATAATCGACACATAGCAAATTGTTTTGTAACAATTCTTTATATTTTTGTATTAACTTAGCTATCACACTCAATATGGCAAACTACCATGGGCTCTAAAAACAAATACAAATGAATCTAACATTATTTTTGGTCAAAAGTTTCCCTAACTTAACTAAGGTTTTACTATGTATTTTAAATTATAATATAGCCTCTATTAGAACTCATTTCGCTTACATACCTACCCACCTTTTTTGTTTTCCTCCACTCCAAAACATGTGTACCTACTGGACAAAGTTTTCAGAAAAAATTGTCACATGTTTAGATAATAGGTAGGTTAGGTAATATTCCGTTGGACGTCCGTCCGTAAGACGATTCCGTTGAGGCACCCACCTACTGCCTATTAATAATTACGTCAGTAATGCGGCCCGATGCGGCGCGGCGCGGGCGCAGCGCGGCGGCCAATCCCGTTCCCAATTCATCCATAAACATCCACTTTTTGTGCAAATTTAAACTGCCGCTGCCCCCGCGCATACACGCCTTATACATCCAAACATATTTCATACAAAATCCCGGCACAATCCACGCGAAAGAAAACCGTAGCGCCGCGCCCGCCGCTCCTCGTATCGCCACTTAAGGGCACTTTTTAAACTTTTCCCATTAAAATATCCTGACGTTTATTTTTTTAACGTCATCTCCTTGACGAGCGCTTCAATTTAATGTTAATTCGGATCACTTTGGGAATTATGAAACGCGGTGGTCAAAGTAGGTGAACGGTGGGGTTGGTTTTATTATAGTACCTACAAAATGATTTTTTAATAAAATTTTGTAATTATTTATTTTTAAATAATATTAAATTAGGCCACTAATACAATAAAAATAAATAATAGTGTTTATGTTTGTAAGTCGAAAACGCGGGTCCGTCCGGGCGGCGCGGCTGTAGGGAGAACCGCGGTATAAGCGCGCTCGCTATTGCGTGCTATGTGGAAAAAAAAATCCCAAATCCAAGCATAATGCCCGCATTAGATAGGCGCAAGCCTGTACGTTAATATAAAATTAAAAATAATTGCAAAAATTATCAAATGACCCTTGGAAAATTGTTCAAAATTTTCCGTACGCGCTGCATCTGTGACGTCAACACTGCGGTACTTTCGCAAAAGAAATACTATAAAATAACTCAAGATCATTAAAACACGATAAAAATACGTTTTCTAATAAATTAAATCAGAAATGAATAGGAACATTGGAGCGATATTCTGGCACCCCTGAGTCGAAGGGCTGTCGCCCTGCAGGGTCGTTCCCGACGTCATTTCTGAGAATACACCCCAGGCGCTAGCACAACCGACAGATAAATGACAGTAAAAACACTTACCTACAGATATTTCAATGCGCCCCAATAGCTGCTCCGGGTTGTCTAAAATAGTTCAGATATGGTTTCAAAATAGTGGGTAGGTATTTACTCATTTACCTAGTGGTGATAAGGGTTGACTAAGGTACTTTTAAATACTTGTTAGGTATTATTTAAACTTCACAAAATATCTGCTATTGTTAGCAAAGCATTTAAACCTGTACCTACGGTACGAGGTCGGCTTACCCGAGCCAGTCATATTGAAAGCTTTATGACAGGCGTCCATCCCGAATATTTTATCCCACAAAAGCATTACCTAAATGTAAAAAGCCAAGTATTTCCTTTGCAAAAAGTTATGAGATGTCGTAGAGACCGGGTGAAATTTAAGATAGTCCATTTAATTAGTTACTCATAAAAAAATTGTATTGGTCTCTACGACATTTGCTTAACTTTATGCAAAGGAAATACTTGGCTTTTTTTCATTCAAGTATCTAATGTTTTTGGTGGGATCTCATTTCTTTTTGTAGGTTACCCGAAGACCGAATACCAAGGAATTTGGGGTTTTAGGCCTACAATTTCTTTGACCAGGGTAGGGTTTGGAGATTTTAAAAAAATCTGAACGAACTCGTAACTCCTGTGCAAACGGATCACCTTATGGTAAGAAATTACTACAACTTCATACCATCAGGCGATCCGTTTGCTCGTTTCCAGATCTATTCCATAATTAAAACGATTACCGCCGATCATTGATATCTGAAACACCACAAGAGTTACAAGTGCGTTTGCGAACTTTTCATGAGGCAGGTACCGGTGTCCCGAAGTGGGACCCAGAGTGGGTGTCTTCCTAATGCAGTGAGACACAACGCAATTGCTATTTCCCATCGGTTTTATGTGAGGCCGTCATATTTATCCGGTCGAGTGGTCCCATTCCTCCCGAAGCATCTCCTGTAACCTAAAATAACCTACCACTTATCAATTTATGATATTTGTAATAACGATTACAAAGTTATCAGTGAACTTGTATACATTTTGTCTCTGTGAATTCGTAAAATGAAAAATTCTAAAATCATAATTTTTTCAGAATTTTTACTTTTTCTATATTTTCCCTTTATATGTAGCTAATAACCTAGCCTTACGGCAAATTTAAAATTTCTAAGTCTGCTAGTAGTATGCTTTGCATTATGTTTATTCTCCTTACCTCCATACTATCTATCCATATCTTTCAAAATCGCGTTTTATGCCGCTTAATATCTCCTAAACTATGCACTCGATTTTTATGAAATTTAAAACAAAAGCTTGTGCCGCTAATGACTTCTCTGCGACAAAACCGCCGCTTATGACCGCTAGCTTTGTTACAAACGAAAATATGGGGGCTCGAAAAAGCCGCGAAATGCTTCGAGAAAAGATATTACGGCCGCTTCATACTTGGCGATAGCGCTGCCGCGCTATCAGATTTAATTTTAGTTAAAATCGGAACAAAATGCCAAGTTGCGTGGTTAAATTATGTAAAAATAATTGGACCAGAAATAAGAATGATACTGGGATCACATATCATCAGTAAGTATAGTATAATTTCGAATTTACAACATAAAATTACATGAACTCAAAACGCCATTCAGTATTGCCGCTTATGCAAGAATCAAATTCCAATATTTTTATGATGTGAATTTACTGTCATTGTATTTTATTATAATGTAATAAAATACAGTAAATTATATCCTATTTCATTTATCTAACCTAATATAAGCATAGGTCTAATAATATGAAAAAAAAATTATGAAAACGTTACAGTTAAATATATTATGTGTAATATTATTATCGTACTAGCTGCCTCGACACACGTTATTCTGTCTTGACTAATTAATAAATAAAAATGAGGCATAATCATTTATATACATATCTAAAAATTTTTCTTTTTAATTTTCTAATGAAGAAGCGCATAAGAATAATAATAGAGATAATATTGATATGTAGGTACATTTACTTTTAATTAATTTTTCATCCTACTATTCTACTACTTTAAAGTTAAAAGTAGTAACTACTACGTGAAAGTTAAAAGTACAGTGTTCCTGTGGGATACTGTATTTACGCGGGCGGAGCTACGAGCAATAGCTAGTTTTAAGTATTTTCTTAGGTACATTTATAACCAATAACTTAACTATATATTAGTTAAGTTATTGGTATATAGCCAAAGCATAAGATATTTTTCCCATTAAACCGGGCAAAAGTTTAGTAGCTAGCATCACAATTTTTCACACACACTAGAATTTGTCACATGTAAGTCAATTATCACTTTACACACTACAATAATGAGTTGCCGCATTTACGAAGCTGTTTTTGTTAGGGAGTGCGTCATCTAGTCGAGCGAGCGAGACCAATCAAATATCTTTGGGACTGCCGATAGAAGTGAAATATTAAAATTATAAAACACAAAGAAATAAAACGAATAAGCATATTTCGTCTGATTGAGATTCGAACCCGAGATCAATTGGTGTTGACCAACGTAAAATGCAAGCGCCTACGTTACGTACAACCTACATTAGTATTTGAATTGACTCATTTGAATATTTGTATTACACGACGAAAGAAAAAACATGACAAACTAAGATCCTTATATCGTTGGCATAAAGGTCAAGTCGGAGGTAAAATAATTTTGAACGGACTTTCAACAAGTCAGTAATTAGCATGTCGGTGACGCGAACCCATGATTTTCTCTACCAAAAGTGTCCAACGCGGCTATAGAGGTTTTCACTTCAATATAAGTATACCTAATACATATTAAGATATTGCCGTCATCGGCTAAGATTTTAAACCAAAATTATCCCGAAATAAGAAAACAAAAGCATTTGAAAGAAGTTGTTGAAGTTTTGTTTTAATTAAATGATATTCTTTTAGCTTTTTGAGTAAAACTTGTAGGTATTTGTAGGTATTGTAATATTCGTTATACGCTACGGCTACGCTTTTAATACAAAAATAATCCAAAACACCAATTCTCGTAACTAACTTACACTTTTTTATGCCAGCGTTTGCCAGCGGCTCCGCCCGCGTAAATACAGTATCCCACGGAAACATTGTACTGTTTTTGGGCAAAATGTAGCCTATGATTTAATTCAGAGCTTAAACCACTACCATACCAAATTTCATCAAAATTCGTTCAGTAGTTATTGTGTGAAAGAGTAACAAACATCCATACATCCATCCTCACAAACTTTTACATTTATAATAATAGTAGGATACATGAATCGTTTTGATATCATAAACTGATTTTTGGAGTTTGGACCAATCAAAACGAGTTTGACGTTTAGGAGAATACCATTTTGCGGTTTTAACATAATTGGACTGGATTGTAACTGTATTATTGCAGGATAAGCGGAATCGACCTTCTAAAATAGGAAAACAAAGGCCTCGTTTTCGATCGTTGCTTTTTAAATTGAATGATCTTTCAGCTTTTTGAGTAAAACTTAAGTACCGCTTAACGACGTGTAATACCTCAGCCTTCATAGTTCTACTAGTAGAATACGACGCACATAGAGGCCCTTTAATTAGGAGCAGGGTAATTAAGGAAGAGTTTATCGCGGTCCTTGGCGTCCCGAGGGCGAGAGCGGAAATAGTGCCACCACACGTGCGACGCATTCGGCGATAACGACACCAACGTGAAACAACATCTGAAATAATCATCTAGACTCTTACCACCGGGCCACAGGGTTCAAAGTTGCGTACATAGTTGGCGAGCAATTGTAAAAAGACGTAACACAAGTTTTTTAACAGAAAAATGTATTGTTGCAGGCGAGTGGGTACATGGAAATGATAGCTCACGTGGCGAGTGACGAGTAAAACGTAGACATACATACAGACTGTAACTATATATATGCCTTGTGTGTAATAAATGGTTCATACTTATTAGTAATCAAATCCCTTTAATCACTTTAGTTAGCTAATACTCTCTGCTTCTGAATTGGAAATCAATTTTGTTTCCTTTAAAAGCACAATCATAATATTGTTGTACGCGTCGACTGTATTTTCCTTATGATAATGCTGAATTCTAAGCATGCCCACATCATAACATTTTCTCCCTATTAGGTATGCTTAAGGGTCGTCCACACGGTCCAGCCTGCAAATCCAGCAGCCTGTTAATAGTGTCAATAGTGACAATCATTTTTATGTTGGCTTATTAGGTTCTGGATTTGCAGGCTGGAGCTGCTAGATATAATGATTTTCAGCTTCAGGCTGAAGGAAAATGGCGCTAGATTTTTCCTCATTTGACGAATTTATCTACTGCTTATAGGTTGGGTAGGCCACGATTGTGTCGAAAATTTGTGGGCCGTTGAAGGGGACGTCAAAATTTCAAATTTCTATGAAAGGTGTTTAAAAAAATTATAAATTATATACTTAGTCTGGCCATACTGTTACAATTAAAAATAAATAAAATATTACATTTGAATTTGGAATCTGTCATTTTTATATGATTGTTCATTGAATTTTCTCAATTTTGGCGCCAATACATTGTACAATATTTTACGATATTAAAATGGAGTTGGGTGATAAAGAGAACCGAATCGCTGTGATTGCATTACACAAAGTAGGTATGGAGCCAAATGCAATTTTTAAAAATCTCCATACGCTTGGTATTAGGAAAATGTTTGTGTACCGGGCTATTAATAGATACAATGAGACCTCCTCTGTTTGTACCAGAAAAAGATCTGGCCGTCCACGTAGTGTTCGTACGAAAAGGGTGGTCAAAGCAGTAAAGGAAAGAATTCGAAGAAATCCTGTCCGAAAGCAAAAGATTTTATCTCGGGAGATGAAGATAGCACCTAGAACAATGTCGCGTATTTTAAAAGATGACTTAGAACTTGCAGCCTGTAAGAGACGTACTGGTCATTTCTTAACTGATAATTTATAAAAGAATAGGGTGGTAAAATCGAAACAACTATTGAAGTAGTACGCAAAGGGAGGTCACAGAATTTTTTTGTTTACGGATGAGAAAGTTTTTACAATTGAGCAACATTTTAACAAACAAAATGACCGTATTTATGCTCAAAGCTCTAAGGAAGCTTCCCAATTAGTCGACAGAGTGGACGTGCTACGTGGACACTATCCGACTTCAGTGATGATTTTGGTGGGGTATTAGCTATGAAGGAGTGACTGAGCCATACTTTTGTGAAAAAGGTATCAAAACATCGGCACAAGTGTGTCAAGATACCATTCTTGAGAAGGTAGTGAAGCCCCTTAACAACACCATGTTCAATAACCAAGAATGGTCCTTCCAGCAAGACTCGGCGCCGGGTCATAAGCTCGGTCTACGCAGTCTTGGTTGGAAACAAACGTTTCGGATTTCATCAGAGCTGAAGACTGGTCATCGTCTAGTCCCGATCTTAATCCGCTGGATTATGATTTATGGTCAGTTTTAGAGAGTACGGCTTTCTCTAAACGTCATGATAATTTGGAGTCCCTAAAACAATCCGTACGATTGGCAGTGAAGAATTTTCCCATGGAAAGAGTGCGTGATACTATTGATAACTGGCCTCATCGTTTAAAGGACTGTATTGCAGCCAATGGAGACCACTTCGAATAAGCTTTTATATATTTTAAATTGTTTTATATTTATGTATTAAACTAACACACAGTAAAAGTAATTATTGTTATTTGCAATAGACATTTTTTTTCTTTGTTTCAGTATTCATGGCAAGACTAGGTACTTACGTACCTAGACGTAAATATATATATTTTCGACTCGGTGCCTATATTAATCGTATTAATTAATGGGAAAGCAACTTTTTCAGTAATTTGTTCCTCAGCTGTCAACAATAGTTACGCGCTGCGTGACGCGACGGAGTAGGAAACGACAGGGCTGCGACGTGATAACGTGAAGAGTGCACGATACCCTGCAATTACTTAACACTTGCTGGTTTTTATAATAGACTTGCGGGTTCTCTTGGCTTGTAGGTAATAGGTTATCAATGTAATTTATTTTTGCTATAGAAGATGCTTTATAGATTTTGTTAGGATTTAAAGACAGAGTTCAATTGATTTTTATGTTCTAATAGAGCTTTAACAGTCAAAATAGTAAATTACTAGCTTTTGTCCGCGAGTCAGCCCGCGCAAATACAGTATCCCACGGGATAACTGTACATTTTCGGGATAAAAAGTAGCCCATGCAGAGCTCAACACCAAATTTTATCAAAATCAAAATCCGCAAGTAGTTTTTGCGTAAAAGAGTAACAAACATCCGTCCATCCATCCTCACAAACTTTCGCATTTATAATATTAGTAGGATATACCAATTTGGAAATTATTTAAAAATGTGCTGATTAATGACAGTTCCAAATCGCAATACTTCCCTTAAAGATACTTAATTACCTTCTCATCCTTTTGAATAAAGAAAATATATTCATTGGACATGACTATACAAAGTATTTGAGTTAGTCTATGTTACATAGCTAGAGTTGGATACAAGTTACCTACTTACGAACATAATGTAAAATATTTATAGTTTTAATCACAATTAATTATTATTTAAACATTAATAATAACTTTAAAGGTTGGTTATGCACTTAAAACGTGTACATTGTATCAATATTGCATCTTGTAAAGTGTTAAAATATACAATCTTACGATAAAGCAGACCAGAATAACATAGTCATGGGTATCCTTCTACTATTATAAATGTGAATGTCTGTGAGAACGGATGGATTAATGGATGTATGGATGGATGGGTGTTAGTTACCCTTTCACGCAAAAACTACTGAACGGATTTCGATGAAATTTGCTATGGTAGTAGTTTAGGCTCTGGATTAGAAAAAATAGGCTACTTTTTATCCCGAAAAATTATACTATAAGTATTTACGCGGGCGGAGCAGCGGGAAAAAGCTATTATTGGTATAAAGCACATACATTTTACATGATTTTACGGCAGTGATTCAAAATGATTCTGAGCTGATAATGATAATTGTCAACAGAATAACGGTGAACGGCGTATGACATTCGCACTTGAGGAATCTTAAAAAATCAATCAACGCTCTTTCGGATCTAACTTATTACTGTCATATTGTATACCTCCCAGTAATTTTCTTTCGTGTATAAAGTTTTCCTAAAACAATTCATTTTATACTGGTCGGTTTTAAGAAAACTTACTTGGAGCATTTAGAACGAAAATTTAATTTTTGTTAATCGTTTGGCAATTGGTATTAAAACATGCGCGAGAGCACGTGTCGAGTGTGTCGACCGCGTACTTGGGGCCGCCAGGGTGTTCTGACACGCCTACAAATTACAGCCGAATCCAGAAACCAATTATTATAATATAATATTATACACTGAGAATAATAAATAGAGAAAATGTAAGAGTTGCAGGTGGTATATGCATGAACAATGTAGGTAGGGTTACGACAGTGTACCTCCAAAAAATATATTGCGTCTAGGATTATGATTTGAAACGAAACACCGAGCAGTGTATGCGAGAATGTAGATAATGGCGTATCAGCGTGCGCGTGTGCGCAGCGAGCGAGCCTGTGTGCGGGCTAGCGTGTGTGCGGGCGAGAGTGTGTGCGTGCGCGTGTGTGGGTGCGCATGTGTGCGGCCCACCAACGAGGTTATCAATCTTTAATGAGTCGCTTATTATTACTAAAAAAAATGCGCATTACCCACCTCGCTCCAAAACCACACATATTAGAAAACATATTAGGAGTTATGGAAACAAAAACGTTGTTTAAACAAAAAGAAAGCGGTAATCGATCGATTAATTCTTAGTGGTGTATAGGTGTGTGTTAATAATCTGTTAGGTTAGGTTACCAAATACTATACTGTTATTAAGAAACAAAAACATACAGTTATCAACTTTGTACGTTAAAAATGTAATAAATAAAATATATTTAGAAACAACATCTAAAATGTTATTGATTGGGGCTTAAGTTAATTTTAGCAGTGGAAATAAAACATAATATTATGAGAAAAATTACGAATATCCACATTTACGATTTTACGGCATTAAATAGGTAATGGTTTTTTCAAATAGCTAGTATTATTTACAATTATAAATACTAAATCCCATAATTGCTAGGATTAGCTCATTTACAGGTAGTGAATATTATTACTAAATACGTTGATAAAATCTTTAAACCTGGGTGGTCGTAATATTTTATACATTACTATTTACTTTATATTGAATTACGTTCTTGCATTGGGTTATTAAAAAAGTTATATAATAAAGTAAGACATTGCATGTTGTTATTAGATACTTTTTGTAAAAACTAAGTGTGTTTGCTGGAAGAGATCTCTCAAAGAGATAAGTACGCCATTGTAATAATATAACTTTAAAATGTGTCTTTTCTTGTACATAAATAATAAAAATAAAAATAAATAAGTGTAAGTATTTATAATATTTAGATGAATCTAAGCAAGAAGTACTATGGTCTATTCGCGGGTAAGAAATTACTGAATCGTGCGTACAAATGTCAAAATGGCCAATGACGCATAAGCCGTATTCACATTAACCGATTAAAGTAAGATTAAAGTTTTGCCGGGGAATTCAATGGGTGACGTTTGGATTTTGCATTTTTTTCATAAATGTGAGTTTTTTCGGTTCTTAATATGTAATATTGGTAGAATATTAACCATTAAATATTCGTAAACGTGCACAAGTGTGGGCAAGTGGTATAACTTCTAAAAACGTGCTATTTTGTGTTTCCCGCCAAAACTCCCTAGGAACTTTCAGTAAAGCGTCTACCACTTTACTGAATCGACTGACATGACTCATTGACTGTACTGACTATTTATTTGGACTTTTACTAGACTTTAGACTTGACGTTAAAGGAATACAGTGTTGAAAATTGAAACGAAAGTTCTATTGTCCGCCTTTTTTACTTGACACTGGCAAATGGTTTTAAGATAAGCCGATGCCAATATAAAAAAAAAAGTAAGCCATTTTGACATATGTACTTTCATTGACTTCTAAACGCGAATATACTATAGTATCCACTGTTCATATATATTGGAGTTCAACTAACACTGGGTTAGATAATCATGCTATGGGCAACTATGGGCAAACTATGGGCGAATATAGACGACTTATGCCCGGTTTCTGAAGTTTTTAACACGTATCTTCAGATAAATATGAAAACTCAACTATATTTGAATGAAAAAAAAGTGTTGTAACTTGTAAGTGCATAAGCTTTTTTTTAATAGTGAATATAAAATCCGAAACAATTTATTTGGTAAATTTATTTGGTAATAAAATCCAAAACAAAAGTACCAGAGTATTGTGCGCTACATTTTTATTCACGAATGACTGTCTACAAACTCTACATCGAATCTACATAGCTTTTCACTTTGTGGAAGCTGAGCCATGAAGACAACCCCCACCATCTACATATTATGAAGATAAGAAATATGTTCTCTTCATTTTTATTTCAACATTTATTCGATTTTTTTTCAACTTTTCTGAGGCGGAAATACGGTAAACACGAGTCAAATATTTTTTCCGCTGATGAAGTCTACTCCTAACTCACATAGCGCCCAGTCTAAAATTTTAGATTTTAGAATGAATAGAGAATGTTTTCTGAACAGAATGAATGTCAGATGGAAATAGTAGATAAATTTCCAACCGAGTCGTAGAGTCTCAAATCCTGATCATTGCTACTTTCTTTAAGCATGACAGTGGATTTGGTAAATAACAAAACTATTAGCATTCCTTAAGACACATAAAACATATCAGGTTCTACGTGGCCTGGACTTTCACCGCAAGTTTGGCATTCTTCCACTTACCTTTTTACCCGACTACGGTGAAGTCAAAAGAAAGGGTAATGATTCTGGTAGTCTATTTGATACCGATCCCATTTAACGAATGAGGTGTCAATGGGTTCGTAATAATAGCATCCAGGCTATATAATATGTAATTTACTTAGTCGGGTTTAATTTTTTTTATAAAATAACCTTGCCAAAAGCATGTCAGGAGATATTGTGTAGGGAGGGTTCCGCAACTATCAACGCGCAATAGGTTTTCTAAATTACTTCAAAATATTAGTATTGTCCGATTTCGCCCAAAACAATTTTCCTAAAGAGTTTTAAGCGTGATCTATCAGCATGGAAACTTACAAGTTCTTATCCTACTAATATTATAAATGTTGAAGTTTGTGAGGATAGATGTATGGATGTTTGTGACTCTTTCACGCAAAAACTACTGAACGGATTTCGATGAAATATGGTATAGTAGTAGTGTAAGCTCTGGTTCAAAACATTTTTATCCCGAAAAAGTACAGTGCTCCCGTGTTCCCTTGGGATACTGTATTCATGCGGGCGGAGCCGCGGGCAACAGCTAGAATCTTACGCTAAGAAGCCACGGAGCGGCTTTTTCCCGTGCCCGCCGCGGTCGTCGAACTGTTTTATTTCTAAACTCACGAGACCGCGGTTTTGCGCGTTCACGCAGCCGCCGCTGTTGAGATTATCGCCCGCAAATGTGGCGGGCGAAGATCGCACGACGCGCGGTTGCAAAAAGGTAAATACATATTTACAATAGAATTTCTGAATTTCGCCCGCAAACCGAACGCGGACGCACAACGCGACCCGCGAACAACCGCGTCGAGAGTTATGCTTTAATTTTTTACATACATATCTGCATTGTACAGAAGTTGCGGGCGCGGGTGACAACCACTCCGTGAGTTCTTAGCCTTATAGTTT
The DNA here is from genome assembly GCA_037179445.1 of Phengaris alcon alcon. Lineage (NCBI taxonomy): Eukaryota > Metazoa > Arthropoda > Insecta > Lepidoptera > Lycaenidae > Phengaris > Phengaris alcon. The sequence continues at coordinate 136,910 of JAYRCH010000193.1, forward strand.
AGAAATGCCAGAGGAGGGGGGGGGGGGGGGTAACTTATAAGCCACCTTGGAGGCTGATTACCCGAAAATGGTAGTCCTTGAGTACTACGGAATCCTAAAAATAGTTATTTTGTATCATTTAGACGTAAATAGAACTAACCTCTTTAGACATTTAGAAATTATATAATATTATGGTCTAGGGTCCTAAGGATGCCAATATGCTGTAGGCAGTCATTGCCTAATTAAAAATAGCAGCTGTACCCCACCTATCCAGATCGTTCGTCCTAAGCCTTTGCAAAATATCCTGTGCCAATGAGCAGATATGCGCATAATGTGAAAATATTAAGAGTTAAGAGCACATAAAGCAGCCGAATTTTAGAATAAAATTTGGCAGGTTTGGTTTGGGTTTCGCGATGCACCGACGGCGTTCGGCTGCAGGCGGCCGGCGGAGGAATGCAACAGGTAACCGTTTCCAGGAAGGCCGCGGCCCGTTACCGCGCCGAATATCTCAGTCAAACGCGCCGACAAGTGGCCCGCGCCGGCCACTCGCGACACCCCGCCACCCGCCGCCACCCGCCGCCACCCCCCGACCGCCGCGCGCTGCATTCCAAACGACATTGAGTTAGAAACCAGTCGACGATTCCACCACATTTTTAGGGTTGCCACTTATAGGCAAATTGCCAGTTGCCAATTATAGGGTAGGCAAGTAAAGCATTTTCGGGACCCGATCAGAATGAATTTACTGAAAGTCACTGGACTTTGTAGACTTTCAAAAGAAACAGCGAAGAAGGTAACATTTTAGATGAATTTGGGAGCACAAACTACATAAGCATTTAATTTGAGGGCCAAGAACATACAGATAGGAAGACAATTCATAAACGTAAAAAACGTCTTCAGAGATTCAATACTGTGACATTAAATTTGCAGTAAGGCACCTATAGCCAGAGTGACATTGGGTTTTACACTTGTTCAAGTCTTGGCACTTGAGTGGTCATTTATTTGGACATTACAGATTTATTTAAATCAAAGTTACAATTTAAACAGGGTTGCTAACCCTGCGCACTCTACCTCCAACATCCGAACCTTCTTCAACTTACGCGATACCTACAGCTACAGGAAAATCTTGTGTTTTTTACCACATTTACTTCAAGTTTTCAGGACACCTTTTTTCAGTTAATATTTCGTGATGACAGTTACTGAAAATTGCAGGAATTATAATATGAATTATTTTGTGTTTTTACCCAACTACGACGAAAAGGAAATTTTGGCTGTCTATGTATGTATTCGTTCCCTCGTAGCGTCTAAACTACTGGTCCGATTTTAATAAATGAAGTGTTAATAGATTGTTGATGATGCCGCGGGTGACATAGGCTATATAATTCTTTTCAAAATGTTGTATTTCGAAAAAGTTACCTCAGATTCTGACATCTAAAAAAATTAAACCGAGATAATCATCACGTCTTTGGTATCAAAAGAAAAGCCTTGGCAAGCACACTACGAATATGTATATAATATACATATTATATATTGTCAATATACAAATTGTCAAGCAGTGAACGAGCTGATGATGATGAACTATAGCTAAGAACACTGTCGATCATGTCAGCTTTGAAAAAAAAAACTAAATTAATATCGGTTAATCAGTTCATAAGTGAATTGGTGTTGACTGTTAAAAGATTTCAATTGCGTTTCTTGATTATTATAATATTATTATTATCGTTCTAATATATCCAGGGCAAATTTGGTTCGCTCCGCGCTCATGATTTTTTTTTTATTTTCAAGTGTTCTGATTACTTATTAATATTATTGATTGATTGACAAAAATTGATTGGGATTGGGAAACGGAAAAATACGAAAGAAAAAATAAGTCAAAAGAACTATAACCTGACTACGTAAAAAAGGGGTCTTAAAAGGTCGAAACAAGAAAACAATTCAGATAGAAATCGAGAAATTTTAAACAGTCGATGTCAAATAGTAGCCGTCTGTATCTATTCTTGGGGTATGCATTTGTATGACGAATATACGCATTTTCTAAAAACTTCTCTAGAGGCCTTAGGGTCACACCTAGACGCGCCGCATCTCGGTGTGAACTGACGCTTAGATGCCATAAGTAGGTGCAACCATGGCTCTAGCTTGACCATTTTTGTACCTATGAATTTCTGGAAAATTTGGAAAATTTGAAGAAAATTGGAAATGTCTCTAAGTGAATTATTTTCTTGTTTCGGCCATTTTAGACCCCTAATATCAAATGTGTAGTAGTAGGTAGGTATATTAGAAATCAGAGTTTAGCTCGATAAAAATGTAAAGTTTATGTTCTTGTTGTATGTTTTATTTTACCGCATACTGAGCGTGACATGTTGCTCGGGCTAAAAGTTGGTATATATATATATATATATATATATATATATATATATATATATATATATATATATACCAACATTTTACCATATTGATCTCTTCGGTTAGTGGGTATATTTCTTCCATTCCGAAATTTATCTGTAGATTTCCTCGTACAGAAATATCTCACCTTTTACAAAACTTAATTATATGGTGTAGGATGGAATTTCAGAATTTATTTGCACTATTTTGTCCAATTTTCGGTGTCTGGATGACTTCTAGGTTTATGCACCTTCTTCCTACGTCTTACATAGACGGGTCATACATTCAGGGTCGACTATTAAGTTACGATCTTTCCCCATCTATTCCATTGCCACCAACATGGCACCACGTCCAAGTTGTCAATTCCAGCACTCAAGTTTTATGGCCTAGGCCTGTCGGAGCCCGTATTCACGCTGACAGGGAAATGAGTCTTCAGGGAGAGGGTCGCACCCTTGCGCTGCAAATAGCTGCGTACGCGCATCTGGTGTCTTATCCAATAACGCCGCTATGATTTATTGGGGTATTGACTTACTCAATTTGGGGGAAATTCTTTGTTCTATATTTACTCGTACTTAGAGGATCTTAGACGTTAAAAGTATTGATTGCCAAGCGTTGGTAGAAGAGTTTATCAGGCGATAGAAAAATACAAAGTATAGAGGAATATTAAGGTGGGTGGACCATGGGAGGCCACTCTAACGAGTAAACGTTTTTTATTCGTTTATTTACTGGATAAATGTCAATTTTTTTTGTTAAGTAATACTTTGTTTCATTGTGTACCATAAAATTACTTTTTTTTTAACCCAGGTTTAAACACTATTTATTAAGCTTTCTAAGTTTTATTAAGCTCTTCCAAATAGCATTGCAAGCAACAGGGCTCCAAACAAGGCCACTATTTTTAAACAATACTTGAACACCATCCTATAATTAAGAATATATGAATTTAAATTATTTAAAATAGGAGTATTATTTTGATATCAAATAACTTGCTAATGCATTTTATAATGAACGTAGCCGTACTAAGGGGTCCGTTTTTTGTAAGGCCAAAATATTCCTAATCTAACCTAGCTCTTTTAAAACAAAGAATTTTTTTACCTTAACGTACGGTTAAGGTACGTGTTATAACTAAAAACTAAGTGTTTACAGTTTTTGTTTGTTGTTTTTTAGCTTTTAACATTATATTGAGTTAATAGTTTTATTAAAGTGTTTACATCTGATTTATAGATCCTTGTAAGGCCCATTTACCCTAGCAAGGCCAACCGTCAAATTTTTGATTGGCCTTATAAGAAACTACCGGGTTACCTAGGAATACTAGCAATATTTTAACTTAAATCGCGGGTTTTCTTTTTCTTTAGTACCATAAAAAAATCCTTATATGACCAATTCACAGTAAAAAATATGGGACAATAATAGGTTATTTAACTAAAAACTAACGTTTTGCTGTGCGCGCAAATAACAATTGTAACATCGACGATTCGGTCGTCTATTCGGTCTACGAAACGTGGGATCGCACTGCCAAAATAGCGGCGCGAGCATCTTGCCGCCGCGTCTGTGGCTTTGAGTTTGATGGATCTTAGTATGTAATGGATGGAATATGTCCTTACGTGGCGATAACTACGACTTATTTTCTTCGTATTTCTATTTAACTGTCTTTAAGCAAAATACAGGTATTATGGATGAACTTAAATTCACTGGCAGTCATGTATCTCAATAATCACAATTGTATAACATTTTAACATTCTGAATAAAACAAGAATACTGTCTTTGCTACGTGAACGATATATCGTAGACTGCTCAAGAAAAATATACGACGTTATTCCAAAGTCCAATCATTCATAACGTCATTCATTCATAAATAGTCGGAAACCCGAAGCCCTCCGGAGCGGGATGAGGACACATGACTCGCAGTTCCGCAGATGTGCCAGGGTGCACATGTGTGCCAGGAGACTGTTTTTGGGCTAATTGTTAAGTAAATGTTGTGTACTGTAATTTTATTTTCAAGGTTTTCTGGTACCGTCTACCGATGTCTGATCCAGAGGACTGTTTTCTGTGTACCTGTTGTTGTTGTCAAGTAAATATTATTTAATTTTGTTCTATCAGTAGGTAAACCTGGCAGACTGATTTTATTAAAACTATACACTTCCATTATTAGTTTACATGTTTAAGTCCGCATTTATAATAAGAATTATTCCGACGCTGAATTCTTTAATATTTTCACAGAACTTTTAATCTTATTCACGGCTGGGCTCAAAGCTTCCATCCACTTATTTACCTACGCACTTAAAGCTCAGAGAAAACTTTTAATCTTTCTTTGCTATTAGATTGTTTATCATTCTCGAATATATGTCAATATAATAATCTCTCTATATTTGAAATAATAAAAACGCGTATTTAGTGTCTAATTCTGTCCACCCTCCAAGCCAGCGGAAACGACATAATATCTGTGCGCCCCCTGCGACGCTTACAGACGGAAGGAAAGTCATCGAGACAAAAGTCTATATTTAGTGGACTCAGAATAGACGAAAGGTGAGCGGCGGCGGTCCCAGATAAAAATACTGCGCCCGCGCCGAGCCGCCCTCAAACACACCCATACATATATACTCGTACAAATTACTGCGCCCGCGCACGCCGCACATCCCGCACCGAGCCGCCCTTACACAAACACATATAATATACAAGCTCATACAAAAAAATTTTTGGTTTTGATTTAATTTTGATACCTGCTCATACAAAATACTGTGCTGGCGCTCATCCTGCGCTGAGCCACCTTTACACAGATGCATGCTCATGCAAAATACAGCGCCCGCGCACAGCCCGCGCCGAGCCGCCTTTAAACAAACACATATGTACATGCTCATACAAAATTTTTTTTGGTTTTGATTTGATTTTGATACCTGCTTATACAAAATACTGTGCTCGCGCTCAGCCCGCGCCGAGCCGCCCTTACACAGATGCATGCTCATACATGCTAATGCGAAGGAAAATGTTTAGATACTGGTCGAATAAGATCTTTGTCGATACTGTATTGTGATTATTAGAAGATATTGTATTTGAGATATTAGATGACGGTTCATCTGTTTGGAAGCTGTAATGACATAGACAGACACGTCAAACTTATAACACCCCTTCCTTTGTTTTCGTCGGGAGTTAAAAAGACTAGATTGGATCCGAAAAGACTACTTGTAGTATCTATACGTCAGTGTCCTTAAACTACCCAACCTTCTTATGTTTACCTAATTCTTGTATACTAATATTATAAAGAGGAAAAGTTTCTCTGTGTGTATCCTTGTTTGCATTACATAGGCTCCGAAACTACTGGAGCGATTTTGATGTTTGGCAGAGATACAGAGTAGACCACGGGGAAGGACATATTAGGCTCTTTATCGCGGAAAAATGTACGGTTTCCTCAAGATAAGCTTTTGCGCGCACGAAGTCGCGGGCGACGTCTAGTTTTTAATGAAACAACATTTTAACCTGCTCAAGTTTAAGTATCCGCAAGTTAACCGGCAATTCGCAGTCAGTCTGCGGTCACGCTCCGCAAGTCCCTGTCCTGTGACCCCCAATACTGCACGGTGGACATAACTCAAAATACACGTCTAGTAGTTCATTGACCGCGGTTCCGTTCGCTGACTTAAATATCAGATTTTTTTCAACTCATGATAATTTTTATGAATTACATTCTGAATACGTGCTTTTGAACACTTAATGAAATATTTAAAATGCTGCTATTTTTATTAAGTAGGTATTAGTAGAATATACATATTATATTAGTTAAACATGTTTTGTTAATTCCTAACGATAGAAATAGAAATGAATAAACGTAGTAATTTAGTCGACAAGTATCAACAAATAAGTTGCACATCCCTATTGAAAAATTCATAATCACGAGCAGCTATTTCTTCTAAAGTTGCGGTAGAAGTTCCCATAGGCTGATGGACACTAGGAATCCGCTGTCCAGCAAAGGACGTCCGACACACGCTTGCGGATCCGCAGTCCGCACTCGCATCCGCACGCGTGCCAGGAACCGCACGATCAGTAAATCACGGAAATTGCTACTCGTGCCGCTTAGGCATATTGAACCAATGTAATAGGTATGCGTACTGCCGATTGAAAAAAAAAAGATAGACACATAAATGTTATGTATGAAGCACTCTAAAATTCTGCAGAAAAATGGTTAAAATTTTAATAAATATGATTTTTTTTTAGGTTCTACTTAAGTGACTAGCTTTGATGTATGTACCTATTATTATAATTTACACGCAAACCTTCGTCTTAAAAAACTGTATCTGTTGGCAAAAATCGCAATCGAATCAGATGCCTAGTTTGAAAATGTGAGCATTCATAGTCGAGAAATAAAATTAAAAAAAAACTATTTAATTGTAGTCTTTTACAGCGTTATCAAATTATGCGATACGATAGCCGATATCACACGGGAAAACGCTCTTATGTCGTCGGCGTAAGAGCCTTTTCACATTGATTAGTTCCGATATCCGATATCGCTCAAATATGTCATGTAAAGAACAGATACCTAGACCTACTATATGTCTTAATATAAAACATATAGCTGCCTTTCAAATTATCACGTGCGATATCGGATATCGGTTTTTGTGTAATGTGAAAACGCTCTTATGCGACAGCGTTTTTTGACCCGAAAAGGATATAATATATTATAATATATCCTCTTCGAGTCAAAAAATGTTGTCTGTAAAACATAATATGTTTAAGTCTTTTAACTTAATTGGATGTCATAATTAATAGCCATTTAAGTTACAGATGGGGTAACCCTTTAGTATATAAACTTACAACTGCTAATAATTCACCTGCACTAGAACATTATAATTTTAATCATTTTTATTTCGTTTCACTTCCCATTAGCAATCAGCGAAACATGATTAATGTCACAATTTAAGGTTATTAATGGTAGTTCAAATAAGTTCATTTATCGTCTGATAATATTACCTAATGTATGTTTTTAGGTTACAATATCTACTATTTTAATAGTTTTCTATGAATAAATAATAAAACCCGTGGTCAGATCTAAATTTATAAGTTATAACGTTATGACACATGATTAAGATTATCCTTCATATATTATCATCTACTAATAAATTTTAATGTATCTGCAGTATCTACATTAGAATTTGCTTGTTACACTGTTAAATAGCTTCAGATCTATCGTCCTATACAATTTACAGATCGTTTCTGAATCCTGAAGTTTCCGTATAACTTTCCGCCTTTAAGAGCTTTCGCGACTTCGGCTGATCCATATCATATGTTTGCTCGTGCAAACTAAGGTTTAAGACATTTATTCTCATAAGAATTTACATAAATTCACTTACATGAGATATACATAAAAGTAAGGAACAGGATTTAACAAGATATAGCTACTAAATTATTTATCGAGCGCGCTAAGTAGGTAGTACACGGATAAGTTCATATTAGTTTAAATATTTCACAAAGACAAAAAATATTAATCTAAAGTAAGGCCAACGAGACGAGATAAAAAACGTAAATAAACGGACCGCTACTGAGTTGCATTATGAAAGTGAGTTAATATTATATCTGTCCTTATCACTCGTATGCAATAATGACGTCAGTTGGTCGACGACAGCTGTCGTAGCGTGTTTCGTGGTACAGGAAAGAGGCCAGTTGTCAACATTTGGTCCGCCGAGCAATTGTGAACAAGTTCATTCCTGTTTGGATTGCGTTCGAAGTGATACATATTTTTTCGTCTCCGTATTTACTTGGTTTTTTGTTGTTATTATTCCGTTTCGGTTAGTTAGTTAGGTTAGGACTCTTCCGACGAATCATCTTTGTCTAGTACAGACGACAGCGATTAAAATTCGAACTTTATAATAATTTATTCAAATAAAAATGTTTTGAACCCCTGAAAATTTGTTTACATTCTTTATCTCGTCTGGTTGGCCTTACTTTACGTGAGGGTAGTTGTCATTACCACACGAACGGACACTAGCAACAGGCTGGGTGAATACAAGTAATGTACACTGATCTAAAGTTGTTTCTATAACTAGATACGACACAAACAATACTTAACATACGTACTTTCAGCACTAAGAACGGCTTACCTACGAGTATACATGTTTCTTAATCGTCAAGTATGTAAGTGTTGTGCAGTAAAGTTTGGTGCATTTTCTCAGGGCTTAGTGATCCTTGACCAATTTATGTCACTGAATGTGATTCCTCAACTGCCCATTCTTCAAGTCTTGTGTAGACGAGCCTTTCATCAACCGGATGGATTTTAACCAACATACAAGGCTTTCTGTATGCGGGTGTAAATTACATTTATAGTGCCAAATGATTGGCAGTTCTATTGAATTTTAAAAATTTTAATCCAAACGAATCCACTTATGTGTTTCAGATCTTTTAGGAACACACTCACTCTATAGGATATTTGCGAATATATGATGAATTTAAATTGGGATTTACTTATAAACCCGGATCGTATATTATGTACAAGCTAAGCTCATCCGTCCGTCTGAGTAGGTCGCCCCTCGCAGCCGCTTACAGTCAAGATTGATGCCTGCAATACTTTGTTGCACCCGCTCCGCCGTACATGGGCGCCATCACCATTTACTAGTTGACTTTTTGTATTAATAACACGTACAGCTATTTTCAAGTGTCTATCGACGTTAGATTTAATGTGCAGTTTAAAAAAAGCAATACAGACAATATCCAAAAAGCAGTAGCGAGGCGTGTGTTAAACTCGACGTCATATAGTATAGGCTTCCCTTAAGAATAATACTTACTGCAATACTGCAATACAAATTAAGTATAATATCATTATTCTGTAGTAGGTACAATAGATAGAAACTATTTATTCCGCAGGTGTCACGCTTCGCTACTGCCACAAAGTATGTCTGTAAGTTATTATGTAGATACTGAATATTGATAAAGTTTCGCATTTTCTAAGGCTTATACGCGACAGGAGGTACCTTGAGGTTCACAACCGAGCCACACTTGTTTTTATCATAATAAAAATATATGGTTCGCGTAGCCTCGGGTATAAAATCTCGAGCCAAAATGATATGATGACGTCATACGATGCCCGATAACGAGACATTTGGCAATTAAGCCAGTTTTATTAATGAGATTTTTAGAATTATTATGAATGAATGGAATATTCTACCTATCAATTTTATAACGTTTTTATAGCGAGCTCGGCCTGAATCAAAGGCAGCGTGGTTTTTGTTAAACTATAGGCTGGCCGCTAGCCGATAGCGGATAAATTATGTTGCTAACATTTTACCGGTGAACGAAAAAATCTAACGTCTTACGTATCGCATAATTATATATGATCGTATCAAATCATCAAAAAATGTTACAATGTAGAAATTATCAAAAATATTTGAATAAAACACCAACACTTAGGTAAATGCGAGTGTGACAATTTCATAAATACTCGTAGGTTCAGAGTTTTCATGTTTTTTGAGCAAGTTTCACAAACTTCAACTCGACAATTTATTACTGTCTACTTTTCAAAAGTAACCATAAATAGGTACTAGAAAAAAAACTAAATACTAGAAGCCAAATTTAAAAAAAAGTTCATCGGTCAATGACAGCAGGTGCAGGTTTCAGCTTGTGGTTTACCACCGCACCGTTAAATAAAAATTGGCGATGGTACTGATTTGATTTGGCATTGAATCCATAAGAATGAACAAACATTTTCAAAATTTCACGAAGACTATCATAACACGTAACCTATTGAAAATCGTAGAACATATCTACATGTGGGAGTGATTTGGACAGTCCAAGGGGTGATCTTTCCAAGAAACTCGGCTTGACAATAATTATTTCAAGGACAGCCCTGTATTTTCTTATAGGTAAATAGTAATAAATGAGTCCGACGAAAACATATCCAAGTTTAACGCAAAATTCGAAAAAGCTGCCATGTTTTGACCATAACCAAAAAAAATAATACCGCGTAATAAAGACACAAGCGGACCGTTTAGTTAATATACATAATTAAATTGCCACTATCGCATGAAATTTTATACGACAATTCTCACGGAAACGGCACAAAAGGTGGGTACTGAAAATGTAAGTCAAGGCTCGCCCAACCGTGGGACCGCGGTGCCGGCTGTACTGAAATAGAAAAATTCTGCTGAAAACATAAATGATGATTGATGGTCGCGGGAAGCAGGACGAGAACTGTCGCGCCAAATTGACCGAGACTGAAACGAAAATTGACCGAGACTGAAACGAAAATTGGGCACAATTTAAATGAAAATGGTGCATCCTTAATGTTTCTGAAGTTCTGAAATAATACAAATTTTTGACTGCACAAAGCACAAGGTATGTAGACGTACCAATAGCTGAAATACCTATTGTGTATATCACTGTAAGTGTAAATATCTAATTCGCATTTCGCGCTGTGGTTAATGCCACAGCATTATGCGAATTAGATATTTGTTGTAATAAATTAAACAAAAAATTGAACCGACTTCCAAAGTAAAAGTGCACAAAAAAGTGTGAAATAAAACTTATTTTCTAAACAATTCCCCTTTTACATTTGGCTAAAATTTTAACTATTTCTCTACTCAATCTTCATAATTTTGAAGTCGGTACCAGCCCGAACTTCCTGATAAAACAATATTTAAAATAGAACTCACGTTCAAGTTGGCTGGTACCGACTTAAAAATTTTGAAGATTGAGTAGACAAATATGTAAAATTTTAGCCATTTAAAAAATAATTTTTATTTCATTCTTTTTTGTGCATTTTTACTTTGGAAGTCGGTTCAATTTTTTGTTTAATTTATTACAACAAATATCTAATTCGCATAATGCTGTGGCATTAACCACAGCGCGAAATGCGAAAAATTTTGTTTAAAAAAATAATAATTTTTAATAATTTTTCCCTTTTTAGTGATATGTGTTAAGTTATTCAGAGTCAGTAGTTCTGTTCAGTACTTTTGGATCCAGGGTATACCTTGGTGCAAAATCTCCCTTTTTGGTAGCATATGCTTGGGTATCTTCAGAAAAAGTCAAAATCACTATATGTGTCCATATAAATTTTGAGGAATTCCCTCGATTCCTCATATCCCCTCATATCCCATCCCATCATAAGGTCACCACTTTTGTGAAAACGGGACCAACCTCGGAGTAAACTCGGACATCGAAAAAATAATTTTGAAAATCGGTAAACAGACGGCGGAGTTGTCGTCGAAAAAAATTAAAAATATACATACAGCCGAACGTATAACCGCCTTATTTTGGAAGTCGGTTAAAAATAGGTCACATCAGTTTCAAAATTTATGCAATAATTTTCTTGAATGGAAAAGCCGCCAACTTTCTTAATGGAACCTATATATAAACTTTCAGTTTCGTCATATTGAAATGTATTATTTATTTTGAGAAAACGGGGTTTCGGAACTCGGGCGTCGCGGATGTAAACATTCTTAGTGAAGTTCGTTCAATTTGCGTCGTAGTGGGAGTCGGGACGTCAGCGAAGGGCTCTGGAGCGGCCGGGGGCCCCGCAGGCCACGGGGGCCCGCGGCAGGATCACGGGAGCCCGCGGCAGGGGCAGGGACGCCGGGAGCAGGAATATTTCAAGCGTGAGAACACGGCGCGACCCGCTGCCCGCATGCCGCGACAACATATCTCACGCGCAACCTTTACCATTAATTACGCATTCAAAAACGACCCTAACGCGGCGAACTAGAGGCGCTGTTAGCTTTTAATGTGGTTATCGCTCGAAACGTTCGAGGACAATACTTTTCTAGTTTAGGTTCGGCTGGCATTGGCCCGGATAGCGGCGATGAGCGCGCTCGTCCCCTGTCGCATGAAAGTCGCAAGTCGCAACCTCTATCGTTATCAAAACAGAAACGTTATATATAAATTCATTTTACACCAGCTACCGAAATATCCGTATATTCGAGGAATCGTGCTAAGGGGCCGACTCTAAAAGTCCTTTACGATTCTAGCTGTCCAAAGATTCGGATCATGTGACCTGGTTGGCCAAATCGTACATCAAAACTGAAAGATAATGGTCCTTTTATTGTTTCACCGAGCGGCGGCGTCGGTGGGCGTGTCGTAAAACATGTTCTATGTGACGACTTATTTTTGCGGCGACGTTCTCGGAAAATTTGGACTCGGTCAGTCCAACTCGCTATGCGTCTGGGTCCTTTGCCGTGACGGCCCCCTTTTATATTGACGACACCTAAAACAGACGTGCCTGATAAATAACATCGATTACCGACGATCTTGTCGCAACATTACCATGTCATCTTCCGCTTATATTGAAAATATGAGTACACGCAACTAATCGTTTCTCAATAGCATACAATACGCGAGTCATTGGTATATTACGGATTTAAGGATATTGGCGTCTTACCTCGTGGGCTCAGGGGTGGGCCTCGTGCGGGGTATGCGTCGCGCGGGGCCTCACACCCCGCGAGTTCGGGGGCCCCGACCGGGCGTCGACCTCGTGAAAGGCGCGCGGATCCGCGCCGGCCGCTCGCCTTTTTACGCGCTCTTTCCCGCGCGCCGCCAACCCCGCGGGCCCCCGGTCGCCGCCCGCAGATAGCGGGCCAGGTCGCACCAACCGACGACACGTCTGCGCCGCTAATTCGAATATAATATTTTTTTACACATTTTTATTTGCGAATGTTTCGAAACGATTTTCATATAATAAAAGCCGGGGGTATGAAAATCTATGGGAGTAAATCGAATTCACGATGTCTGATGGTCACTCACACAGCGATATCACACGATGTTAGCCGAAGATGTCACACTTTTATGGTCTCCGTTCGTTAATCAAAAAGTAAACAAATCAGAAATTCTTTAAAAAACATAAAGTATAACACAAAATATAAAAAAAGGTTTTAAAATTACGCTATGTACACACGAGAGAGTATTTTTATTTTTTAAGTGCACTTCTTTGCATTGCACAACAAATTTTACTTTTTAGAGTAAACTCTGGTCGTGCGTCGGAGCTGACACACACACTGTGTTTTTTTGCACGGATTTTTATTGGACGGACGCTTTTTTATTTGAAAAGTGTTTCATTAAAACTTAAGAGCGTGTGTTGCATAGCTTTTATTGGTTTTTATAATATTAACTAACCTTTATGAAATAAGTATAAATATTACTGCGCAATTTCGTTTTGAAACACATTTATCTACGCACTTACCTAATAAATTAGCTAAGAGTTTAGACGAGTTTTCATTTTTATTAAGAAGACTTTTCATGTACATTCTTGATTCTTTAGATATTGAGATGTATTACGCTAATTATAAATGTATGATTAATACAATATGCTCTACTTGTTTGATTTTTCATCATACTGTACCTACTGTAAGCTTAGTTATCAAAAGTAACATTTCATAATTAGCAAAAGCTGATACAGATTACGTAAAATAAGTCAGTCAACATAGTAAACTTTTTCACCTAAATGTTTGGAAAAATATTGTACGTGGAAAAGCGACCCACCGGTTGGGCCGCCCTGGCCGCCGCTCCGCCGCCGTTTCGCCCTAATTAAACAATAATCGAAAAACTACAATGAACGGGCGCGAGGCTCCGTCCTCGGATCCCCCCGCGCGGCGCCCCTCCCCCCCTCCCCCCGCTCCACCGCACCGCGCGCGTGACGTCACCGCTGCACTCCTCATTATCGCCTCTCGAGCTGCGCCGCTATTACATGTGGATCACTTGCGCGCTTCGAAGGCGAAGTGACTACAAACTTACGAAGCGTCGCGGAGCGAATCGCGTTCCGCGCGACTGGTGCTGCTAAATAAGCACATGTCTAGCGTCTAGACTTTAGACTGTAGAGTCTAGACCCGATGCTCCAGACAATGCCAACTATGTTTACTCACTTAGGACCAGGTTATTAATAACTAAATGAGATCCATATAACCAATACCGAATAACGTCTGCTTTAACTTACGTATACCATATACTCTATAGTATGCAGTATTCAGTTTCTGATGATTTCAAACATATTGTGAAAGAAATATTTAACATGTTTTTTTTTAAATAATGGAAAGGTTATAGTTACATATTAACCTAACCTAATTAAAAACCTAACGTAATGTAACAGAAAATCTATATCTGTGAATGTGATTCAATTGGGTATTTGACATGTAAAAATTTAGTTTTTTTAATAAATTAAGAAATATTTAGGTATTACAACTTGATAAAAGTAAAAAGGAAAAAAAATTAGGATTTTTTTTTTATTATTTTGATTTTTTTTGGAAGTCACAAAAAAGTAGAAATATTATTTTAAAACCTTAGTGTATAAAACCTACACAATTAGTTTACTTACATCAAATACAAAAAGATTCACTGTGTAGTATTATCAACATAAACGCGCAAAATTACGAGATATCGCAAATTTTGTGCACATGGCCATACATTTCGTAGTAACTTACTGGCGTGTGATGTCACTTACTAGTACGACTTGTATATGGGTCGTTTTCACGAGACTCACAAAAGTGCTTCAAACAATCCGCAATGTCTTTGAATATTTTGATTTTTATTATACTATTTTTTAAAGTGTCTTATTTTACAGAGCACTATTCATTTATGTAGATAATAAAAAAAATTACAGGAAAATACAAAATATGTACAAATGAATAAGCCAGCACTCTCTGTGTTAATAATAATCAATCTTTACTAAAAAATTAAGCTCTACGTTTTTTATTTTTCGCCTTAGGGTTAGGTTACACCGTGATGGTACGACACGCGACACGGCGCTGCATTTTTAAGATAGCTATTCAAAATTGAACATTATTCAATACGCAAAAAGATATTGTTTGTGTGATTTTTCATATGACATCACTCACACACTGCACATGCAAACGTGTATCTTTTTGCGTAACGAATAAGGCTTAGTTTTGAATCTTAGAATCTTTAAGATATCTTATCTATCTTATCTTAAAAATGCAGCGCCTGATCTTTTAGCGCTAGTTTTCAGTATCTTCTTGTCTGTGTCAAATTAAAAAAAATATTTTGAACGAGAACGAAGATATATGGGATTTATTGAGACGGTGGTCATAAAGTGCCATTTTGTGGAGAAATCTTAAATATTTTTTTGCAATACTTGGACCAAACTTAATTCATTAAGTAGTAAGTACCTTAGGCTGAGAACTTTGTAGCCGCTCCTCGTAATTTTGTCAACATGTTTTCTCTCCCTTAAGACTTTTAGCATCATATAATCACATAATATTATCATGACACTTCTATTAGCTACTATTAGAAGTGTGTTGTTATCTTAATAGTATGAAAAATCATTTACGTCAGTAATCAGTTGCTTATTTTTGTTTTGGATAATTTTTGACGTTAATTAATGTTAGTGTTAAAAAAAAATTACGTCATACCGAAAGTCGTAGACCTGCGGTAAATACACACACGGTACACCCGTTAGTAAATATTATGTACTTGTACTTAAATGGATTTTATTCTCCCAATGTAACTCTTTTTATTTACATGTAACGTTGTAACCTTCGGCGTAGTACTGTACATTGCGTAGGTTACGCTCTGCGTTACATGGCTTACGCTCTACGTTGCATAGGTTACGCTCTACGTTGTACAGGTTACGCTCTACTTTGCACAGGGTACGCACTACGTTGCATTTCTTACGCTCTACGTTGCATGGCTTACGCTCTACGTTGCATGGCTTACGCCTTACATTGCACAGGTTACGCTCTACTTTGCATAGGTTCCGATCTACGCTGCATGGCTTATGCTCTACGTTGAACAGGTAACGCTCTACTTTACATAGGTTACGCTCTACTTTTCATATGTGGCGGATCAATTAGCGCCACAATCCTGAATCGCGCTATCGAAGTCTTCTAAGATCGGCACTATATATACGACATCTGAAATTCATACAATTGGGCTTCGGCCTGACCGAGCATACCATCTCGCTCGGTCGGAGATCTCCCTTTGGGGCATCCA
Organism: Phengaris alcon alcon; assembly: GCA_037179445.1. Lineage (NCBI taxonomy): Eukaryota > Metazoa > Arthropoda > Insecta > Lepidoptera > Lycaenidae > Phengaris > Phengaris alcon. Next base: position 153,176 of record JAYRCH010000193.1, read on the forward strand.
CCGCACATAGGTTACGCTCTACTTTATATAGTTTACGCTCTACGTTGCTTGACTTAAGTCCTACGTTGTAACTTGTACCTATAGATTACGTTCTACGTAACGCTGAAGCATTTTATGGCATCATCCTTAAATTTCACACCTTTTAAAATATTTTGAGTATTTCTGCAATCAATATTCATTTGCTATTTAGAAAACATTCATCTAACACATGAAATCCTAACAGTCAAAGCCTGTCGTGTATTTCAAATTTATGAACTGAGTAGGTATTTGTTCCAAAGCCTACAGAATCTATGGTACAAATATGGATAATTAGTTCAGTCACGAATATGAGGTACCAATTAGGTAGGCATGGTGGTTGACACTCATGGCGGGAAATGACGGTGTCATGATTGGTGTCGGACAGTCGTGACATGTCAATAATGACGTCACGTCACGTCACGTCAAAGCTCGTGAGCACCTGCGTCATCAGTACCAGCGACTGCAGCGGTGATTGGCACGTGAAAATTATTATGAATTTAAAAGATTTTTCGCGATCAATCCAACATAGCAGATTTATATGTAGTCTTCGTTTAAAAAAAATTGATAGTAAATAATTTAAAACAGTTCTTGCAAGAGCAACTGAAATTATACTATGACTAGCTTTTGTGCGCGACATCGTCCGATGTATTTCGAAAACGCCTTCTTTGACGGATTTGCATGCCAGATTTCACCCCTTTAGGGGACGATTTTCAAAAAACTATAAAATGCATACCTACCTATTTAATACCTCGGATATTCAATTTCATGGAAAACCTTATTTTACATCCATACAAACGTTCAACCTACATTTCACCCATTTAATGGTGGATTTTTTTCAAAATCCCTTCATAGTGCGCGTTAACATTGTAAAATAAAACTGCTGTTTGAATTTCACGTCACACTAGTGGTAGACTAGCGGTTACGGCTGTGCGCTCGCACTATATGTTAGTCAGTCAGTGAGAACATCTCCTTTTATTATAATTATTACAGTCAGTGAGAAAATCTCCTTTTATCATACTTATTACAGTCAGTGAGAACATCTCCTTTTATTATACTTATTACAAGATGTTTCCAGCGACTTCGTGAGCGCAAAATGCGATCTCGCGGAACCGTACATTTTGCCGCGATAAAGTAGCCTATGTCATACTTCGTCGTCTACTTTTTATATGTGCCAAATTTTATGATTAGGACCTTTCTTGGCTGAGACAGTCTCAAGTAACGATTAGCTTCTCAAGACGGTCTTTAATTCATAGTATGATCTCAAGACCGTCTCAGTTGATAACGTTATTGAGATCACTTACTCAACTTTTAAGCGTCATCTACACGACAAAGAACGAATAAAATAACGTTTCGTTTACACTTCTACAAAGAACGGATTTATTGATTATACATTCCTTCAATATTTATTTTTTAAAATGTAATATTTAATAATATAAATACCAAAAAAAGTTTAGTCTGTATTCTTTATATTGAAAAAACTGATTTTCATTCAATTTTTACGTATATATTAATATTTATTATTGTCTAGCATAATAATATCCATATATTTTTAACAACTACGTAAAACGGAATGCCATTGCCATTCGAAAAAAGTTATTTTACTTCTTATTCTTAAAAGTGGCTCCTTAGTGATTCTCCAATGTGTTGTGTTGACGAAAACTCTGCCTTATGAGTGGGTTTTATGAATAAACAAGGGCACGGTGTACAGGAGGAAGTCTGTTGAATAATCTAAAACCTAGAACAGACAAATTTAGGATCAGTACCAAAGTATGTACATAAAGTTTCAGTAAAAGGAGTATTTATAAAACACAGAACAGATTTAAGGTTGATAGGGCGAGGAATTGTAGGAGGGAGGGATCATATAATGAGGATTGTTTTTTGGGCAGCGAAAAAAAGTTCTACTGTCAAGTGTCAAATCAAGTCAATTAATATAAATCAAATAGGTAATTCGTTTAATATAAATAAATATATTTAAATAAAATCGAAAATATTTCTACAAATACTCGACACTGGCAGAATGGTGCAAAACCTTTGCAACCGCGATTACCAAATAAAAGAAGAATAAGTATCAATCATGTATCAATATAGCATCCTTTTTTATAACTTTATTTTGTCTTGAGTATGTAGTGTAAATTCTGAGTTTGTTTAATCATAAATATTTAGATTTTAATTTACATAATCGGAACACACCCAAAAACACCACAAATAATAATGTACTGTATCCCAATTCCCAAGCAAGCCGTTCTCAAGTCAAGGTTTGACTGTACCCACGAAACCGCGTCTCAAGTAACAGTTTGACAGCAATGACAGCGTACTTGAGTATCGAGTCTCGTTTTTTAATACGTTCGCACTCACTTGATACGCCGTACCTACAGCTGTACTTAAGTACGGTCTATTAATTAAAACAACGTCTTAAGTACTTTCTTGAGAATTGTCTTAGAGATAAGAACGCTTTATTAATACGGGCCTTAGATGTACTACTGGACTATAGAGATATCGAATACTTCGACAAGGTATTAGGATCTGCACAGCTACATTGAGCTCCGGCTAGTTATACATATATAGTACGCGAAACTCAAGTTATTTTTACTGTAACTGTTACGAGATTTCGTACGGAAATACAGTTTTATGCGAGCGCGTCATTTAATGATGGAATCATCGTTTAAAACAAAACGTAGCGAAATTTATGTACATACATCGCATTCTAGACTCTGGTACGTGTTACAGACGTAAAGTTCACACGTCAGATATTAGAAATGGTAGCACGGTATCGCCTTCCGTGTTAGTTTTAATTTCCGCAAAACTTTACCATATTAAAAAGATTCTTGTATCTAGCTTTGTTCTACAATTTCTATGAAGCTTACTTGCAAAAGTAACGATGGTTATGACGTGGAAAATGAAAGTTATCAAATTCCTATAATAATTTAGGCGCTATTGCAAACTTCCTAATATTCCTGAGAAAAAATTGGTCCGTAAATTTCTTGGTCTTTTTTTGCTTCTTTAAGTTCCCAAACATTTCCTAAAGTTATCAAACATTCAGTAAAGTATCCTCGCGTGTGGAGATTTCACAGCAGATATAGCGTCACAGCAACAGTCGCATTTCGTAAGCACCGAGCGCAATACGATACAGCGCCGAACAATACGTAGTCATCATAGTTTTATTTTCCTGTGAGAATGTGCTTAAACATATTTCTCACTGAGTATAATCGATATAATAAACTAATGCATACTATATTAAAATATACTTTCTACTACAGATTCCCATGGTGTTAGAGAAAAAGCTTCGGATATAAAACAAAAGAGTTTTCATGATTATTGTTGTTATAGAAAAGTAAATTAGGTCGTAGTTTTAGATGATTTGTAACAGAAGGATATTTACTTTTTAGGTAAGAACAGTTACAGTTCTGCCATAGATTAGATAAAAAACATACCGGTTGTCTGTAAAGTCGGTTTACTGACGATAGTTGAACGTGACAACGTCAACAACAACAATAATAATAATAATAATGAGGCAAAGTACTTGGTAACGGAACTTGGTAACGGGTAAACGGGTAACAGGTAACGCATGACGTCATGTTTTTTCGTGCGTGCAGCCGGCTCCATCGATTTATAAGACGTTATCACGTCAAAAGGACAGGGAAGGTACAAATGCAACTTGTTTCGGGTCTCAATAGTGAATTGAAATTCTGTATAGCGTAGACATAGGTCCGAGTAGCATAGCTGTATTGGCAGTCGTAGCCAAATTAATGAAAGAACAAAGTACTTTCTTGTAATAATAGATTAGTAATTTTAATAACAATAGTAGACTAAGCTTGCTATGAAAAGTGTATACAATATATCATAATCAAAATGGCGTAAAATAATTACGAAACGGCGTTTAGTGCATTAATGAAATCTTCATTCTCACAATTAAATTTACATTTCTCTCGGGTACCTATTATTCCACGTTCCAATTTCTAAATTAGATTTTATCTTTAATTGTTTATTTATTGTGTCACGTTATGTTATATGCTTTTTAACGTCACACAGGGTTTATCTCTTTAGTTTGAAATGAGAAATTAGTTATATTTTATGGTTTTCCCTCGTGAAATTTAGTAATTAATTACGAAAAATTAAGATTTGGTAGCACTGTTGCAATAACATCAATTCGTGCAACATTATAAACTAACAAATGAAATAGCATAAATACAGTTGTCGTGGCCATTAGAAATCACATCAGGGGAACACATGGCCACGATCAACTATGGTACTGGATAAAAGCCCACATAGGACTGGAGGGTAACGAGAGAGTGTACGAATTGGCTAAAGTAGCCACCAAGGCCAAGAAAACCCCGGAATACAATGCGGTGCCAATTAGCGCAGCTAAATACCAGCTAAGAAGGCGCACACTTGAGAGATACCAAAAGAATTATGAGGAGAACAGAAAAGATCGATTCAAAATAAAATGCGACACCAAAATCTGCGAATGTGACAGTGTATCCATTCAAACCGTAAAGCACTGTCTCTGCGAATGTGCGAAGTACGCAACAGCAAGATATGATGCGGAACAAAAAATTGACATGAACATAAATGAAGATAGAATAAAAGAAATAATGATAAACAAATCAGAGAAATGTATTCATAAAAATGGTAAGAGAGATAGCAACAAAAGTAATAAAACATAACAAAACAAAGTGAGGGAAACTACAGCAGGAAACCACGGCGCGGAACCGGGAGGTAGACGAGAAAGAAAAAGAGTTATATTTATTTACCTACTTAAAAATAAAAAAATAAGGCTGTCGGAAAATAAATACAGACAGTTGTAAAAGACCATTTAAAAAAAAACTAACAAATAATAATTTATGAAATATAATCAGACATTCACAATTTTGATGAAATTTGGCACAGACAATCATAGACTAGACCTCGGGGAAGGACCTAAGCAAAATGTACGGTTCTCGTGGGATTTATTTTTGCGCGTACGCCGTCGCGGGCAACGTCTAGTATTTAAGTAATATAATTATTATAAGAAAAGTAGCTATCTACTAATTTGAAGAAAGTTGAGATTATAAAACTAATAAAATAGTAATTACGTAACTACGTAATTCCTAGGTATAAGATTTATAGAATTGGTATATGTGAATGAATCTAAAATATTATATGATCGCTCTGGAAAATATAATGTAAAGGTAGCGAAATACACAAGGCCTCGTGCGCGTGCGGCGGCGGCAGGTGGCCGGCCCGGTGCGCTCCCATTTCTCACCACGTCTGGATACCGCAAATTGCAAGTCACTCCATGACCCCGTCCCAACCTAATTTCGGCCTTCACTCCACACGATACAGCTAAAATTAGTTCGCCTCACATCCAACCCCTATTAATTCAGTCTATAAACCGATCTGTTTATTAAACTCGATCCTCCCGATATCATTTTACGTGTACTCGTATTTAATTCCGTTAAATCGTTAATTAAGACGCGCTCGGCGCAGCTTGCGGCGCGATGTAAACAAACGTATCGGCCGTATGACGTATCGTAAAGTGCATACAAACATGCATAACTCACGAGTGCGCGGGCGAGCGGCGCGCGGCGTGCCACCCGTGCTGCGTGCTGCGGCGCGGGCGCGGGGCGCGGCGTGGTGCAGCGGGAGCGTGCGCGGGGCGCGGGCGCGCGACTCCGACTGCACCCGCGACCCACACCCCGCACTCGCGCCCGCGCCCTCCCCCTACATTGTCAACAAACACTGATTGAATGGAAATAAGACGGCGGCCTTACGACATGCACCGGCCGTCGTCCCTCGTGACGGCCGCTACCTCAAAAATGTAATACATCAACTATTATGTTGTGACATTCGAAAAGGTTATTATCAATCGATATTTATCTCGAATTATTCAGAACTGCAGCGTCATTTTGCGGGTGAATGCGAGTAAGCGCTCAGCATCCGTATCGTATCCGCATCGACTCCTCCTTGTAAAGTCGTTATATTTATGAGGTAATTTTGATAAACGAGACCGGAAGAGGTCGGGAGAGTCATTATCCTGCAAGGCAGGGACGCGACGGCGTCAGATGTACCGTGAATACAAACGCGCACGTGCTCCGCCACATGTAGCGGGCGCTGAGATGCCGGGGGTGCGGCGCAGCAGCTGCCGGGTGCGCGGGCGCAGGTCGATGACCGCGTAGCGCCGCGCGCCCTTTTGCGTCTCCAGTGCGATTCCCTGCTACCTCCCCCGCCCCCTCAATTTACACGTAACGATGATTTATTCACCAACATAATCATCATCAAACAAATACCTATATATTCTAATTTCTACCCAAGCAAGTTTGAGGAATTGCATATTTTAGTGCCTACGTAAATGTAAAATTTAAAAAAATTGTTATTATATATATAACTTGTCGATTTCCGGCCTTATAAGACTTTAAACGTAAGACAGAAAAAAAAATTATGAATGCTCTTAAAATTATATTTAAATAAAAAATAATACATTAATTTCATTGTTTAACATTACACAATTTTCTATACATTTCACTCACATACTATGTACACTTTGCTATGTGTTTCAAATAAGAACGCGATTGACAGCTCGGCCATTTTGCTTTGCTCTACAACTTCATGTTAGTTTAAAATTTTGTGCGAACGCCAGTGGATATTTTATTTTTTAACCGACTTCATAAAAAGGAAGAGGTTATAGGTATATTCTACACGTGGATTTTTTGATATAGTTGTTAACATCGTCGAAAATACTTTGATGTCAAGTTTCAAATATTTTCCCCATCCTACAAATAAATTAACTTATTAATTATACTACACCAGCATGAATTTGTAGAGCGTAGCGCAACATATTAAAGATGGCCGGCCTGTCCTTTCTTGTTTTTCTAGTTATTCTATTCTTATTTGAAACTTTTTTTTCTCAAGCACCATTTTAAGAAGATTTTAGTGAGGGGTGGAGGGGGGATACCTTTACTAAAGTGCAGTCGCGGAGCACGTAGAATTTCATACATTGACTCATCGCGACTTGTCCGTTTCACTCGCGCACTAAGATATTGCTATTGCTTTCACACAGGTAGAGGTACGCGAAAGAAGCGCGATAGCAATATATTGATGAGCGAGTAAAAGAGACCAGTAACGATGAGTCCGAGAGAGTACATGTGCGAAATTATACATGCACCGCGACCGCACTTTATTTTATGAAGTTAAGAATAAAACAGAACATTAACATAAATTATTTGTTACCGGTTAAAGTCTGCCCAATTGCGTTTGAATAACACTAGCGATGATTTACTGTATATACTGTTTACTGTTTAGTTATTAGTACCTTCCTACTAATTTATAGCAGGTACAATATACCGCCTGCTAAAAAATATTGATACTGTTCAATAGTACCTACCTAATATATAAAATATAATAAAACTATAAAGAACACTTCATACAAACAATTCTAACCTTCTTATCTTATTTAAATGCAAAACGTATTCCAATATTAAGTTATTTTGTAAATTTATTGCTAAATCGCGTTAAAATTGCTATGTTCTACATTTATTTTTATTAAATAACATTTTGTTTTTATAACTATCTGATATATTAAATATTGGGTTGTATTTTTACAATTTCATATATTTGAGTCCAATTAATATGTACATTAAAAATATACTTCATTTTCAAAAATTTAACATCAGAACAATATCTCCCATTATTATATTTTTAAAGGACATGGTCAGAAATCCAAAAAAACCAGAGGCGAAAGCAAAGAAAGTGTTGCCAACTAACGGGTTCACTTTAAATCGTATTTGATGTCACCCAAGATTTTGCATTTTATTCTTGTTCATAACTTCTATACCCGCCGTATTTTGGGATTGCCCTTATGGTGATATCAAATATGATTTAAAGTAAACACATACTACCATTTGATTGTTGATGACTCTGGGTCAATTTTTGACCATTACCTTTGTGCACATTTATTATTTCCATTAAGTAAAAATCAATAGGAAAAGTAAGTTATAATCGAATGTTTAAATTATTCGAAAATTCAAAATTAATGCATATTATGGAATGATAACAATTTTTACTCAGTGAAGTATTTGTGTTATTAAATATTTGAGCTATTATTATTAGATTTTCAATAATTTTTTCTCTGTAACATATTGAAGCCATTAAAAAAAGTTTTTTATTCTAACATGTCTACGCTGAAAAACAATACTTACCTACTAGTTATAAGTAGCACCTGTTTATTAAAACAAAACAAAATTACCTACCGTTTTGACCGAGCGTACCAAAAAGTATTTCGTAAAATTTAAAATTAGCCAAAAACAAAATTGTACTAACTCAAGTATTTTGCAAATGCACTAAACGTAATAAAATCTCACTCATAAAAGCATTTTCTATTTTCTCTAAAAATGGCAATTAATTCATTTTATTTAAATTCGTACGCACCAAAACTATTAAACTAAAACAATTAACAATAATTATTTTAATACTTATTTATTTTAAACTAAAGATACATTTGGCAGGGTTAATCTAGTCCATATTACGGCTGTCTTTAGATTTCAATTCTTTGGAATATTTTTTTTAAGTACATCAACCAATTCGGTTCTGCTATTTATTTTTTAACTACCAATAATTGAACATGGGTTCTACATATTAAATTTACACTACGAATTTATTAAAGTTTTATGACTAACATAAAATATTTCTAAGCCGTCAAGCGCAAAAGAAAACCACTCGAGTATCAAGCTTTTATAAAATTTTATATTTTTTTTAAAGGTTTATATTTTTTTTTCAAGTGTATTGTTTGATTTAATAATAATTGAAATTATAATACACAAATACTGGCGCTTATTGCATTATTCGATATAAAAAAAATTAAAACAGAGGTTATGTCACTGTAGCACTGACGACCCAATTGCGCTCCGTATACTAGGAACCTACATCAAAAGACAGTATGTACTGACGGTCGAAGGCACGGCGTGTGGTGAGCGGCTGGGTGGTGGAGGTATTAGCCCAGCCCCACGTCCAGACACATCATCACCATGAAGCCGATGATGCAGCCCCACGTCGCCAGCTTGCCGTTACCACTGTTGAAATGTTAATTGTCACTTTATTTGAGTTTATGAAACACAATAAAAAACTTGAACAACCTACGAACGGTACGCAAACTTTGGATTAAATTTAAATTGAATAAAACAGTTTCGTCACTTCAAACTTGAATAACTATTCTGTCATGTATCAGGCGCTACATTATAATGCGACCAAGAGAAATAGCTTACTACTAGAATGACGCGTATGTTACCTTCGGTTGATTGAATTTAGAATCATATTAATTTTCACAGCAATTTAACAGACGCTCACAATTGTTTATATAAATTATTTTCTCTCGTGATTTTTGCTATAGTCCTTAGTGAAGACACTTTATGAGCTAGGGAGGATATTTATCCTTTACTTTATTTAAAGTAGGTAAGCTCAAATGACGTATGTATCAGAGTGGAGTTTCTATTTTAGGTATGAAGCTCTGAGTCTTAACAGGTAACACGAATCTCGCTTAAAATATCACATGCGATTACCAAATACCAGGCAATGGATGTTTAGTGGCTACATTACCATTTAAACCATTTTAATCCTGCCAGCAGCGGCTTCATTTAGCGCAGTCAAGTATGAAAAACTTGAAGAACGTACACTATACAAGAGCAAGGGAAATCGCATAAGATCTAATAAGGTTCTTAAATAAAATACAGAAAGAGTCAAGAACTGATGACGGTTTTGATCTCCAGCTCATGTGCAACTGCACGGAAACTATTATTACGACACTCCCGATAAGGAGTAAATCGCAACGTAGAGCTTATCGTTACTAATATTATAAATATGAATGTTTCTTTGTTTGGTTGTTACGCTTTCACGTAAATCTACTAAATCGATCATGAAATTAGGCACAGACATTGAGTAGACTACGAGGAAGGACATAGGCTACTTTATTCAAGGGAAAATATACGGTTCCCGTGGGATACTGTATTTACGCGGGCGAAGCCGTGGTCAAAAGCTAGTAGGAATGTACAGGTGTATTTTTATCACAATTAAATATTTAATCCGATACTAGGCAACAATATTATGCATTTCTAAAAATAAACCAAGCTCATATTAATATGTAAGTATTTAATTTACAGAGCAACCAACGACTATAATACACAACGTACACGATATAACACGATGGGTATGATATTTAAGTAAGTACAGTTAACCTTCTGCACTTATCTATGCTGTGTGCATTTGCGCCACAAGTTCCAACCCATAAATCACCCTAAATTGATTTGATATTTAATAAAACGTATGCGTGCGGTCATAAATTATGTCATGGGTTTTTGGACAATGAACAATACAATTTTATCTCTTTTAATAGTTCCTGATGAACTCATTACAAGTTTAGTTCCGTCAGTGCTTTTTTATTCCGAACATATATTGCATTCCAGAGAATAAGGACACAAAAGACATACGTTGATTGATTAAGATTGAAAAAGATTAAGGGCCTGTTTCAAAATCACCTAATAAATGACAAAAAGCTTATCCGGAAGTTTTGTCTCTGTCGCTCAATATAAAGTAAGCAGCGATAAAACTTCCGTATAAGCTATTCATCACTGATTAGCCGATTGTGAAACAGGCCCCCCTTAAATAATGTTTAAAGGTGATTAGGGAACGATAATAGCAATGAAACAAACGTTTGTAATCGGTTATTTGAATAAATTTCGAAACTGCCGATCTAACATCAAAAGACGATTCATTAAGGAAAATCATATAAACACATCTAACTTTATTAACCATTTAGTGATCGTGTTCACATAAAACATTCCGTAGACAAGGAGGAAGCTACGCAGAACGCACCGAATTTATTAACGACATTCGCAAATATCCTGTGTAGGGCCGATTTAATGCTTCCGCGGCCAAATTGATATACGACGGTCCTCAATAGCCGACGAACACAATGGTAAGTTCAGACATAAAGAGATCCGTTACAACCGTCGTGTGACCACCGAGAGGCGGCCGGCGCTCGAATAATAACAAGGTACTGAAATTACGTCGTCGCGTCGAGGTGGTGCGCACCTCACGCCCGTCGCCCGCCGCCCGCCGCCCGCTAGACGACCACAATGCCCATTGACAAACGCAACTCGCTGGAATTACGGCCCATTACAATAAAACGATTCCCCGTACCGGCGCGCGGCGCTGGCTCGTGAACCCGCACTTACGGTGAAACATATTTAATATGCTCCCGATGTAATATATTCTAACTTATTTGTAATATGTGTACGACGTGAATAACTTTCGAAACGCTTTAAACAATACAGTTAGAAACTTTATGAAGATTGTATGAAATTTTGAAGGTGGGGTAAAAAAGATGTAGCGTTTTGTAAAATGTAGATGTCTAAACAGATTAGGTTCCGATTGTCTTGTAATATGTATTCTAAGGAAAAAAACGTTATTTGTAGTTTCCTTAAAATACCTATTATTTTACATAAACTAGAAAGGGCATTAAAAATTAGGTTTTTGAGATATTAGATATTTTTGTTAGAATCTAAATTTATTTGACTATTAGAATATGATATAAAAATGTAATTTAAAATTTGATTTAAATGTTAAATTACACATGACAAAGTCAGAAACCCCTAATACCGAGGTATTTGGCTACTAACTTCGAGGGTACAAAATACCAAATATGGTGGGGGGATAGAAGAATACTACAGAATGTTCAAAAATCGAATGTTGTTAGGAACATCGGTGTAACAAAATTTTTATTATGATTTATCAAAATATAATATTAAATTGCCGAATAATGTTAATTAGTCCTAGACCGAGAAAACTTTTCTTAGTAGAAATAACAATACATACTTTTTAATAACTAAGTACAAATCTTATCAAAATATTTGTTTGCTACAAGGTTGTCATTAAGGGAAATCAATTTTATACATCGAAGCAAATATTGATCTATTGAATTACCGAAGTATGAAAAATATGAAATATGACTTACCGAAATATCCATTTAGGTAAAAAAAAAAATGCTGTTCGTTCAGTTTATTCGTTTGTACTGACACTACTTATACAAGCTGAGTTATTTTGTGGACATCGTTTATTTGTTTGTATCTATACACACGGTATAAGGTGCCCATATAACCTAATTCCGGGGTATTTACCTCGGAGTTGCGTTTTGTGACCAAAAATCATAAAATCAAGATTCTTTGCATATTAAATAAACAAATTAATTCCACAATATCATAGTTTCAAATAACAAATAATTATTATGCATATTCTTGGTTTTAGCCTATTTATATTTTCCATACAAAAAATGCAAAAATAACTAGTGAATACGACGTTAAATAGTATCTCGTAATTAGGGTTTCTTAATAATTTATTATACAAGTATTTATATTCAAAGCAAGAAGTCATGAATCATTAAAAACAGTTGATATAATTGAAAAATACAAAAGGTCTATGAAATCCTAACTCTGCGGTATACATCTGAGTTATGAACCACCTTGAATATTTGGCAACTAATACCGTGGTATTTTGAAACCTTTATTTCTCCTTGATTTAATCAGAAAATGGCAAGTTTTTTTGACAAAAAATATACTCTTTATGATATTAAACCTTGCTTTTAAGCTTCTAAAACACATTAAAAAAAACATGCTACTCACGTGCACAGGGTCCGAAATGTATGGCGGGTCCGTTCGGACTCGCTGTTGCCGCAGAACTAATTGATTATTTAAAAAAAAAATCCATATAATGTTAACTATGTGGCCGTATAACAATAGAAAAATAATTTTCTATTGATTGAATTACTTTACAATGAAAATTAATTAACTGATTTTTTAAATACCTCGGAATTAGGTGCCTTTACCTCACAATGATTCAGAATAGCAAGAAAATAGTATCTAATACAAATAATATGTATCTAAATGAAGATCTAATGTGATGAAAATAATTGAAATCACATAGGGAAGAAGCTATAGCAAAAGATGATGTTATGAATTAGATTCTCGCCAAAACAAAATTATGAAATGGGACGAATTCGCAGAACCCAAAAATAACAATATCTAAAAACCCATAAAGATTAAAGCGAAATAGTTCCCGTCGATAGGTCAAACTATGACTAAGATTCGAGCACCATATTGACCCTAGTCATAAACTTATTATTATTTATAATATCTTAAGAATTCCGAAGAATATACCGGTCTCAATATTATTATACTTCATTCTTTGTTAAATGTAAGGGGAGATCCCAAGTATTTTAACAAATAAAATTAATATTTTTTACAAAAAGTATGCATTTTTTATAACTACTTGAAGCAGAACTATATTGTAACGACAAAAAAAAACGTCGAATAATAAGTTCCTGCGGTAAATAAAATCATATTCACATGCGACTCGTGTCAATACGAAAATAGCAAGTAAAGTCTCTGGTCTAATAAAAATAATCTAGGATACCTAACTACTATAAATTACTAGATATCTAGGGATATACTTCTGGCATTTGAGACCTTTATGGTGTTAGAGCATGGGGGTTCTCTATAGGTAATATTCTGAAAGGATTGATCAATAATCTAAAAATAAAAACTATATACCGACTACGCAAATTATATAGCCATTGTAAGCAGCTTTTAGTAGTTTAGGTGCTACGATGGAACAAACATACACGGACTGCCAAAATCATTACCCTTCCTTTTAGTTTCGCCGTAGTCCGGGTTGAAAACTATAACCCGACTAGGCAAATTATATAGCCTATGCTAACCAGGGCAATTATATCGAATATATTGACACTAAATTCATTAAAATCTAACCAGTAGTTTAGGCGTTACGATGGAACAAAGATACAAACATAAATGGACTGCCAAAATCATTACCCTTCCGTTTTTCATCGTCGTAGTCAGGTATAAACTTTATCAATGTGAATTGGTCACCACTTACCCATTTTATAGCATCACACGATGGACATGTCAGTTCTTCGCCTTGTCTAATCTGTGGCTGGTAGCTGGTAGCATGCCGCTCACGTAAGGCCCGGTACACCGAGCACGACAATAACTGACATCACGCCCAAAATATCACCAATTTGGAATTTGTACACCGGAACCATAAACATGGGTTTCATGCGCGAAGAATTTGTTCCGACCATGTTAATTGCTGTAGAGTTATTGGCTCTAGCGTTTTGAGTCATTGGAAATTAGAACTAAGTTCACGAGAGTTCGCGATTAGGAAATGTAGGAAAATTTCTGATTCGATGTATCTTTGGATTTGAAGAACTCGTTAAAATTCGTCCGTAAAAAAGAACGACTGACATTTTGCAGCCTTAAAAACAAACACAAAACAATTTTTTTCCATTTTTTTAAATTTGTTCAAAATTTTTTTGAAGATCACAGTTCACACACTGACACTTTGATAATTATGGAGTCGGAGATGAAAACGAAGAAACAAGAATAGCAAATCCTTAAATTAGCAAGATGGATCGTCAGGATGTCCATCCAGTGCGATGCTGGAGGTAGGTCAGGGAGCATCGGCCGTCGCGCCAGATTCCCAGACGATGACGTTAGAGTATAGCAAACTAGAACAGCGTCACCGGCCAGATCTCGGTAACGAATAGGTTATTTTGTATTAATAATTATTATTATCGACAATGGCGAGACTGCGACAAACCCACGCGCCGGGTTTACATGAAACTCCCGGCCGCCCGCCCGCCCGCAAATAGACGCGCCCGAGCCGCCCTCGCATACCCAGACGGGCATCATGTCTGCATAGAATTGCCGCGACGCAGACGACCGAACCTATTAAATGCTAAATATAATTTAATTTTGTCACACTTCACACTTTATTAATAAAGAAATATTCACACCAATATTATCTCTACTTCCAGAGTTAAAATCAGCAATATCAAGATAAGTAATAAAAAAGCTACCAATAGACAGCTTTCCGTATTTGCTAACAAGATACCGAGAAAAAAGGAACTAAAAGACACCAGCGCATTTTTACAAGACTTGCATCAATATAAGAAGTGCATTAGATATAATTCATCTGAAGTAGGTACCTACCTAACTTCCTCAAAAGAACATTATGAAATTAATAATTTCTGGATGAACGTCATATAGCGATTTTTGACAGACGATAATCATTATCACGATCATTAGCCTATTTGATCACATCTGAACATGGCACTTTAAATGAAACCAAAACGATTAACTCTTGGCAACGAGCCAAATTTTTTCATTGTTTTACTGTTAGAATTATTTGAAAGCAATTTGTTTAAAGTTGTCGTGTAGAAAAGTAAATAGAACCTTGAAAGAATTTGAAAAATCAGGTAAAAAAAAATACACACCGAGATGCTACGCGACGCGATATTTATTAAGATACCTACATGTTTCTTCTTTGTTCGAATTGCAAGCTGCTTGACGCTGCGCTTGCTGTCAAACTAATTTTTTTCTGTGTAGTGAGCAAAGTTCAATTTTTAATCGCTATCTTAAAGAGTGCGCATCATGCTCATCTCGTCTCGGTGTGACCTGACCCTAAGGAAATGAGCAAATGAAATAATGCAAAGCACATATTATTATGGGCAAAAGGCATGCTAAAATTGGCATAATTTAAATTAAATCTTGACGATCCGGTCAATTTTAGACTTCTGATTACTGACACAATTTAGTATCAACTAACAAAGACTACCAACTAAATCAAGTAACAGCTGACTTTTACATATTTCAACGTAGGTGTACAGAAGCTATAAATTATATGGATTTTTTATAGACAACGGTAGTAGAAATATGATCTAAAAATAACAAATGACTAATTAAATAATATGTTTCTATTCATCGCTGATTTATGGAGTCCGTTTACAAAGAAACACATAATTCTTTTTGTCAGTTGAAACGTCACCGAAACATTAAAATATGGAGCGCGACTCTATGCCGATATTAAAGTTTCGGCTTGGGAACATTTAATAAGCTATAACGTCCTTGGCAATTAATGGTATTTTTTATTAAAGAAATGATATATTGGAATATTTTTTCAATATTAGCGAATCAATAGAAGTGTTGTGTCATAAACGCCGCTGGAGGAATTGATGAAGTTTAAATTTAAAGTATTGACAGGGTGAAAATCATTTAGTAATATTCGATATTCAAAAATTATTTCTTAGGCAGTTCCAAAAAAACGTTTTAGATTATTTTTTCTCAACAGCGAAATTAACATTGAGTGTGAGAAGATACTAAGAAAATTACGTTCTGTACCAAATTCCGTACAAAACGGCATAAATATGACGTTTGTTGTATGGTATTAATTATTTTTTATTGTTTTTAGTATCTGTTGTTAAAGCGGCAAAAGAAATGCATCATCTGTGACTGTCAGACACCGCCTGGTGAATGACAAAAATACATAGTGTTCTGCAAAATTAAGTAAGCAAAATTAATTAAGTAAGTTATATTGATGGTAAGTATTGTAAACATCTTTTATGTAAAGGGTGTTAATAATAATAACGGACTCTACAGTTACATTAATGCATTATATTATTATGCACCGCGCCGTAAGAGTAAGCGATTTTTTGTGGTGTGTGTATTTTGCATGACAATAAGTAATGTGCTATAATGGACGCTGTATAACGTCTCTAATGTGTCTTAACTTCTCCTGGGTTACGACTTGCGGAGGACAGCACGTCTTTTATATCTGAAGATGTGTAATAACGAAATTTAGTGGCAAGTGCTCAAAGGTTGGTCACCAGAAAAAGTGACGGGTTACAGAGGACAAAACTTCTGTGTTATCTGAAGATGATCATGAAGATGACGTGTAAGTGCTGGATTGCAGAGGTAAGCTGGTCCTTGATGATTGCAATATTCTCCTAGTTTAAGTGGCACTAGAGTTCGGTCGCCAGACATGTGCTGGGTTACAGACGAAAGCACTTATGTGTTATGGATTGCAGAGGGAAGCGTGTCCTTGATGACTGCAATTCGCTCCTAGCTTTAGTGGCTAGTGCACATATGATCGTTTTGCTGATGTTTGCTTGCAAGGAGCCGCATCCACAGCTTGTAAGCGTGATTCGAGCTTTAAAAGATAGCTAAACTAGTTGAAAACGCCTATGATAGAGTGGTGTGGAATGAATTGTGGTCAACATTGTCCGTGAACGGGGTGAGCAGTATCCTCATACGAGCATTGCAATCTCTTTATATGGATTCTAGTGCTTGTGCAAGGATAAATGGGGCATACACCGAATGGTTTAATATCGAGAAAGGTGTTAGACAGAGATGTTTAGCGTCACCGTGGTTGTTTAATCTGTTCATGAACAATTGCTTGAAGATTTAAAAGAGAATGAAAGTGGGTTGAGAATGAATGAGCTACTCGTCAAATGTTTTCTCTATGCTGATGACCAAGTATTACTTGCGTCTTCGGCCGAGGAGTTGCAGGAGATGGTAACTGCTATGAGTAGAGCTTTTGTTAGAAAGGGAATGAAGATGAATGTAAAGAAGACGAAAGTGATGGTGTTTGAAAGAGATGAGGCAGTGACAGACTGCAATATCGTGATTGGAGATGAACAAATTGAACAGGTGATTGAGTTTGTGTATCTAGGATCAAAGTTTACAAGAGATGGAAAGTGTGAGAGTGATATTGAAAGAAAAGTGAATGCAGGAAACATTTAAAGGAGGGTTTATTAGGATTTAAAAGAGCTTTGCACTCCTTTATGAACAGTCGGAAGGTGTCTAACAAGGCTCGTTTGGCTGTGCATGAGGGGGTGTTGGTTCCGACACTCATGTACGGAAGTGAAAGTTGGGTATAAACATGAAAGCAGAATAAATGCAGTTGAGATGAGAGCGTTAAGAAGTATGATAGGAGTTAAACTGAGTGACAGGATAAGAAATAGTGAGATAAGGAAACTTTGTGGTCTGAAAGAAGATGTAGTGACAAAAATTGAGAAAGGTATGCTGAGATGGTTTGGCCATGTCGAGAGAATGAATGAAGAACGATTGACGAAAAAAGTGTATAAGGCGAGTGTGAATTGAAGTGTTGGAAGGGGTAGACCTAGGCGGACGTTTCGAGACCAAATCGGGGATGTCTTGAAAAAAGGCCAGGTCAAGAGTACCCTAAACCGAAGAGCATGTATGAAGAGAATAATGAAAGTGGACGAAGCGAAACAAGTATGTAAGGATCGTAGCAAGTGAAAAGAAGTGGTCTCTGCCTACCCCTACGGAAAAGAGGCGTGATTATATGTATGTATGTATATGTTAACCTAGTAGGTAAGCTCGTCTATCTTTAGCGGCTACTTAGTATGTGATCCTAGACTTAGTGGCTAGCACACATGTGTACGCAGCTTTACTGGTGCTGGATTGCGGAGGGCAACACGTCCGGGGTGTCAGACGGCGCGCCACTATTTCTGGCTCCGTATTTGCGTCGCGACGCCGCGTGCCGTCGCAAAACATACATTATAATACACCAATTGCAACACCAGGAGATTGTTTTTATTGTTATCTATCGATACAAACGATTTATCAACTATGTATGTAAATTAGTACTTAATATATAAATAGTTGATAAATCTTAAGTATATATAATTCATATACATAAATATTTTGAATCTGTAAAGATAAGACCTGCTCGCACCTCACTAGCGTAAGGGGTAATTTTCTAAGGAAATGCTGATCATACTTACTAACTAACGCATATTGTTTTACTTCCCAAATATATTTTAAATCGAAAATTACACATTCTACTAAACTTATTACAATATACTTGCTACAAACTGTCAAGCTTTTGTAAGAATAAATATCACATATGCTCGATTTCTTGCAAGGTAATAATATAAAATTTCAAGCTACACCAGCCACCACCTATTAAAATTTTTGTTTGAGAAACAATAGGATTCTGTATACATTAGTTATTTATAAATGAATAACTAATGGTGATTTGCTAATTTCACTATAATTCATAGAACGCCAGTCAAGTTAGCGGCGGTATCATGTTTCACCAATTAACATCGGCCATGTAAGGTTTTACAAAAGGCAAAATTAGTTTATACAATCGTGGATTTAAACACATCAAAATCATGCTGTAGGTACTTTTGATGGTGGATTTTAGCATCAACTTTCAGAATTACGTAACCAAAACTTCGGACAAGTGAAATCGTGAGAAAATATTCAAGAAATGCCAATGAGATCAATAAGTTTTAAACTGCGAGCGAAATACACCGCAGAGACAATAACCGCGCGTCCACGCTGTGGAAATCGTATAATTAGCGCGGAATACGAGCGTAAGTTCTCATACGGAAGGGTCCGGTACCGGTTCAGAACAATACGCAAGATGGGCACGAATTTGTCGCTAAGGGGAAGTGTCATCGGCCACAATAGACCATATTCGGGGCCCTCGCAGACCTGGTTACTAACGAGCCAGCTCCGAAACTATATACCGAAGCGCCGATACTACCAGAACAATCGAGTTACGGCGTACCCTCGTCAATCCAATTATGACAGGAACTCGCCAAGATTCGCGTCGTAGATAAGCGGATCGTTTCAAATATTTCTGCCACCTATTCATAAGGGATATTCGATGCCTATAAACATCATTATACGCGCATTAAGCGAAGACGAGCATTTGTAATAAATATAGTCCGTGTACAGAGGCGCAATAAAGGATGTTATCTCGTCTGTATTGACGACGAAGGCCGGCCCGAGGGCTGCGTCGCGCGAGGGTCAGAACAAAGACTCGTGATTCTTGTCTTTTTTTAGGTCAATCTCAAGGTCGATTTGAGTTCCTTTATGCTCCGAAACGACAAAAGATACAAACAATGCCATGTTTCTAAGCATTCTACGTGTGCTAATTTCCAGGAGGTTAGGTACCTTTAGATTTTTCAAAGACTTCGGAGTTCGGACATTGTTACTTGAGTGGTAGCTTTGTGCCGCTTTTCATAAAAACAAATTTTAATGTATCTGAGATCACTTCAAATCACTTAACATACTTTGGAATTAATACTAAACGCTCGATACTAATGCATATGGCAGAAAAGAGGTGATGTTGCGGAAACATTTATAATCGTAATAGCATCTTAATGGTGCTCTCACGGTGACCTCGTAGGAGCAGGTCGATCGTTGAGGCATATTGCATGTTAAATGATGGAATGGGATCGTCGTAGAATATAATGTGACGGTTTGTTCCTGACAGGATCTGACCTTCTTTTATCAAATCAAATATAGGCACATAATATCAGGTTTGGTCAGACATTTGAATTCAAATGTATCAGCTTACTCGATTATGGAAACTTTTACAGGAACATGAGTCATCATTGTTAGAATATAGAATAAAATAGGACAAGGACGAATGACATTGGAGAGCTATAAAATTATATTTAAGACTTTTTAGATGTTTGCAAATATCTCGTGATCGGGGGCCTCCGAATTCCAACGGTTGCGAACTTGTGGGTTATAATACTGTGGGCAATTGATGTCACTATAACTTACGATGCGTTGGCCTCTGGAATGATGTCATCGGCTACGACGTATATCATAGCGCCAGCCGCGAAGGCCAACGCGTATGGCAGGGCCGGCCTGGCGATCGCCACAGCCACGGCCCCCAGCACGCCAAACACCGGCTCCACCATACCCGAGAGCTGTCCGTACCTGCCAGGAACGAAGTCAGATAAACTTAAATTATTAGTCATATAAATCAATACATTTCTTTCTTAGGCTACACATGTTTTAATTTGGAATCGAACAAATTAGTAGTGATTTGCCAAATAAATCACCAGTCGATTAAATGTGAATTCCGTAATTGAAACAATCGATCAGACGATCGTAAGAAATGCCATCTATTTCTAAATTTGAACCATCTTGAATGGCATTTTTTATCTATGCGGGTATTCGTCTTGACGCAGACATTCATCTCTTCGCCATTCAAAAATGTGAACGACAAATTTAACTTTTTTTGTAGCTGCCGTGGAATTCCTACTTTCACCACGGCTTCTGTCACAAAACAAACATTCAGCTACAGAATAATGTTTCTCGATATTAGCTCGGCCGCCGCTAACGAGATTGTGTGATCAATGAGCCCGCCGCGACGTTTCACAACATCACGCCGGAGGAATGTTAATAAAATATACAAAACAGAAACGTGTATTCCGTCGGCCCGTTGAGTTATACAACGTTAGACAGAGAATCTCGACTCATTATAGAGTAAATAATGTTATTGCCGGATCGATGAGATGATATTGGGTAGCGCGGAATGGTGGCCCCCGGCATGCGGTGGCGAAAGAGGCCACTAACGAATTGTTTTGGTGAAAGTGCGGGTCGGTGCCGCGACCACATTCCTACGAACTGGTCGCGGGCCGCCGCTGTGGGAAACGCCGCCGTCTTCACTGCCGACCGATCTTTGGCCGCTACCGACAAACGCTAAGCTGTGGGACACCGTTGCCGCAGAAACGCCTGAAACGCGTGCCTTGCCGAGTTAATGAGGCGAATGTAGTGAGGGTATCTGAAATTGGATGGTTGAGCTGTTGTATAAAGACATTACGGAGATGTTGGTACTAGTTAGTAAGATACAAATGTGTGCGTCATGATAAAAGCAAAATACTTAGCAGGGTATGCTTCAACACTGAAGGTTACAGACATTGTTAAAAGCTTTGATATATTACATCAATATACATTATTGAATGCAATCTTGACAAATGAAAAGATTATTAATATCAAATTATTATTCAAATCAGTCCAAGCATTTATCAAACAATGTAAAAATCTTTTGTTGTAATACAAATAAAATAATGTAATACAAACATGAAAAAATAGTTACACTCTTTTGATTTTTCTAGATTGGACCCGTCAATATTGAATGGACCTACTCGGTAGTTTAAGCCAGTTCTTGATAAGGAAAATATAATACGAATACGCGCTGCCAAACATCATGAATCATAAGCTAATTGAACGTGTCCACTGATTTGATCGGCCGAGATAACGACGGATTGTAATGGCACAAATTGTAAACAGTCCAAAATATTTGGTTATTGTACAAGTCGGGGTGGGATTGGTTGTTTTGTTGACGGCGCGGCGGCGCGGGCGAAGGCGGCAGCGGCGCGGGCGACGGCGGCAGCGGCGCGGGCGGCAGCGGGTGCGCACGTGATGTTATGTTAACGCATGCATTATTCAGCTGGCGGCGAAAGCGGCGATTTGCGACAATATCCCCGGTTCGCAGAATCGCCGACCGCCGCCGACATAAAACAGGATGCCCGTCACTCAATAACGATGTTGAATTTAAATAAAACTCTACCGCCATTAAAATAATGTCTTGTTTGTTTCTTGTTACGTAAAATGCCAAAATGTTGCCGCGGCTTCTGCTGCTGCCTAAGAAGTAATCGAAAATAAGATTTATTTACAGAAAGTCAACATCAAGAATTAAGTAAATATGTTGGGTTAAACTTTTTACTTTAGTCTTCCGTGTTCACTAATCAGTTCAGTTCTATCCGTAGGTATGTTTGTCTTTCATGGCTTTGCTTAAAAGATAAGTGAAAGCACATGTAGCATGGAAAAGCTAGTTATTTTCGTAAAGATTGGAATAGCGTCGTTAAGGCATCGATGAGTATAGATTGGAATAGAATCGTTGATTCTGATAAATAATTAGGACAAGCTATGATATTATTTTCAACTAGTTACCTATGACAACAAAATGGATCTTTGGAATAATTAAAGAGACCAATGTTAGTAAAGACTATAACGTAGTTGTTCAGATTATCTAGATATATTTCGCACAATATTCATACAAAGCAGTAATAAAATAATAAGCTCTTATGTACCTAAACAGATAAAAAATATAAACTTTGTACAAAATTGATACTATGTAATCAATAAAGAACACAAAACATTACTCAAGAGGTTCTGCTACATAAAATAAGAGAATTCGGATTCCACAAGTATTTTAAGCTAATTTTACGAACATACGTATGTGTGGTGAAATCACAAAATCAATGAAAAAACGCAGACATCAATACATTTAATAACAAATCAAGTTTTTTGTATAAAATTGGCAGTTTTTACAATTTAATAAGTATTTACGTCGAGAGTTTCTTTCCCACGCATGTTTAGGAAGTAAATAGTCCGTCATGGATCAAACAACAAGGCGATCGAGCAGTCTAGAGCGTTCGAGAAGATTAGGCGCGGCCGCGACGCAATAGTCCGCGGAACCGGCCCTATTGCGCAGATCAGCGCCGCCAAGGCTGGCGTTCCGCAAGCACCGCGGAGCAGTGGTCGGCGGCTCTCCCGGTGTCGACTTAATTATTTAGCTGCGAAGGCCGATCGCCCGAGGCGACTAGTCGGACGGGTGCGGGCGGAAGAGCGTGCAGACAGCGCGCCGCCGCGCCGTGCGGTGCTGCACCGCGCCAGACTCGCGGGCACCACAGAGACAACGCACCGCCCGCACATCCGCGTACACGCAACTACCAGCTAGCCTTACCAGCTACGTTTGAGTCTGACGTAGATCCCGTATGGTGACCACCGACGACTGGCCATCACGGCCAGCATGCTTGATCGATCCTTGAGTAGTTACACCCTGACCGATATCAAACTGGTAATACCAAATCAATTAAGGAGAAGTCTGAATCTTTGTTTGGATTCTTGAGTTAATTTGTGTCAGACCATCCTTATGTTTCACAAGAACCAAAATCTGTGTATCGGACAACGCAATTCCTTTAATCCTCCATTAATATTTCCTTAATATTTCCCACGTCCTACAATTTATTCAGAAATATAGATGTTTAGAAATAATATTCGTTTTTATAATGAGATGAAGATGACACAAAATATAAGCATACCGGATATTGCAGAACTGACACAAAACGTAATACCTATTAGTAAAAACTAGATTCGCATATTATTGCGATTTTTATGATAAACATTTTTATGATAAACCGTTTAGAATGGGCCCCCAAGGATCGTATTAACATTTTAATATTTTAATTTTATTAACAACAACTTACAAAAGATACACGTAAAACTACATATTCATCACACAAAAGCCACTGTCAAGAGATTGCTGTAATACGTAACTTCGCTATGAGCGGATGAGATGCTCATAATGAACCATTAATTGTTTTAACATAGATTTATGTGAACATGTAAGGCAAATACTAATTTGAACGATTAATTTGAAAGAACTGGCGGTATCGTTTGGAAACCAAAATAACGGATAACTTCCATACATAATTTAATAGTAATTAAAATTAGTTGTAAAATATTTAACAACATCTTGTCCCACTTAGAACCTGTTTCAGAATCCTTTAATAAGTATGTGTTGGATATCTTACTTATTAAAGCAACCGAAAAAGCAACCGGGACCGAACGGAAACTGTTGCGATATAGGTACTTGTAAACACCTACTTAGCAATCGTTGACTTCATAGCGATACGAACAAAGGTGGTGACAGCGAGCAAAAAGTAAAAATAGCTTTAGAGAAGTAAGTAGTTATGTGTCAGGTATACAATACCTAATTATTATCTACCTATAATATATTACCCACGTAAGATGCAGTGTAACATTATGCAACAATTATCAACGACGTCTTAAGGTTACAATGTGAATGTAGTAGAAAGCTCCAGATGCTTTCTACGACATTTTATCTTTTAAAAGGGTTGGGTGAACCCAGATGTGACACAAGCAGAAGCAGAAGCTCTCGTAAGTCTGCCTACTGTGCAGTATTATTATTAAGAAAATAGTTGTAATAAAAAGTGTAAAGTGTGCGTATTGTCCCGCCCGCGCTAGTTAATACGACCTCAGGCTGGGACTATCCCAGCCTAAAAAGTAGTGTATTGTCAGGAATGCGGTAGGCCTTGAAAAATTCAGAGCATTGAAAACAGAACTCTGCGCTAAAAAGCTGAAAATCAAAGTGTCGGGTGTCAAACTGTCATAATATATGACATTTTCATTTGACTCGACACTTGTGTGTTCGATTTCCAGCTCTATTGTATTAACGCAGAGTTCTATTTTTAGCGTTCTGAATTTTCTCCTGCCTTCCGGATTCCGGATCATATAGTCCCAGCCTTATCTCTTTAACCTTTAAAAAAGTTAGCCATATTTCTCATTTGACGTAAGCATCCACCAAGGAAGTATTTTTCAAAATTCAACCCCCCAAGGTGGTGAAATAGGTGATAAAAGTTTGTATGATTTTTTTATTCCTTGGACATATTCTCATGAAATTTCGCATGAATTGAGTACGGAAAAATAACGATTTACGTATTTTAGCGTTTTCAATATTCAACACCTAAGAAAGTTAAATAGGGATGAAAGTTTTAAATTATTGTAAAGATATCGTTTAAAACCCAATTACACGCGGGCGAAGCCGTGGGCAAATGCTATTTATATTTCTTTGCAGGCACTATCCAACTCTAAAACTTATAAGTAACTAGAACTCTATTGAGTTCATCTCTCATCTCTCATTGTTTCTCAAAAACGATATCGTTCGCTCGTTTTATTTTTTGGATTTATTATGCAAATCCGACTACCACGGAAAATACTTATATTTTTTCGGGTTAAAGGGCCTATGACACTCACAAAAAATGTGGCTTTCTATTTGTAAAAGAATTTAAAAAATAGGTTGATATAGATACCCAGAGACTACCCCTTACAATCTCGGTAAGCCACAAACTCACAAAGAAACCTTTACCTCTTTATAATATTAGTATAGTTCGATGTTAGCCGCGAAAAAGGACAACCGTACTTTCTCCGGCGATAAAATGTAGATTATGTGTTAATCCAGAGACTAAACTACTACCACATCAAATTTCATTAAAATCCGTTCAGCTGTTATTACGTGAAAGAGTAACGAACATTCATACATCCATACATAAAACTTTCGCATTTATAATAAGTAAGGATATGTTCGTCGTCTAAAATATCTTTAATAAGAAAACGTTAATAGGTATTAGGCGTATAGACTTTGATCTTTAAAATATTAGGTCCTTACGTATAAAATTGGCGTTTTGTCGTACTGGCCACTTTGATCTCAAATATATTTTCTTTGGTTAGGAATTTCAAATTTATACCGCTAAGTATTTACTCATGTATTTGTGTTTCGAAAACCGTAATTCATTTGTTTTTTCCTCTTTTGGTTTTTTCTTTGCGTCACTCTGTTTACAAAATGGAAGCTTGAAATATCGTATTATTTTCGAGTACGAGTTCCACCGTGGCAGCAGTGCTGCAGAAACGGCTCGAAGGATAAATGATGTGTACGACGGCGGTGTCGCAAAAGAAAACACAGTGCGTTTTTGGTTCCAACGTTTTTGTTCTGGAAATTTCGACCTACAAAACAAGCCCCATGGACGGCCGGATACCAAAGTTGATAATGAAGCATTGAAGACTATTGTGAAAGCGCAAACCAGGCCCGAGTTAGCTGCTGTCTGCGGTGATAGTGATAAAACACCGCAAATGTTTTAATCCACTTGAAGCAAATTGGGAAGGAGAAAAAACATGAAAGGTGAGTATATCATGAATTGAGTGCAGCAAACCGACAAACGCGCGTCGACTTCTGCTTTACATTACTCAACCGGCACAATAATGAAGGGATTTTAAATCGAATCATTACCTGTGATGAAAAGTGGATCCTGTACGATAATCGGAAAAGCTCATCGCAATGGCTGAACCCTGGCGAACCAGCCAAAGCCTGGCCCAAGCGAAAATTGACTTGAAAAAAGTTACTTGTGAGCGTTTGTTGGACTAATGCCGGTGTCGTTCACTACAGCCTTCTTAAATCTGGCCAGACGATTACGGCAGATGTCTATTGCCAGCAACTGCAAATCATGATGGAAAAGCTAGCTGCTAATCAACCAAGGTTGGTCATTCGCTCTAGGCCACTGTTGCTTCAGGACAACGCTAGACCACACATGGCTACCAAATCAGAGGAGCTTCAATTAGAATGTCTTAGACATCCACCGTACTCCCCGGACCTTGCTCCAACAGATTACCATTTTTTCGAAATTTGGATAACTTTTTGAAGGGAAATTTAACTCCGATGGGGCAGTCCAAAGCGCCTTCAAAGATTTTATTGATTCCTGTCCGAATGGTTTTTTTAGTAAAGGAATCAATGAACTACTTATGAGATGGCAAAAGTGCATAGATAGCAATGGATAATAATAATAATAATAATATAATAATAATAATAATATACTAATAATATAAGATAATAATAATATACTAATAATATAAGATATTAATACTTTGATTAAATAAATATATCAAGTTTAAAAAAATCGACTTTATGTTCCTCCTTTACAAAACGCCAATTTCATATGTAATGACCTAATATTTGGCATTGTGATCACCCATCCTAGTTGTATCCATGACACGGCGTCGCTTAACATGAGTTAGCACTACGATCATAATAGAACTTCTCGCTTATTACTCCTGGTATTAATATACATCAATGATTCGGTAATACCTACGTAAGGTCTCAGCCAGTTCAACTAATCAGTTTTTCTATAGCATTTTATGTTACATTCTTTAGACTGACATAACTTTTATGTTTATGAGCCGACTTAAGTGAAAACTGCATTCAAATCGGTTAAGCCGTTGACTTCGTACGCGCAAAAACAAATATCGCGGAAACTGTACATTTTTCCGCAATAAAAAGCCTGTGTGTTAATCCAGAGTCTTAACTACTCCCATACCAAATTGATCAAAATCCGTTCAGTAGATTCTGAGATTAGCGCGTACAAACAAAATAATCAGACAAAAATTCTTAAAAATCATTGTTTTTCGGGTTCTATACCGTTCATAAAGCCCCCCTGTAATAGTTTTTCTTATTTATCTTCCATGTACAGACAGCGACCAGTTACAAATTTATTATATGTATAGATAACAAATAAACTACAAAATGACGTGAAAGTCACGTAAATTGTAACGGCATTTTTATTGAGTATGTGAATTGAGTTATAAGGCTTATAAGGAAAATTCGAAATCGTACTCTCTATCGAAGAGATATTTACGTAAGAATGCACTACATTATTAAATTAACATAATCACCGATATTAATTAAGATTTCAAGCAAATTCTTTACATAATTAAAAATAATTTATTTAAATTGGGCAATCTAACGCATTTCTTAATAAAGAATCCGCTGTAAGCCGACCAAAACGCTTTATTAATAAGCTCCGTATCTCTGTTTCCTATCTAGCTGGAAATTTACGGCGAATTTTGTAGTAGGTATTTAGGTGAGAAAATTAAAAGAAATACTTCAAGTACCCTTACATACGCTCAAAAAACTAGCGACGGCGTGGCGTAGCAAAGCTAACATAACTACCGAGAACTATGGGGACTTAGGATTCGAGAGGTTTGTATATATTTTAAAGATATTATTGTATAAACATATTATTGCACACATCATGCAGGGAGGACTAAAAGAAGTTCGAAAATATACAAGCCTTACATATTATAAAATAATCTTTAACTATCAATATTTTTAGGATGAAGACAAATTATTAAGACTGTGGAGGTCGCCCTGTGGTCGAAATTCGTCCGTAATAATTCATTTATATTTTTAAAATTTGAACTTTATAAGGGTTTTTTGTCTCTAAGATGTAAAAAATGAAAAAGAATAATTAAAGTGTGCCAGATTGACGAATGTCAACGTGCAACGATATTGTATATATCAAACACACGGTAGTGTGTGTTAATAATCTGAGGTAGTGTGTTGTTGTTGTTTTTTTATTTAACACTATGTATTTCTAAGCATATTTTTTTTAATATTAGCTTTCTGCACACCTTCCTTTATCTTAAACTTTTTTGAATTTAATTCATCGGCCAATTTTCATACTCCTCCGGTTGCACAATTCTCGTAAAACTGTACTGAAAGTTTTTGCTTCATGTATTAACATAGTAAATAATTAGTAGGATTTCCAGTTCAGCTTAATTGTTATCAGATCCACAATAAGTCATGTATTCCATAAACTTATCCCCTAGTTGTAAAGAACCAAAGACACTACATGTCAGCGAATACTCATTTTACCGTCGTATTCTAGTGTGGTTAACTATAATCGAATCATCATCACACATTGACGAGAAACTCAGGCTGTAGCAGCATAGTGGTCGGTGATGATAAAATAGATAAATAGTGAAATTCCTTTTTTGTAGGTTTCCACAATGTTCACCTAAATCGCCATTACCACGGATTATGTTACATGCTTGCCAAATCTGCATCGACTTTTCCTCAAATCATTATTGACACTAATTCTTTTGCAACTTGAATGTTTATTTTTTGATAATATTTGAATCTACTTTTGCCTAATTTTAAAACCATCTGAACCATATTGTAGCTTGCGATGAGGATGCTAACAATTGCCAATCTATATTATTGTCTATTACTATTGTAAAACTAAAAACTCCGTCTAGGTATCGCTAAAAGGAAAACATCATCTTATCGCACTTAAGACTCAGACTCCATTCCAACTATCGGAAAAAAGCGATAAATTCTAAATACATTTACCACGACATTAGAGTACCTACTACGTAACGCGCAGAGTGCAAGACACTATTACAGGAATTAATTGGAATTAAATTATTTGTTGACATTAAGTTATGTTAACCAGCAATGGTTAAAACGACACTATTATTATAATATTTCATCCAACTTCAAATGTAGGTTCAAATACCTAACATGATCAAATCGCTTATTTTCTTGGAAACATTCATTTTGTAAAGAGATATACCCAACAAAATAAGCATAATTGGTATAAATATTTTCAAACAAGTGTTAGAGGCAGCCCATGGGACGGTTGCAAATTTTTTCCCCGAGTCTGATCACGCGACGCGCTGCCCGCCGTTTCTTGCCGGAGCTGCATTCCTCTCTCCTTGCATTCCACCTTAGACCTATACGTATGCCTCGTTAGCTATATTGGAGCATGTGTGTAACTGTTCTTGTTAGCCGCAGTTGAAATTATACTGGTCGCTATTATTGAAAGTGTACCTATGATTGTTGCTTGAGCTAGAATAGTTTTTAGGTATGTGGTAATTAACAAAACATGAATTCAGGAATCTGGATATCTATCTAGAGCTACGCTAAGTTAAGAAATGTCCACAGAGTTACCAGGAATATGATATTGATAACAATTTGTCTCCTTTTTAGTATGTAAGTTTGAGCAGTACACGAATGGCATCTTTTATAAGATACAATTTTATTTATCAAGTATAAAATATTATCTTACGTTTTACTATTGTAAAAAAATTGGTCCATAGTAGTGGAAACCTGTGTGGAAAACATAACTACATACATAACAACATAACATTCAAAAACACAGACAGATCATTTAAATCTTTATCCATCAGGCTACAATCACTCGTTCAGTAAAAATGCATTTGATCTTGAATTAACGTTAAAAGGCCTTATTAACAGGTAGTCAACGATAAGACGAAACATAAAGCAATTATAATTTGATCTGCAAGGGTACCCGAGCTCGTAGGGTGGCGGGGTCGTCGCTCGCGCATTCCTACTCGCGCGCATTCCTGCCGTCGCTTCCATCAAACACTTGCAACCTTACGCCATGAAACTTTGGATGTTGCATTATAACTTACTCATTTTGCCAAAGAAAGTAAAGCTAAACTATTGCCAATTGCAAAAAACTGAATAACGGATATCCAAAAGGGACTGCCACTGAAAGAATAAAACTACTTTAATGGACCGTTATATTTCTTCGATGTAATCAGTTACACAATGATCGTGGACATCATCTAAGATATTAGGTAATTTAAATGTTACGTTTGATTAAATGTTATTAAAATCCTTATCATTTGTATAGCGAAACTGAACAGGAAGACCTATTTCTCAACCGAGTGAAAAGGGAAACGAAAAAACATGCTCCACATTAGCACTCTTTTTATAATGAGGCTCAGGAATGTAGAGCGGGGTGTTTGTTTTTCACAATTATTTGACAATTCTGTTAAATATTCAATGGCGTCTAAAACAATTTTGTAGGCGATAAAAAATATTAGTTTCGTGAATGACTTTGATTTCACCAGGGAATCGAGACTCAATGAAAAACGAAATCGGTTTCTTTTCGCACATTTTACGAGGTGTCATATCCAGAACGGTTAGGGTCGTTTCATGGCTCACGGCGGGCGCTGGCCGGCGCCAGCGGTTCCGAGAACACCGTGGAATGTGACTGTTTACAACTTTTACCTATTCGGTAACATTTACAATGCGTTCACGTACCGTGTAGTACCTTCTAATCGGGTTAAGTTTCTATACTTGGACGTACAAGTTTAAAAAGCAGAGTGGTTGACCAACTATGAAAAATTCGCATGGCATTCGTAGGAAATGATTACACTTTAATCTGGGAGAAGATCATGGAATACATTCCTAGAAATAGGTTGCTAAATGGTTGACAAGCTGTGATAACTCTATAAATTCTTATATAAGAT
Source organism: Phengaris alcon alcon (assembly GCA_037179445.1). Lineage (NCBI taxonomy): Eukaryota > Metazoa > Arthropoda > Insecta > Lepidoptera > Lycaenidae > Phengaris > Phengaris alcon. Next base: position 184,546 of record JAYRCH010000193.1, read on the forward strand.
ACTTCTTTAAGCTTAGTAAATATCATGCAATAAATTCCAGAAAAGCTTGCTAGTTGCAATAGGGTAAAAGAAAGCAACTATGTTACTACATACTAAATGAAAGGCATCAATTATAATAATTGAATCTTGTGTTTTACAGAATTACAAAGAAAATATCTGTAGAAGTGTTTTGCTTCACAAGACATAAATAATATAAATAGCAAGCATTTCTTTCTAGGCAAATAAAAAGTAATTGTTAAGCAAATTTATAGAAAATATATTGTAACTTGTGATAAAGCAGACTGCAGTAAGCATAGAAAGCGAATAAGCAGTGAAATAAATTGAAGCTCTCACAAAAATTCCGATGACCACATAGTCTAAAGTCGAGAAAAACATTTTCAGCCATCAAAAGTAAGTTATAGTGATTCTGCATTAGAAAAGATATTCGTCGTGCGGCTGCTAAATGAATTAGTGGCGGCAGGAATGGGGTCGTTCGGTCTGGCTGTGTTGGCATCCGGCCTAACGACGGTGCGGACGAATTCTCCGCAGCTACACATGTATCTATTCGGTTCTATTAGAGAAACTCGCATAATCAAAATGTATTTCTTTTCGTAAATAATTTTAAATACAATTTATTACGTCGACGAAAGTGTTTATGAGTTTTTAAATAATAAAAGCCTGTCCAAGCATTTCAGTTTTTTTTATTAGGTTCACAAAACAAGAAACAATCACAATACGTGCAGATAAGTTACTTATGTACTAAAAGAATATTAATAATTGAAAGAATTCCTATAAATGAGATGCTAAATTTCAAAAACTTCGTCAGAACAAAATCAATTATCATGTGGTCGAATAGGTAGGAATTAAACCTAACAAACAATATTAGAAGCTAACAAGTTAGAAAGATTACAAAACATCTGCATCAGATTCGCGTATGGGCTGGGCAAGTTTGATCATGTCTCTAAATATCGACAGAAACTTTGTTGGCTGCCTATCAGGCTCCGTCGGGATGAGCATGTAGGTACTAGTTTTCCTGTACAATGTCCTACATGACCCACACTTTCCCCCCTACCTGAAGGGTGTTTTTAGTATCGTAGTGCTGACCAAAGCCGTGTGTTACGCTCTGAGTACAGCAATAAACTTCTTGTACCATTTACTAAGTCCGGTTACTTTTCGGATTCTTTTGCTGTGAAGGCTACGTACCTGTGGAATGGTCGACCACGTAACATTCGAGAGTCAAAGTCACATGCTATTTTCAAGTCGAAGCTACATAGCCATCTACGGAACAAAGTTGCTTGCTAAATTAACTGTTAATTCATTTTATATCATGTATATTTATTTATAATAAATGACATGTAAGTTTATATCTTTCTTATAATATATTACGAATTTTTAATCGAATTGCAGGCTTTTGCTCATTAAAATTGACGATATAACAATTATTATACTCGCAATTACTTGTTTATATTTTCCTTGTCTTTTTTCTTATTTCCCAGCCATTTGTTTACTTAATTTACCTCTCCTATCCTGCAGGGTTGCCTGGAAGAGATCGCTTATAGCGATAAGGCCGCCCTTGCCCACATTTTGTTATAAGTTTAGTTTCTAGTAAAATGATTGTACCTACTTTAATGTGAGCAATAAAGTGTATATCTATCTATCTATTTATGTATCTATCTATCTAATGCAATAAGTTTCATAATATTATGTATAACATTTGTACTCACCAGAACGCTCTCCATACTGAAAACCCAGCAGATTGCAGCGGTAAGCTCACTGCTAGCCCTTCTGGGAAATTTTGTATACCAATGCCAATCGCCAAATTTCTGAAACAAGTAAAAGCAATATTCGTTAAAAATTAACAATATTAAAATATAACTAAATGCTATACAGAAGTAGTTTTGCGTATGCGGTCCATTATAATATTTAATAGTAAACTGAATAAAACATTCCTAGAAATCATGGAACAGTATCGTAAGTGACACTCAAATTACTGCTATATTGAGATATTAAGTATTAACTACTTATAAGAAAAGAAATTCGATTCATTTAAATATAATTATTAACATTTTAAATAAGGATATGGCAGCTAAACAATCACAGAGTCACAAACGACATAGCACAGCGTGATAAAACACAATCCTAATCCCAATTCCTAAGCAGTACATGTGATAAAAGAATTCGGTCCGTTGACACTGAACGTCGGATTCTGGCACAAGTGGGAGGAAGCTTAGACATTCCAGCGGAGGACGTTTCCCTCTCCACCTGCGGGCACTAGGAATGTAACTGTACAGCCTCCGTCACCGTTAACCTCAACCGTTCGCGCAAAATGTTACAACTGCATATTATGCAATTTTGTACGTACATTGAAGGCCTTCTCGTGAATTCTAATATGTAGGGATCGGTGTAAATAGTTAAGCAGTTTAAATAAAACTTTTTTGACGCAAGCTACAAGCTTTTTTGTGCGAAGGTAGGCAAAATATTTAAATCTATCTTTACAAATTCAATTTTTATTGAAACAATAAAATTAAGAAATTCTTTGGCAAAAAGGGCGAATAGTTAAGCGAACATGTTTTGATACTATATTATCGAATGGATTGTTGTCATAAGGCAACCTTGTCGTAACATGCATTTTATAGAAAATATGTACACATATATCTACTCGACACATCAAATATGTTGCAATAAGAGCTGTTACAATTGCCATTGCCCAAACAGCTAGAAATTTTGTATCGCTCGATATAACCAAGAAAGGTGAAATTCGACATCGAATACAAGTCTAACGAAGCACGAAGACACTAACAACGCAAACCAGCCCGGGAGTCGTGTAAAAGGGTTAAGTTAATAAACATGCACGCGGCGGAGCCTTTGAGCTCGGTGAAAGCTGTCCGCGCCATGCGGGTGGCACTCGCTACCACATTCTCCGTATTCAGTTCGGTGCTCCGCGCGTCATATTTTCCAATTGAGAAAAGAAAATAAATCATCTTCAGATCATTGCGATTTCTGTCATTCATGCATATCGTGTTACATATTAAGTTTTATTTGGACAGAGTGAAAATGTATTTATCTTACAGCTCTTGAGATTCCCGAGTTTCCTGACGTAATTATGCTTATATACTTGATACATTCTTGATTCAAAGAAAAATGTCATTAGTGGCTGTATCTGTAAAATATTGGCCGTTTAATTACTAGCATTAAATAATAAAACGGGATTGTAAGCTGCCCAAATTAATAAATAATAAATTGAATAAGCCCCAATACACTTTTTTGGTCACCGCCCTTATTACTATTAGACGTTTGGTACTCATGTTTTGATAAGATGTCGTTATTCAAAATTTAAAGAAAAGGGGGAGCATTAATAATAATAAATAATCATAAGCTCATTTCAGACTACGCTATACTATTTTGCTATATAGCAAATTTATATATAGCTATGTAGCAAACAAGGACCTAACCTACGAGGGGAGGTCCAAAAGTTAGCGGAATGGAGGGGATGGAGTGGGGATAGGGTAGCTCGCTTAGTGTCATACTAATTGAGCACTCATAATTAGTATATATATAAAATCTCAACCCTATAGCGCCATTCGTTTACGAGTACTCGCCTGCTAAACAAGTCAATCCGGAAGCAAACTGCAACTATGGAGAAAATTGAACATCGCGCTGTGATAAAATTCCTTACCAAGCAAGGAAAAAACGTTCAAACCATTTTAAATGAAATGGAAGCCGTTTATGGAGATCAGTGCCCTGGTAAAACAATAGTTTATAAGTGGCATGGACTTTTCAAACATGGTCGAGATTCAATTGAAGACGACCCTCGCTCTGGGCGGCCAGTTGAGGCCACCACATCAGACATCGTCGAAAAAGTCGAAAAACTTGTACTGGAAGACACACGTTTAAAGAAAAAACAATTATCTGCATTTGTTGGAGTATCAGATACAACCATTTTGCGGATCCTGCACGACCACTTGGGCATGACAAAAGTCAGTGCAAGATGGGTGCCGAGAATGCTCACGCCGCTTCAAAAACAGCAGCGCATCGACGCGTCTAAGCACTTTTTGGAGGTGTGTGGAGACAACCCTGTGCAGATTTTGGAGCGGATTGTTACTGGAGATGAAACATGGGTTCATCACTCTGAACCTGAATCAAAACAGGAGTCCATGCAATGGCACAAAAAGGGTACACCACCTCCCAAGAAATTCAAAGTGTCAGAATCGGCTGGAAAGTTGATGGCCACTGTTTTTTGGGATTGTGAGGGAATATTACTGATTGATTATAAAGAAAAAGATACCACTATAACCGGAGAATACTACGCCACAATATTGGAAAAGTTAAAGGAGGCAATTAAAGAAAAACGTCGTGGAAAATTGGCCAAGGGTGTGTTGCTTTTGCAAGACAACGCGCCGGTTCACAAGAGCCGAGTTGCCATGGCTGCTCTTCACACGCATGGATTCGAACCACTTGTTCACCCACCCTACAGTCCAGACCTGGCCCCTAGCGATTTTTATTTGTTTCCAAATTTAAAAAAAGAGCTAAGGGGAAGGAAATTTTCCGACGATAACGAAGTGAAGGAGGCAATTTCGGCGCATTTTGAGGCCAAAGACAAAAAATATTTTTTCGATGGTTTAGAAAAATTAATCCATAGATCAAATAAATGTATTACACTTAAGGGTGATTATATTGAAAAGGAAAAATAAATTTATTGTTATATTTTATTAACAACCCTTTCATTCCGCGAACTTTTGGACCTCCCCTCGTATATAGCATGGCATTCACATTACGCGATATTATCACAAGTATTTATAGTGTATAGCAAGCTCTGCATAGTTGTGTCGCTCGTTTCGCTTGCGGGACGGCCGGGGGTGAGGGAGGACGAAGAGGGCGGCGCGCGATATAGCACAACATGAACTCAGCGTATCGCACTATTTTATAGCGTATATAGTAAGCCAATAATATATAGTACAGTACAGTGTGAACGTGTCCATAACAATGAATGGTGCGCGATATTGTTGTGCTATATACTATTATATTATAGCGTAGTCTGAAAGCCGCTTTATACTTTAAACGAGAAAATCTTGTACGGCAACGGCTGCAAGTATTACCTATTAGAGGTAGCCTATGTTTTAATCCAGATCCTAAACTAATACCGCACCAGTTTCATCAAAATCAGTTTAGTATTTTTTGCGTGAAAGAGTAACAAGCATCCATCCATCCTCACAAACCGTCACACACATTAGTAACATTTTTGCGTTGTTCGGAAATTTGAAATGTGATGAGTTCGAATCCCGAACAGATAAATATTTTATTAATTCTTTTTATTTTTTTTAATTTACTAGAACTCCGAGCATAGCTCGGTTACCCAGGTACTTATAATTAGTTCAGCTGCTAACGAGACGCATTTAGTGTTAACATAATAGTTATCATGATGTAAATATAACTGTAGGTACCAGTGGCGAAGGGTCAAAGAACTCCATTCTTATCGGCTTCCCTTTCAGATTACCACATGAAGACTTCCAGCCAAAACTAGTGTATGGAAAACAATAATATCTTATACAAGTCAGGTCGGACAAGCGATAGCGCGATGTAGACCGAATCAAGCAACATCTAGGCGCTGCACGTTGCGACTTTGACACGAATATTGGAATCATAGATCTCTTTCTATGCCGATATATTTAGAGTTATGGTAGAGGATCATGGGAGCCTTATCTCGTTAGAAATAAAGTTGAAATTCAAACTTATATGCCGAATATTCGGAATTATAGTAGATCATAGGAACCTTTTTTTTTAAATTCAAACTTGTTTTTAATAGCCGGCTGACCAGCTAAAGAACAATATTAATAATATGATCTGTCCGATGACAGTTTGAAATAATTAAGGGCTATTTTTCTGTGACATTAACCCTCATTTTCGTAGGTTTCACCAATGAGGAGCCTTTTTTAAATAATATCAAGTGCATCATGAGACGAATGATTTTTGAAAAGTACCTCGGCGGTACCTCAGCCGCGCGTCCTTGGATGTAAAATCATGTTATTACGTTAATAATAATTATTGTTCAACTATTATTTTTGAAATATTGAGCAGTGAGAAGTGATAAATATAAAAATATAATATATATTATACCTAAAGTCGAGCCTTGTGGGACACCAGAGTGTACGTTGATCACGGAAGATCTAAAACCATTAACCACTACGAAAAAAGTACGTTGGGACAAATAAGTCTATCCATTTAAGTCTAGTACCAGTAATGCCGTATGATTGTAACTTATTGACTAAAAGTTACTTGATGTAATAAAATCAGTAAAAGGAACCAAATTAGAAATTAATTTACTTTTCACTTCATCTTAAAGTTTAAACTAATTCATGTTTATGTATTTATATGTGAATATTGAATGTGAGACTACTTTGTACTTGTGTTGTGTTTATTGTTGGTGATAAACCGTTTGAATAAATTGACTTTTACGGTAAGCGGATAGTCGGATACGAACCTACTATCAATTGTAATTTGTAGTTATCATATTAATAGACGATCATAATATAATATTTTTTATTAGGCGGTAGTACCGTGGAAGTATATTAATATTATGATTATCTTACAATAGTTCATTAATAAACAGAAAAACGTTTTATTATTAAGTACCTATTTTGTATTTTGAAATATACCTCACCTCCTACCTCATTGTAGGTATTTCTCTCGGAAACGACACAACTCTACACGCTTGTAACGACCTTGACCATCATACATTATATGGTGCTAAATTTCCATTAAAAAAATTTGCACAATTCACGTCTAGCGACTAGGGCTTCCCTCTGAAGTAAAACCACTCTTCGCTGATAGGTACTACGGTACTGTAACAGAACACATTGACAATAAATGTATATATATAAAAGAAAGTCATGTTAGTTACACTATTTATAACTCAAGAACAGCTGAACCGATTTGGCTGAAAATTGGTGGGGAGGTAGCTTAGAACCAGAGTGCTAAGTGTGAGTTTTTCTTTTCGCATTCGATCGTGAGCGCGTTTGGCATTTACTAGGAATTTGTATGTGATTTGATCTAGTTGTCGCGTTTACAACTAGGTGGCGCTGTAACCGCCAAACACGCTCACGATCGAATGCGAAAAGAAAAACTCACACATAATAGCACTCTAGAGACGGACAAGGGATACTTAAGTGCCCCGCCGAGACTGTCTGTATGTTCGCGATAATCTCAAAAACTACCGAAAGGATTTTCATGCCGTTTACATTTACCGACAAAGTGGTTCCTTAGGTTTAGGTGGATAATAGTTTGTAAAAGGTTTTGTGGGAATTGTTTGATCTACGACGATAATTGTTGGAGGTGTCGGAATAAATCAAGCCGTCTGGGGACATTTATCGAAAACGCTGCCTAACCTAACCCGTTGGAGATAAATAACAAAACAATGTATGGTGGGATTGTTTTCTTTTATATATACAAAAAAGTCCGCGATGGCATATGTCTATCTTTTAATGATACCCATACTAAGTTAAAAAAAACTATCAGAAATAATGTGTTATTTTCAGAAGCTACTTAGACGGATACAATTAAATTATCCTTATCTAGAAGATTATATCAAGTAGATGTCTTAAAATGAAAAAGTACATGTGAAAATTTATTATAAAGTATATATTTTTACTCTGTGCCATTACTATATTGCAGGTATATTTGCTAAAGAAGTTTTTTGCCACGAAGACTCTCCCACACGGGCGAAGCTGCGGGCAAAGCTAGTAATATTATAAAGAATATCTTATGATTTGGAAAAGTGGTATGTATTGCAATATACATTAGTAACATACTGCTTACGTAGCATGAAAATATAAAAGGAAACTGCTCACGATGTTGAAAAGGAAAATATTTATCATGATTTATTCAATTCCCACCCATGACGTAAACAAAAAAAGAAATGACCTATTTGTAACACACAACAATAAATTAGATACACTTCTATGCGATCACGCTCCAAATATGCGTGCAGGAATTAAAATTTATATCCACAGTTCCACGGAGAGAGGCACCGTGCGAGATATCATTCAGGCAATGAGGGTTTTTAAATTCGTGACATCAGACAGCTTTTTGACACGACACGCACCGTCGGGCTCCCGAGCGCCGCCTGGTGACATAAAAAGAATCTAAAATTCTTATTGACCGTTTTTGATACCACTTACGCCACCAGATGACGCTTTGTGTTCGCTGGGTCTGCCCCTTAACGGCAGAAAAAATATCAAACACCCTGATTTAACAGATTAACAAACTCACAACCGCGGACTATTATGTCAACACTTTTGTATATTATTACCAAGTGAACGGAGCAATTCTGACTCCGGATATATCCGAATTCCAATTACATCACAGACGAGACCATTTCACTTTCCGACATACCCGGAAATGAATTCCTAAGCGTGATCATACTGCGCGGCCGCAGCAAGCGTAAACACCGTAAAGTAAATCTTATCATCGAGAGCTACGGTCCTCTATCTCCCCGCGAGGAGTGTCAGAGGCGAACACTAAATGCCGAAGCGGATGTGAATGTCGGTCGGTGGCATTCGAAATGTGACTTAATCTCTGAAGGCCGTGAGTGCAACATATGGCTGCCGAGGTACGAGCAGCCGGGAAAGTAGTGGCAACTTTCACAAGGCGCTGGGATGGGGGACGGCGAGGGTCTGCGGCGCGACGGCCCATTGATGACACCGTGACCTGCATACCGCGGGTCCATTCATGCCACGGCCTCGCGGTACGGTACCACGCACGCGCAGGACTCGGCCCTACGTCCGCTAATGCTCTGTGGAATTTCCGACACTTGCATAACCTCGGTGTAGATGTCACAATCGACGCGAGCACGAGACGAGGCGAGGAGACGAGGTCGCGCTAGTGCGTTACACTTGATCAATTAAAACATGTACATATCGTTTGTACCTGTTAAGGTATTTACGAATGTCGTTGTCATTAAGTAGCAGATATCCGGAACTACAGAAAATCTACTCTATCCTTTAAGTTGACTCAGTATACGTAGGGACCGTCCCTACATATACTGAGTCAACTAAATTTTTTATCACAAGTCTGGCAAAGACGAATGATACGAAGGGCTTCGAGAAAATATGGTTAAGTAGTGCACTTAGCCATATTTTCTCGAAGCGCTTCGTCGATTTTTTGAGCCCTCATAACTTGGGTCCGGGTTATAACCCGGATTATAATCCTGAAAATTATCAGGATATGTGCCAAGTAGCGGACTTATAAAACAAAGTTTTAATTGTATAGCTGTTATACTTCAGATTTTATATCGATTATTTTATATCGTATTTTGTATCGATACATGAAACCCCCTTAATACGTCATTGACTCACTGATGATTATCAAAATTCATAGGGTACTTCTGAAATCCTAGAAAGCTAAAATTTTTTATATAAGCTAGTATTAGTACACAAACAACATAAAAATCGTGAAACTTGGAACTTTCATGCTCCCAAACACTTAAATTAGGGGATGTAAGTTTGTCATCAGAGTCATTCGCAAATTTTTATGCTTGTGTTCTGAAAATTGGTATCTTAATTAAGACAGAATAACGTCTGTCGGGTCAGCTGGTAATAATGTTTCCCTAAAACTTAGATTTAATAATGCGACTTATAAGAATGTAAGCGGTAGTTTATTCATTTTTAACATATAAAAAATTCAATGTATACTAATGTTTCTACATTATCTTAAAGATAATTTAAATATAAAAATATTTTACTATGTTACATTCAATTCAATATAAGTAGTTAGTTTTTGTTTATTGTGTTATCATTTCAGCTATGACCATTGGCACTTCAAATGGCCGTACCTACTACATACTGTAGAGTTTTTAAAACTACAGTTGACTCTACTGAGTCCAAAAAAAATATGAATGTTAGAAAGAAACGTTCTAACGAGATCGTCGTTTACAGGTGCTTCCGACAAAGATGACACGACATTAGCCAGTCACATTTTTGCCATAAATTTCTTTCGTCAATCAACTTTCATTCATATTTGTAGACGACGAATTCGTCGAATCGTTAGTGTCATTCCTTAAAAATTTCGATACGGACAAAATAAACTATTACGCATTACGGCAACAGAAACAAAGACCTGCTTTTGTGACATTGTAGGATTCCAGACACAACAAAGGTTGTTTTTTCCTTACGCAAGTTTTGTGTTTTGCTGGTAAACATTATCCACCAGACATTTGAAACAATGAACGTATTCCTAATAGTAGAATATTAGAGTATTGCAAATAGTAGAGAACAGTTAGGTGTGGAGGAGAAAATATACTCGCAATTGGTGAAGCAATGCCAATGCGAAGTGTTTCGAGCTAGGTATCGAGGAGAGTGCAGGCGGCGCGAGAGCTTGTCGCGGGGCGGCCGGGGGGAGGAGGGGGCAGGGGGAAGTCTGCCAGACAGCGGGGCTCCGCATGGGAGGCTAGCACAGCCTCTTGCCTTGCATAGCTGAGGTTTTAGCGACTAAGCGAACGTTGCTCCACTTCGTTAAAATGCATATAATATGTAGATGCCAGTTTTATTCCACGAATTTTGTGTTTCATTTTATTTGGTTGTTATCTAACGGTGTGGTCTCGAAACGGTTTCGTGAGGCGTGTTCGTTTGTAATTTTTAAATAAATTATTATTGGACCTGTGTCTACCCGCTATATTTATAGCTTTTAAACATGACATTAATTTGTTTTACATGTTAAATATGTTACGTCTGTGGTAGTTAAATACATATGTATATTTGGTTTCTATTTTTGAAATATGTTTGTCCAAGCTAAATTAAATTGAATTTAAGGTAACATGAAACACCCTTAGGTCAAATTCGTTTATTAAACGAATTTAAATGTTTAAGCCGGAAAAAACTTCCGCTATTTTCATTTTTATTTTATTTCTAACCCAAATTCATCCAATTATTATTTAATCTACTTTAATTTATAAATAAACAATTTTGTTTGACTTTTATATTCCTAAGCAATAACCATTTACTCAAATTTTGTACCTATATATACTTATTTATACTTAATATTTTATAAATTTTACTTAGTTCCGGTTCCACTATAAAGGGCATATATTTGTAACAATGGTTGATTTCAATTAACTTAATGTGTATTTATATGGGCTTTACAAAAAATAGTTCAACGTCTGCCAAGCTAAGTATATAACACATGAAATAGAGCAAATCGCACATAGTAAATAAGTGTGACCGTTACATGTGAAAATTGTTTGAATTCAGATCGGCGAACATTAGTAGCAATTACTAACGTTTAATACGAGACGAACGGACAGAGCGAGCCGCGCAGACTGGCAAAAACAGTAGCGTTGGTTATAAATTACCTAATCACTAACAGAGCTCCGTGGCCTAGCGGGGAGATTGATTCGCACTCGAGAGAGTGCAGGTTCGATTCCCAGGTTGTGGCGTGTACCAATGGGACTTTTTTTAGATGCTCTACGGTGAAGGAAAACATCGTGAGGAAACCCGCACACGGTTGGCCCCAGACGTATTGACCAGTCATTCCTCTGGACTAGGCTGACTGTGTTGTGAGAATGCCGTGTGTGCTTGGGCAACCATACGACTATTGAAAACCAACTGTCCCAGGCACTGTAGTATTTCATGAGTGGTTACTTCGCTCGGAAAACACTATATAAATCATCCAATAACGGATGAAAAGGCCTAAGTTTTTTTTAATCACTAATGTGTGTATACTGTATTGTAGACAAATATATTATATTAGACTTCTTCGACCTTCGACGACCAAATCTTTGATTATAGATGGTCGTCCGTTGGTTATCGGAGCTTGTGGGTCGATAGTATCTACAATTCGCAGTGACCCAGCTAAATCAGTGTTGCCTCGTTGGTTTTGGTTAGGTTATTCATACCTCTGGATATTAGAAGAGGGCCTGCCCTCGTTTCCACCAGAACTTTTTTTATGTTCAACCAAATCAATTGGTTTTTAACCTATTATCACCGATACAAACATTAAGAATATTACGACATATGTGTGGTACTCAAGACTCGAGACGAAAGAACTATAACCTGACTGCACAAAATATATTATAGATCACCTATGTTACTTATAATAGGATCAGTAGTTTAGGCGCTGCGATACATACGAGTACATACATAGATAGTCTAAATCGTCACCCTGCCTTTTGGCTTCACCGTTGTCGGGTAAATATCCTTTGTCGAATGTAATGGGGCAAAATAATTTAATGTTTGATGATGGTGCGAACTATTTGAACTTATGTGGCAGCATTTGCTGCAAATGCAACTCGATCTTGTTACTTGTACCTTCAATTGTCAAAGTATTGCACAGTTTTCTGCTAAGTATCTAGTATTTGCTACTATTTACTTCATGTATACTAACTACAAACTGCAGACTGCAACGACCAATCTTCTAGCACGCGTAGCATGATCGCCGCAGAAATGCGTTTTGTCTACACAAGAATAGACATAATCACAGATTGTGTAGTCAAAAGGACAGATTTCTTTTATCCAACTGTTATTATGTATATTCTTGCATAGAAAGAAACCATTTCTATGGTGTTCATACTACTCGTGCACGTGTCTTGGATTCCTCCTAACAAAACTCTGCCACGGCCGACGGCAGTAGGGATTAATTAGGCTGCTAAATTTAATATTTTACCTACCTTCAGTAAAATATGATAATATGAAAGCCATTAACTATATCGAAGTAAACTTAACTTTGATGGTGTTGTTTTGTTTAGTAGCGGTTCGTTCAATTTTTTTATGCATAAACATTCATTTGTTTTTACGTGGAATCATTATAAAATGCAAAACAGTGCCTAACAAAGGTAAAACTAGCCCTATGTTAAACTGCATCGAGATCGCATCGGCGCCGCGCACGTCACGGGACCGCATTCCATGGCGCCTTCATTCATGTCGAGCGAGTGAAAGGCAACAATAAGACTTCTGGAAGGAGCGAGAGAGGAGACCTAGCGCCGTTACCCTGTATGGGAATGCAATTCGTAAGCGCACGCGCACGGATTTGATGCCGGACTTACTGCGTTCCATCTTACGTTCGTCACCGCATGGTGGCGTCCCGCTCGCTCGTACCCGAGCTATGCCTTACACAGCATATCTGCTGTTTGCATACTGGCGGTGTGATTTGATCGATCGCCGGGTTCCTGTGAGAAACGCAGGTTGTTTGTCCAGCCAGGTGGCTTTGTGCATTACCGTTGGGTATATGCTACGGCACACACACTGAGATAATTATAAGATAATAATTTCAAACATAATTATGTATGTACCTTATGTACATAAATAATTATGTTTCTATATTTTTTTTTCTTTCTTCTAGGTTTAAGGGTCAGGTTTCTATATAGCCCTTGAACTTAAAACTTGTAAACTATTTTTATTAGATTTAAGGCCTGTTTCACAATCTACTGATAAGTGTCAGATAGCTTATTTTGTCTGTCTGTCACTCGATATAAAGGAAGCAGCGACAAAACATCCGATTAAGCTATCCGACAATTATTGGAAGATTGTGCATCAGGCCCTTACTAATACCGGATTCCGGTAACCAAAAGCTTAAGTATACCTAATGCAGTTCTAGTATACCTAATACTGGAACTGCTTCAGTGCGTGCGTACTTTAACGCTTGATTTAAGAAAAGGAATTATCATGGATAAGGGATGCTAGTGATGCAAAAGTTACCTAAGACACTTAAGCCGTTATAGATAAATCAACAATCAACAACACACATACAGTCAGCCAAACATATAAAAATGTTATTACAACAACCCAATTCAACATAATATTATATTATAGCATCTCAGTTTTTATAAAATCTGTCATAATATGAAATGCACATTTTACCTGCGCACGTAGACTCGAATATTTATCTAACGGCGAAATATGTAAACAACCACAATCTAATTCAAGAATAATTTGAGATTTTGAGGTTACTGCGTCTGCTTGCAAGATGTCTCGCCAAATAATGACTCATTATATCGTCTGCGAAAAATATATTTTTGGAAAATGAAAGACATCAGACAAATGAAATTATATCGCACATTTATTCTTCAAGCGAATGAAATTCTCAACAACGTTATTTATTAACGTCTGGTCTATATTTAAAAAATTTAAATAACACGAAGAATTAATGTAAACGTATTTTAATCTAAAGAAGCGTCGTATTAAAGAAGGTTTGTTGTCAGTAAAGATATAAGGAAGGTAGTTAAATGGCGAATGCAAATCTTAGACAAATGATTGGTTGGCCGAAGTTTTTAAGCTTTGCAAGTAATGAATGCAGCAAATCAGAACCTACTAACATAGACGTATCTATTATAGACGAGGCATGTTGAGGCACACCACTTAAATGGCCCCACTTTAGGAGTTTTTGGGGCCCTTTTTCCATTAGAAGTATGGTGAAATCAAGATGGCTGATTTTTGAGGTATGGTGATAACCAAGAAGGCGTAACTTTTTCTTGTATGAAGATTTGTTCTGTCAAATGTACATCATACCCTATATTTTATTTATAGTTTTGATATCTTTGCCCACTAAGCGATGTATGAGTAACTCCTACATGTACCATGAACGATGATCATAATTCATTGAAACATTGTATACTCGATTAGCAATAAAACTGGTATATAGGACAGAGGTGCTATTATCTACTGAGCGAAGGCTTATTCAGCCTAATGGATCGTGAGGAATGCTGCATTGTCGAAGGAAATCCGCCATGGCGCCTAGAATGCGTTGTCATAGTATGCCACATACAACCACGTTTTCCTTGTAATATTTTCCGTTGCACGTAAATCAAATACCATCACTCTGCTTAAATCATTATTATCATCATACGTATTAATACGTGAAGCAAAAACTTTCAGTACTGTTTTACGAGAATTGTGCGAACGGAGTATGATATTTGGCATACATATTAATCAAACTAAACTGTTACTTTCTGTAGACACTGAATTAGGCACCATAGGATAAATAACCAAAAGGAAACCAAAAGTACAATTCAGGCTTTAAACTTTCATTTTATGAAATGGACCAGAAAATGAGCAGAGTTCGGACGGATCGCCTGATAAGTGAACTCCTCTGGTGTTGCACACTTGCGTTCCTGGTCCTTAAAATCTCCAACCCCCCTTGGGCCCCCATTGGGCCTCCGGTAACCTGATTCTCGGCGAAATAACGCAAACGTTATTTCACGCGAGGCAGTGGTATTTATCCAGTCGAGCCAGTCTATTCATGCCGTAGCATGGTTCTCCTGAATAAAACTCTCGTATGTTAGACTTATGTAGGATTAGTACCTGCTAAAAAAGAAATGTGAAAATAAACAAGCGGCATAGTAATCATATCCTACTGCTATTATAAATATGAAAGTTTGTGAGGATGGATGGATGTTTGTTACTATTTCACGCAAAAACTACTGAACGCCGCGGGAAAAATCTAGTGGTAGTATAATTATCTGTCATATCTCGCTTATTAGTATGACTGTGGGTGCACCGTACGGTGCCATAATCATTCCTGCACGATTCATTCATCATCAGCCTCATAGGATATTCAGACCGCATTTGCCCACAAGTATGCGTTACTCATCCATTCATAACTACCGAATATGCCAAGGGCACTAGCGAACATTACTCACGCAATTATCTTTCATATCTAAATATACAGATTACACATTTAATACGCAGAAAACCTGAGAATTTTACGAGAACTGGTTCGTCTTGTCGTAGCTATGATTCATAAGGTAGCTAGCTATGAACAAATTTAATCAACTTTTCCTGTACTCACTTCCTCATACTTACATTAACTTAACTGAACAATATTGAGAAATCTATTTCGCCATTCTTGTAAAATATTTTTAATGTAAGGAATGCGATTAAAAGCTGCGAAATCAACCTTTCGTTACATAATTTTAGCACACGATTTTGATCGATATGTAGGAAAACTAGATAGAAAACGTGATTTATATTTATCTTTTTTTTCTCATATTTATTAAATTTATAATTTTATTTAAGTATACAAGTTAGGCATTTCTCTGCAAATTAGTACAATTTCTTTGTTTTAAGGTAAGATAATGTTAAGTGTACCTCTATGACTACAATCTGCTATGATTTTTTTAAAATTATTTACAATAAGAATCCACAACATTGTCTCTTACAAATTGTAGGTCCGCTGTATCGTACGAGCTCAATTGGAATTCATTCAATAACTGCATATTAATTACTGCAAGACGTCAGTCATATTATGTTTATTTATCATAATATAATTCCCGCGTGAGTTACTTTTGCATAAAACACTCCTTAAATCTCACCATATATGGTCATTTGCACCTGACTTAAATTGAGATGAAATTTGACGATTATTATACAATATACGATATAATTTATTATCGACTGCATAATGCACTTAATGCCTACTCGGGGCCAGTCGTGACCGTGAAAGTTACCGAATTAAACGCAATAAACATCATTTGGATTAAAGATAATATTATAGGCAATACTAATTGATTCATATTTCCTAGAGCATCGTTTCTTAACCATTTTTATGTCGCGACCCACGAAAAAGCCAAAAAGTTAAGTAAAAAAGTTTTGCGACCCCGTCACTATAAAATTATAACAATAATATGTAGGTACATCGAGCGCTATTCAGATATTTCAGCTTCACTGGTTCGAACGATTTTTTCGTCGTTCGATACAAAATATTAGTTCGAAAAATGAATATTTTGTACTATGTAGTATGTATTTATTATTTTTCAACAGACTGCGACCCCCTTTAAAAACAAACTCGACCCCCCTCTTAAGAAACGATGTCCTAGAGATCAACACCTTAAAGCCGTAAGCTACCGATGTTTACAGCAAATAAAAAACCTAGAACAATAAAAACCGTATGCTTAACGTAATCTTAACATATAAGTCTTTTTTTTTGCTGAACCGCGTTAATGTATCTACCTAAGGCTAAAAAGAATCGGGACCCGCCTAGCGCTAACATCCCATCTGGGTTAGACTCAACACCCTATTGCAACATAACTCTACCTTTGAGTCACGAATGAAACAAACTACAATAAGAAGCACAAATCGCAGCTACCAAAACACAACAATGAGTGTAAAGCGGCGGCGGCGCGGGCGCACGGGAAGTCGTAAAGCGCATCTAGAGCGCGCATCTTCCGGAAGCGCGCTTTCCGCCGCGTGCGCCGCTTCCGCCTGCCCTGTAGCGGCGCGCAGCGCGGCGGTACACTGAACTTTCTTATTTCGGCCATGGCGGGACGTGCGCGTGGTCATGCCAATGCCAGGCCGACAGATGATTTGTATGAATTCATTTAGATATTCCATATTATAGGTACATACCAGGTTAACTGGTATCTCGTGACGAATTAGTTAATGATTATTGTTTAAACTGAGCGGTAGTGTCGTTATGGCCATACTCAATAATAATATCTATGGACGCTTAACACCACGTCAATCTGATCCCGTGGTAAGTTCTCGAAGAACTTGTGTTGCGGGTACCAAACAACGGAAATATATTTAATACTTTTATATTATACACAAATTTAAGATTTTTATTATATTATACACATATTTAATACACATCCGTGACCCAGGAACACGAAAAAACTTTTTGTTCCTTCGGCGGGATTGGAACCCGCGACCCCCGGCTTGAGCACCAACACGCTCAAAACAACCTAACCAAGTGCATGTCACGACATGTCTAAAGAGGGTTCCGTAAGTATAAACGGGTAAAGTTTTTTTCAAATTACTTCAAAAGTTACTGTCCGATTTCGTTAAAAACAATTTACCTAAAGAGTATTTGGCATGATCTATCAGCATGGAAACTTACAAGTTTCTAAGTCTCTCTAAAACTCCCTAGGAACTTTCAGTTAAACTTCTACCAATTTACTGAATCGATTGACTTGACTCATTGACTGCACTGACTATTTATTTGGACTTTGACTAGTCTTTAGACTTGACGATTTAGAAATACGGTGTTGAAAACATAAACGTAAATTTTATTTTGCCGCCTTTTTAACTTGACACTGGCAAATGGTTTTAAGCCATAACGCCATCAATAAATAAATAAAAAATGCCTGGGGAGGCGACCAACTTAGAAACCACTTTGGAGGCCGATTACTCGAAGATTGTTGACTTTGTAAAAAAGGTACGTATTGAAACCTTTCCTGTATTTTAAAAGACCTATGCCACGACACGACACACGACGGGGTAGAATGAAAAAATAACCCCTAAAATATAAAATTATAATTATTTTATGATGCCAGATCTATACATATTATAATAACTATACCAAATTTTATCCATTTATTCCTGAAGCTCGTAAACGTACATAATTAATAATTATTGTTACCGATATTCATTTTGCAGTAGGTTACTTGTTGATAAACATGTAGTACAGTCACGTTATTAAACCGCTTATTAAGCTTATTAACCGCTTCTAAAACCGCTGATTAAGTTTAAGGAACGAAAAGTTTATGAGGAATACTTTACCTACTCACATTTTATTTATTTATCACTCTCTGCACAATGTACAATGTACATTTTCCTTGTATAATAGGAAAATATTCCAAACAAAACGAAACGTTACTTTATATTAGCACAAGTAAGTCCAAGCCGGAGTAAGCGATTACTCGCGTACTTATACATAATTAATACCTACAAAAGAACCTACAGAGAGGCACTACGAAATAGCTTTGCATTAGACGATTGCACTTATAGGCCAGTGCTATCATCTGCCGCAAGTCAGCACGCAGATCCGAGTAACGTGGGCATTCGTGGGATTTTCACACTTCACCCCTAAGGTTTGAAACGCAAGTTCAACTATAGCCCGGAGTAAGTGATTACTCGCACACTTATACATATAATTAATACCTACAAAAGAACCTACAGAGAGGCACTACGAAATAGCTTTGCATAAGACGATTGCACTTATAGGCCAGTACTACCATCTGCCGCAAGTCAGCACGCAGATCCGAGTAACGTGGGCATTCGTGGGATTTTCAAACACTTCACCCCTAAGGTTTGAAACGCAAGTTCAACTATAGCCCGGAGTAAGTGATTACTTGCGTACTTATACATAATTAATACCTACAAAAGAACCTACAGAGAGGCACTACGAAATAGCTTTGCATTAGACGATTGCACTTATAGGCCAGTGCTACCATCTGCCGCAAGTCAGCACGCAGATCCGAGTAACGTGGGCATTCGTGGGATTTTCACACTTCACCCCTAAGGTTTGAAACGCAAGTTCAACTATAGCTACCTCGCGGTAAACTGTTGATGATATGAAAAGTTGATACCCACTTAATGATGTCAATGCCAATTTTATGATGCTCGAAGAATATTAAAACTTCTTGATAATATAAATATACACCTAAGTATTTTTTTAAATTAAATGATCAACTGGAAGCCCTTAAAAGCTCCCGGTAATGCCTACAAGCTTACGTCTACTTAGACTAACTACCAGTACAACTAGACTAGACTAACTACCAGTACAAAATAACACAGAAAGGCATTACGAAACTCGGCAACGAAGGTACAAGACGGGCAGAGGGGAAAAATGAAAAAGGTAAACAGTTGCGCATTCCTAGCGTACAGCACGTGGTGCATTCCGCCGGGGTCATGCGCCCGCGCAGGCGCAGCTCGCGTGCGTAAACAAGCGCAGGCGATTCGCGGGGGACGGTGCGCAGAATAGGGAAAATAAAAATCCTTTAAAAGACATACAAAAAAAATTATAAATCTTCGCAAAAACTGGCAATGTCTTAATGATTTCAATCAAATCTAAATAAAAGAAAAATGACTGTTGATAAAGGAAATAGGTATCAGTCACAAATACTCTTACTCCACAAAACTGAAATCAAACTCAAGATTTATTTTTTAGCATATAACATACAAGTTAGAGGCTTTTACATTAATCTGAAAGTATTTACAAATCATAAACTGTGTTCCGTGTTTGGGGACTTTAAAATTTGACTAATAGAGAAGATGAAAGAAAGTTTTTCCTGTAAAAAACTATTCAGGCTATTCAATTGCTATTGTTTAAGGTGTAAACTTTCACATGTATAACAGTAGTAGGATGTTCCTCCGGTTGTTTTAAATGTGAAAGTTTGTGAGGATGGATGGACGTTTGTTACTCTTTCACACAAAAACAACTGAAGGTGCACAACGTAATCCATATTTTTTTGCTGTCGGTACATACCAACTATGGAAAAACCCACATTGTGAGCACTGGGCAATATGTCCTGCTGCAAAGTTGTAAACTATACGAACCTCTATCTCCAAAGCTTAGGAATTTGCGATGTAGATCATTATAGGTATAAGGAATTACTACATTACGGAAACAAACAATTGCGTTATTAACTATCTACCCTTTTCAAGAACAAAATTAGGGGGATTCTACCAATACCAAACGAAAGAACCGGCCACGTTTCGTACAAAACGGCAAAAAAGTCAAGTTTGTTGTATGGGAGCCTACCTATATATATTTTATTTTATTTTATTGTTTTTAGTATTTGTGTTTGTAGCGGCAACAAATTTCGACTGTCTAGCTATCACGGTTAAGGAGATACAGCCTGGTGACAGACGGACCGACAGACAGCTATTTTCAGTAACAGGTAAGTCGTTTTCTTACCCTTTGCGTACGGAGCCCTAAAAAACAGTGAGTATAGAAAAACGGAAAAGCGAAGATAAAAACTTAAAATTGCACAGAGCTTGAGAACCTACAACAAAAGCCAGAGGGTCAATTCTGCTAAATAAACCTGCAATAATACAATTACAATCATGTCCTAATACGCTAAAACTGCCAAACCGGTATTCTCGTAAACGTTAAACCAGCGTCAAACGCGTTCTGATTGGTCGAAACTTAATAAAATCAGTTTATGATAACAAGTCGCTTCAGTTATAATACAATCAAAGTAAAACGAAAGTCTACTTTGAATACGAGAACTGAGGTTCTGAGCTCAGGGGGGCAATTCTCGTAATTGTTATAGGTTAAATCTCGTGTTGATTATCAGGCTATCTTTCTCGCGCACGCATTTCGACGCGTATGCGAATGAGTCAGCGCGTTGACCGAAACGAGATTATGTTATTTTTTTTTTTTTTTTGAAAGTAAGGTACTATACAAACTCGGTGTCACAAAAACCTGGAAGGTTTGTCCGTACACCGGTAGTATCGAAAATACTTACAAGAATTGAGCCTTTCGATAAAACTAAGATTTGAAGGTTACTTGCAAGAAAGGAGTAAAATACTATAAAACACAATTAAAAGTTACGAACATTCAGCAGTTCAAGTATTCTCCAATGAGAAGGAGCCAGAAGGGACACTTCTATATTGGCAAACGGGTAGTTAATTATGATGACACGGACGTAATAAGTTGGGACTTATATATTCTAGCAAAATGTATACAATTTTAGTACTAATTAACCGAACTACCTCTTAAATTGCACGGTTTTAAGCTTTTGTTTGTCCAGCGATTTCGCAACATTGTAAGCATGTAAAACGCAGCCGACTAATATTGAGTCGAAATATCTTTAGCGTAGAGTTTGGAATGCAAAAACCAAGTGTTATTTTATGATCTGGGATCATTCAAATTATTGCACTTAATTCTAGGGTTCCTAACGAGTTAATCTTATAGCGACGTCGCATGTGCGATCATACACGTCGTAAAGTATTACATAAATTCTACCGACGTCCGACACAAATGGGGTGCCATCATATTACACTCCCTCTTTTATTTTGAACTATCTGCCACGACCCCCGTGCCCACTTCGTTGGGCGTAAAATATTTTACTTGTGATGAGATTATGAGTGTGGTTGATTAGGTAGTGCTGAGTGATATGATTTATTTCCCGACTGCCATAAGGGTAATATTTTGACTGCATATGTATGTATGTATTTGTATACTCATTTGGGTATTAATCAAAAAAAATATCGAATGTGTAAATAAATATAATATTTAAAAAAAATATATACAGTAATACATAAATTTTCGAAAATTTTAATTTTCTCAAAGTCCGCTGCCTGCCCGCGCGAATTAACTCGACCAGAGCCTTTAGTCAAGATGCATTCGATAATTTTGACAGTGAAGTTCGAAAACAAAATGTATGGGATTTGATATAAGGCATCGCAAGCGTTATATCTCTTAGCGATGACTTATGTCAAATCCCATATATTTTTGATTTCGAACTTCGCCGTCGAAATTATCGAATGCATCTTGACTAAAGGCCCTTCGTCCAAAATATGTGCGTTAAAATGAAAAATACTTATGTTTTGCAAATCCGACTACCACGGAAAAGTCTTTGCATTTTTGGGATTAATATGAGTTCATACGACATTCATATGCCTATGACACTTACAAATAATGTGAATTCCTATTGGTAAAAGATTTAAAAAAATCGGTTCAGTAGATCCAGAGATTACCCCTTACAACATCACAAAGTTACAAACAAACTTTGCATCTTTATTATATTAGTATTGGATAGATAATAAAATATTAGCAGAATTATCAACTTAATTTATTTTACAACTAGCTGCTGCCCGCGGATCCGCTCGCGTAAGGTACAGTATCCCACAGGACCACTGTATTTTTTCCGGGATAAAAATTATCCTGTTTTAATCTAGAGCATAAACTTTCATCGAAATCCGTTCGGTAGTTTTTGCGTGAAAGATTGGATTTAACATACCTATATATATAAAGAAACGTTTAATAATAAAAATGAAAGCTGTTTGAGTTTCATTTTAAGATCCAGACTGAATAGCGTTAATATGAAAGCTGAAAAAATGCTGATAACCTCTGTTTCATGGTCATTCATATCATCTGCATATACATCGTGTTCTATTTACCTAACTCCATTGATATGTATGTGTATATTAGGCTGCGGCATTCCGTCCTGGGAAAGCGGAAAGTTCGGCGCGCGGAGGGTCGGAGGCTCCGGAGGAATGCGGCCGGGCCTCCACCCTCCCCCCCCCCCCTCCTCTCGCACGCCCTCCCGGGAGCCGATACCACCATTTATTTAACTTGCACACTTATTTGTTTTTGCAAAGAACTTGAGCCGCTAATTCGATGGAATTCATTGGGATAGTACCCAAATGTATAGTGGTAGACAATAGAGCTTTTGTAACCGGACTAAATGTAAGCCAAATATTGGATAACTTCGCCGGTTTTTATTTTGGCATTTTTGTAATGTTAAGGTCTACCTATTGCTGTTGTTACTAGATCTAAACCTAGGACTGTTTGGTCCGGAATGGGAAATGCCGGAGAAAATAAAGAGCGCTGAAAATAGAACTCTGCGCTAATATAATAGAGTTGAAAATCGACCAACGAGTGTCGAGATGTCAGATTTGACATTGATATTTGAATTGACACTCGTGTGTTCGATTTTCACCTCTATTGTATAAATAGCGCAGAGTTCTATTTTCAGTGCTCTTTATTTTCTCCGCCGCGGCATTTCCGATCCCTGACCATATCCCAGCCTAATACAAATTATAACGTTGCGAAGTGTTACGCTGTTCTTTAATAGACCAAAACCTCATCTATGACGCTTTAGCAGTTATTCCAACATAAGATTTTTGATACAGAATAAGAACTTATTCATTCCTTTCTCTTATCTATCTTAAAATAAAAATTATGTTATTGACCGGTTAAGGATATCCTGGATAAAAAATAATTTTAAAAATTTTAAACATAACATTTGTAGGTATTTATAGGTACTTAACAGGGGCGTGCGCTCCATATAGGCAGAAATGCAGTGCTTTACTTGTCATTCACAGATATTTTAATAAAACGTTCGTAAGTTTTAGATGACTTTAATTAATAGTAAATAAATTAATTTAAAAAATATAATAACTTAAAAACGCCTAATATTTTATAAATAGCAACTAATGCCGTTAAGTTCTGCAGGAAAAATCATCGCATGTGTGTGTAATTTTCATACTTCGCAAACGCACACACCCATGAATATCGACATGATTAAATAGCGATAAGTCATGCGGCGGGAGATGGCCGAACCGAGAGCCGAGCCGAGAGCTTCGGTTCGGCTATCCGATCGCTTCCGAAAACCGCCGAACTGGCTTGTCGGAAATTATTCGTTGCCTATAATCCGAGTAAAAACAATACGACGCGAATCTAATGAATCATGTATGCACAATATGCATTTTTGTTTAGTAAGGTATTATTTGTTTAAATAGAAGAAACGTTTTGTGTTTCGCGGGGGCCATATTGCATATTTCATGTGATAAGCATTGTTTACAATTTAATCGCTCCTGTTTATTTATAGTTTTCTTAAAAGATTTTTCATTTTAACATTTGAAAGTGTGTACATTTAACAGTTTCTTACCGAGTTTCTATAATAATTGTAGTGATTTGCTTTTACAAGGTGCGTTTGTTGATTTTTTAAAAATGTTATTTGATTGTGAGGTTTGCGTTGATAATGTGTGTTTATTAAAAATTAAAAATAACAAGTTCTCACAATTGTCATTCAGTGAAAAGATTCAAATTTTGTCTAAAGGTAGGTGTGTACCCGAGTTACAACAATTAAACCAGCAAAAAAATAATGTAACTCGAAAATTTCATGTTAAAAGTTATGAAACGTATAACTGGCTGTGTGGTTGTGTACACACGATTAAATTATATTGTTTTCCTTGCATATTATTTAGTAGTTCTAGTACAGTGTGGACTGATTCGGGATATTCAGATTTAAATAATTTCTATTCCGCGGCCAAGAAGCATGACCATACAGAAAAACATCTGGAGGCCTGCTTAAAATTAAACACTTTTGGTAAATCTCGTATTGAAATGAGTATCAACAGTCAGTTACGATTAGACACGAGGGCTGCACTAAAAGTATCGGGAATGGAATATTCCACTGTTCCTGTCATATTAAAATCTTTTTAATTTAAAACTCCTTGGTTTTAAAAATCGAATACCGTTTATTTATTTAAAAAAAGATTCTCGGTCTTGTCACAAGGTCTTGTCAAACTTGTTTAGTCGTTGAGAAAATGGAATTGACTCGAGAAAATTCTAGAGCGATGATTTATTATGACTTTCGAAGTGGTTTAACACAAAAACAGTGTGTTGACCGGATGATTTCTGCATTTGGTGATGAAGCCCCATCCAAAACCACAATTTATCGCTGGTTTGCTGAATTTCAACGTGGACGTGTCAAGCTCAGTGATGATCCCCGTCAAGGTCGTCCAAAAACTGCAGTCACCCAAGAAAACGTTGATGCTGTGCGTAAGCTGATTGAGGAAGATCGACATGTGACATACAAATAATCTTGCATGAACAATTAGGTGTAAAAAAGTTGTTTTCCCGATGGATACCGCATGAGCAAATGTGAAGAGCAAAAAGCGGCTCGCGTTACTTGGTGCGTCAGAACTCTCGAAAGATTCCACGCAGGATCCTCAAATGCTGTATACAACATCGTATGGTGACGAATCCTGGATATACGCGTACAAACCCGAAACAAAAAACCAGTCACGAGTTTGGGTGTTCGAAAATGAGTTAAAGCCAACAAAAATTGTTCGTTCACGGAGTGTTGAAAAAAAAAAAGGTGGCCACGTTTGTCTCCAAAACCGGCCATGTTGCGACTATTCCTCTTG
This sequence comes from Phengaris alcon alcon, assembly GCA_037179445.1. Lineage (NCBI taxonomy): Eukaryota > Metazoa > Arthropoda > Insecta > Lepidoptera > Lycaenidae > Phengaris > Phengaris alcon. Next base: position 210,111 of record JAYRCH010000193.1, read on the forward strand.
AGGGACAAAGAACGGTTAATGCAGAATGGTATGCTAACATTTGTTTGCCACAGGTCGTTTCTGAACTCCGTAAAGAGAACTGCAACCGCCGCATCATCCTCCATCACGACAATGCGAGTTCTCACACCGCGCACAGAACAAAAGAGTTTTTAGAGCAAGAAGTCATAGAATTGTTAGACCATCCGCCGTACAGCCCCGACCTAAGCCCTAATGATTTCTATACTTTCCCTAAAATAAAGAATAAATTGCGTGGTCAGAGATTTTCATCACCTGAAGAAGCTGTGGACGCCTACAAAACGGCCATTTTGGAGACCCCAACTTCCGAATGGAATGGTTGCTTCAATGATTGGTTCCATCGTATGGAAAAATGTGTCAAATTTCGCGGAGAATACTTCGAAAAGCAATAAATACATTTTTAAATAGTAATGTTGTGTCACTTCCTTGATTCCCGAAATTTTCAGTGCCGCCCTCGTATTGAGAGGCATAATGCTAAAGTTGATCGCAATAGAAACATTTTTCAAAGGCTGATCGATGTAGTTTGCTTTCTGGGAAAACAAGAATTAGCTTTTCGCGGTCACGATGAGTCAGTATCGTCGTTGAATAGAGGTAATTATTTAGAAATAGTAGATTTATTAGCCAAGTATGATGGAGTTTTAGAAACCCATGTACAGAGTGCAAGTACCTCATTCACGGGCATGTCGAACCGTACGCAGAATGATTTGATCTCAAGCGTTGCATCTGTGATGATCGATCACGTTAAAGCCGAAATTAAACAGTCCAATTTTGTCGCCGTCATGGTAGATGAGACTCCTGATGTTAGCGGCCGTGAACAATTAGTATTAGTTTTGAGATATATTCGTGATTCTGAAGTAGTAGATCAATTTATCAAATATGTTTATGTTAGCGCGGATCGGACCGCTGTAACCTTGAGTTCTATAATTTTTGAAATTTTGGAAGAGTTCGATTGTGTATCCAAATTAGTTGCACAAACTTACGACGGGGCAGCAGTTTTATCCTCACAAATTAATGGCGTGCAGGCTTTGGTGAGACAAAAATGTCCACAAGCTATGTACGTTTGGTGTTCAGCACATATATTAAATTTAGTTTTATCGAAATCGTTCGAACGAGTTGCTGCAACAAAACGCTTTTTTAGTATAATAAAATCAATTTTTATCGCGGCTTTTTTTCATACCAGTACAAAGCGAATGGCCCATTACAACTTTGCCGATATGAAAAAGCTGCCTCGTGTCGCGGAAACATGGTGGACATATAACTCGCGCACAGTTAATGCAATTAATAATGCGTCCACCCACCTCCTAGAATTGTTTGAAAATATGAATGAAAATACACAAGACTGGGATGGCGAAACACTGACACAAGTCAGTTCATTTTTATTTATTATGAAAGAATTTGAATTTAATTTTCGTTTAAAATCTTTCGCAGATATTTTTGCAGAAACGGATATTCTGTACGATATTTTGCAAAAAAAAACTAGTGACATCGCGTATTGTGTAACAAAGATAAAAGAGTTAGAGTCATTTTTAGAACGTTTCAGAAACAAGTTCGAGATCTATTATGATGCTGCCGTTCGCATTACCGGACCACCTAAAAGAAAGCGCAACGTCGATGATGTAAAAATACATTATCGTCGAATTTTTGTTGAAATAATTGATAATGTAGTCAGTGAGTTAACAAATCGCTATAAAACATTAAAGATTTAAAGTTTATTGAGCTACTTTCTTGTGAGAATTACAAAAATATAGTGAACGTTTCCCTGAAAATGAAATCAGAGAGTTCACTAATAATTTTGGAAGAGTTCGATTGTGTATCCAAATTAGTTGCACAAACTTACGACGGGGCAGCAGTTTTATCCTCACAAATTAATGGCGTGCAGGCTTTGGTGAGACAAAAATGTCCACAAGCTATGTACGTTTGGTGTTCAGCACATATATTAAATTTAGTTTTATCGAAATCGTTCGAACGAGTTGCTGCAACAAAACGCTTTTTTAGTATAATAAAATCAATTTTTATCGCGGCTTTTTTTCATACCAGTACAAAGCGAATGGCCCATTACAACTTTGCCGATATGAAAAAGCTGCCTCGTGTCGCGGAAACATGGTGGACATATAACTCGCGCACAGTTAATGCAATTAATAATGCGTCCACCCACCTCCTAGAATTGTTTGAAAATATGAATGAAAATACACAAGACTGGGATGGCGAAACACTGACACAAGTCAGTTCATTTTTATTTATTATGAAAGAATTTGAATTTAATTTTCGTTTAAAATCTTTCGCAGATATTTTTGCAGAAACGGATATTCTGTACGATATTTTGCAAAAAAAAACTAGTGACATCGCGTATTGTGTAACAAAGATAAAAGAGTTAGAGTCATTTTTAGAACGTTTCAGAAACAAGTTCGAGATCTATTATGATGCTGCCGTTCGCATTACCGGACCACCTAAAAGAAAGCGCAACGTCGATGATGTAAAAATACATTATCGTCGAATTTTTGTTGAAATAATTGATAATGTAGTCAGTGAGTTAACAAATCGCTATAAAACATTAAAGATTTAAAGTTTATTGAGCTACTTTCTTGTGAGAATTACAAAAATATAGTGAACGTTTCCCTGAAAATGAAATCAGAGAGTTCACTAATAATTATCAGGCAAATTTTAATTTTGATAAATTGAAAAATGAATTGCGCTGTATTTATAGATCACCTCAATTTGCAAATAGTTGTGTATTTAGTATTATTCAAAATTTATATAAGGACAATTTAAATAAAGTTTTTTCTGAAGTGTTACGATTAGCGAAATTCATTGTGACTATCCCAGCAAGCAGCGCATCGGCAGAGCGTTCATTTTCGTGTTTAAAACGTATCCACACATATTTGAGAAACACACAAAATCAACAACGACTCACAGAGCTTTCCATGATTTCTATAGAAAAGGCATTAATGATAGAATTAAAACGCAATCCAACTTTCTATGACGATATCCTAAAATCATATTTAAAAAAGGGATAGGTGCATAGATTTAATCTATAAATTAATGAGTAGTTTGTTTTTTTTTACTAACCCGTAGTTTTATTATTAAGTTTATTTATATATTTTGCGAATCACATGAAAATCGGCCTTTTAAAGGCCACATCGGATATCTTGCAAGGGACGTGTTCTGTAACTATCACTCACTTGGATAAGATATTTGAGGTGGCCGAAATCTTGCGTTTATTTACATCGGGATATAGTAATCTCAAGTAACTTACTGGTGAGTAGTTATAATATTTTAAAATATGCTTATTATTTTACTTATTGAAGATGTACATGAATAGTAGTACATCTAAGACTTGCTCTGTTGGCATGGTTTCGACTTAGAGATCCGTCGCTTGGTTGTAGCTATGCTAAAAATCTATAAACGAAAAAGTTTTTGTGACCGAGTACTTCGCCGCATACCCAGTGTCATAAGCCTGTGCACGCCACTGGTACTTAATAGATATATTTAACATTTGTTTCGATTTTAATCGCTTTTTTAGGGTTTCGTTGCAGTGTCCGCCTGTCCGTCTTCCCTAACTATCTTCGTTAATTATGAATATATAGATATTGATTGCGTAGGTATAGACTTTACTTTTCAATAAAAAAAAAATTTTGTGGTGGCTCTCGATACATGTGAAGTGGCATCCCCACTTCACATGTATCTCATAAGAAATTGTAGAGATCGAAATCTGACATGCGAGAGAAAATCTCATGAATGGGTTATTGTATGATTATCATTTTAAAATAAGTCGTACCTACATACTTACTTTTATCTATTGATACGTGGACTGTTTATATAATTATAATTTCTTTGTTTATAATGCTACAAACCGAATAAACAACGATGATCATTTTTTTAACGGTCCTAAAGTATTCAAACTAGCGACTTTTTAACAAGTTGAGTGACAAGAGCACATTTTGTTTTGTAACAACACAAAATACACCCAAAACACCGTCGAGGGACCATCAAAATTTAAATATGTACATAAATTGCACTGTCCGTCCGCGATGTCCACAACGCGTTTGCGCGGGCACGTAACATAACATATTTTTTTCTAACATCTTAAGCTTCGGTCACACCTATCCGATCTGCGGGAAGTGGAAATAATCTACTCTCCACTTCATAAGTTTTACCGTGCGTACGCTACTAGGCGGGTACTAGGTATATGATCCGGGGCCCGGGGGGGCCTGAGAAAATTTAGAGGACTAAAAATAGAACTCTGCGCTAGTACAATAAAGTTGAAAATCGAAGTGTCGAGTGTCGAGCTGTCATATATGACATTGACATTTGACTCGACACTGGTGTGTTCGTCTTTCAGCTCCATTTTTTTAAGCGCAGAGCTCTATTTTCAGTGCTCTGAATTTTCCCCGGCCTTACCAATTCCGGACAATATAGTCCCAGCCTTATCAAAACTTAACTTATTCGTTAGAGTTCCATGAAGGAGTCACTACTCACATCGTCGCAGTGTAAACGACACTTAACATAACATAATCGACAGAGGCTCCAAAATCCGTAGAAGGATCTCTCGCCGCCATATTCTCGCGGCTTAAATCGTAAATTACTGCGCCGGCGCCGGCAGGCGGGAGGTGCCCCCGGCCAGTGATGCCAACTTAGGGCTTTTCTATCCAAATTGGAGGAAAATCTAAACGGCATGTTTTAGCAATAAATATAAAAAACGACTATAGATTATGGGCGCGTTGATTTTTCTTTCCGAGATATGTTTATGAAAATGTACAATTTTCAGGGGGTTTTCCTGTTACTTAGTGAAAAATAATTGAAGTAAAAACTTCTTTCGTTTCGATATGTCTTGGATTTGATGAGGCACAAATCCGACAGTGGGCGATTTGCAGAATTTTCTCGAGCTATCTAAAGCGCGATGTAGCTCCGTGCGACGGAAATATTTTAATACAAGTAAGAACTATAAACTTTGTGTATGACAACTGACATTTATTATATTGTGGAATTTATGAAATTCCACAATAATCCAAATTTATGAATTGAAGGTATCACTTCTATTATTTTGTATTATAATATTGTTTCAAAAAATTTGTAGTTGGCAGCCCTGGTGGTGGGCGGGGGTCCCGGAGGGTGCCGCGGGGAGCTCGTTATATCCAACACAAATTCCCGGCGGTGTTAATCTGCATAATAACAGCGGCGGCGCGGCGGCCGGCGCAGGCGCAGCGGGCGCCACACACCGCCGATTACTGACACCTAACGAGCGGCTATCTGATGACGCGAATATTATTGTAATAGGGGGCGGCGGGATTTATTTTACACTTCGCGATGTTACAGATACGGTTTACAGCCTGACAGTCCTGTATTAATAATATAGGCTACAGCTACAATTTTTGACCGCTTTAAAAGAGTTTTTGCCATCAAAACTCACTCTGTCGTACTAAAATCTTCAGATCGCAGAAATTGAAATTGAAAAAAAAAAAGCTTTTGATGCAATCATAGTGAATCTGAAATGTCCAGTTGCGACAAAGGGAAAATGGCTAATACAGATTCATAAAATCAAACATTGAACGTGACGTTCTATAAACTATTCATAATTTTACGACACATTAATTTATATGAATTAATTTTGGTGTACATACATAAAATGTTTCTTTTATTTGTACACATTTGTACAGTTAAGAATAGTCGGGCACAGATTTATAACGTCGATGCCCGTAGGTCCGAAGTCCGGGCCGGGAGCCGCGGGGGGCGGCGGCATCTTCCAAGAACTTAGATATTATTTATAAAGCCTTTACCTCCGATCTTGCCCAATCACACGAGAAATATCGCGGCCCATAGACAGTATAAATATTTAACAGGTTTATGAAATAGTTACAAAACGCATAACGTATATGAATTTATGTATACGGACGAGTGGTTCCCACAATATTTTAGCTAATCATTATGTACATCATATAAGCGGCGGTAGATTTGCAACGAACGAATAACAAAAATATAATATACTAGCCTTTGACTGCGACTTCGTTTAAAGAGTGAAAGTTTATGTATCCCACGGGAATGACTGAATGTGCCATTTACATATCCTTGAAATTTTGGTGCGATGTATGTTTGTGACTGTAAAAGTAATTAATCATTAGTAGACACATAGAACTTAATATGATATTAAACATTACGAACACGTTGAAATTATATTGGGCCAATGTAAAAATAGCGGGCATTTGTCATAGTCTTCTCACATGGGGCCGGCGCCCGGCACAAGTAGTCCAGGAAATCCCCAAGAAACATGAGTAATATTGCTAGAATTCTAATTATTATTGGCACTTATTTCTAATTACGTGCACGAAAATATTTTATTTTATATTCGCGAAATTGTGAACCTGCTCATGCTTAAAAAAAATTCGAAGAGGCGTATTTTGAGCAATAGGGATAGGCTAAAGAGTTTTTGGAAGTTTGAATCACATTGATATAATGATGAATATCTTCAACAACTATATTTTATCGAATATAAACGATATTGTAGATGAAAATCGATCGACAAAACACTATTTAGGTATGTAGACATAATGCGCATACCGTATCTATGTAGAAATTCAACACACATTTTTATTTTAAGTGCCAATGTGTAACAAGGTAATAAAGGTATAAATTAAAAAAAAAACAACAATTCACTCCGGTGAATCTCTTAGCTAGCTAGCTATGGGACGATTTATTTTCAGGTCAGTTTCAGAGGCGACACGACTATCGAAACAGACAACAGATTGTGCTCGGTTCCCGTGAGAAAGTGTTTTATCACAACATTAACACGATTTCCACACAGGCAGAGTCGCTGGGAAAAGCCAGTGTTGACATATTATGGGTATGCCCCAGTAAAGTGCTCTCATGAAATAACACGTGAAGTTCGTGGTTAGTCTTCGTGAGAGGCGTAGTAGTATTTGCACCTATACCGAGTAACCTAGTTCATATTTTAAACTTAATAATCGAGGTTAGAAAAAGATATAATATAATGTACTTTAAAATATTTAATTACTTACGGGTCTAGATTCTAGATAATAATATTATAAGTGTTTTCTAAATTGAGTAACACATGTTGTCTTCGCTTTGTGTGTTATTTTCCTACTATCGAAAACGAGTACCTAACACATGGGGCACTCATAAGTTTAGCAGGTCAAAGCACTTAGACGGCTACAAATTCCGTGGATTTGTCAATAGAACGCCAATATTCGGTAATTGTCACCCACGTCGACGCGACATGTCGTCAAGGTTGCGTCGCGATGAATTTTCAGCGAAATAGTTTCACCGCACGTCGACGGCGGTCGACGACCCCGTCTGCGATTTGGCCGACACCCGTCACAGCCAGACACCGATACGTACTAATTAATAACTATGTACCTATAACACGGTATCTTACTTGTACTACGGGATTAAACAGTGCTATAATATCGATGTACCGATTATAAAATTGAGTTTTATGAAAAATTCTGTCAACATAATATTATTACGTATGCGTTTAGCTAAGGCTATGATCGCCATCAGTAAATTGATCGTCTTATGATAGAATCTCTCTATTATACGTACGTTTAGTATGAACCCCCTCCCCTCTCCATTGCGTTGTGACGTAAAATGAACTGAAAAAATGACTCCTTGTAGACCAAAGATCCAGCTGGAGGCTAGGTTGAATGAATCTTTTCAACACAAGCCGGTGTATCGCCACAGTAAGTAAACTACGTAGATAAACATTTTCTTTGATACAAGTGTACACGTACACTATACGGTATAATATTATGCTCGGTCGGCCACTTGACCCACGCGGGTCCATAGTGCAGCTAGTTTCATCCCGCTCGCGCCGATTCATCAATGGAATTCCTGCGCGGCGCCCGCTCCTTGTGACGTCACAACATGGCCGACGCGTTTCCTCAATCTATTCGATTGTACGCATTTGTGTTTTAGGTTAGGTTTCAATATGCAAAAGATATTTGATGGTGAAATTGTTGTAACTGCTTTATGAAAGCTCCTGATATTATGTTCCTTACTACCGACTACTATTCATAGAAGCGAGTAAATTGAATTGTTTTCTAAAACCTAAAACGACAAAAATGTCTAAATCGGGATGACTTACAAATCAGCTATAATTCAATTTATTTCTTGTAATGAATAATAGAAGAAAATTAAAATATTTCCATTCATTTACTTCACCATTTTGTATATTACGACGCACTTGATAATATTGAAAGTTAATATAAAAATGAATTCGAGACAGCCAGTGCCATCTTTGGGAAAGCACAAGCGTTAAAATAACAATGACCTTAATGATGCCAGTAACGTATACAAGCATGTTGGAAAATACAAAATAGTTATTCTAAAGCATAAGAGATGGCGCCACAGAGACCCACATAAAGTAGTTTCCTATAAACTACGTTTTGGTAACAGCTGTCCATTCAATAACAAAAGTCCCCGATTCGCATTCTATTAGGTCATAACATATGAAATTGGCGTTTTGTAAAGGAGTACCATAAAGTCGATTTTTTTAAACATAATATAATTATTTAATTAGTTTAAGTAAATTATTTTACTTTATTAACAGTAGTTCATTGATTCCATTACTAAAAAAATAATTTGGTCAGGAATCAATAAAATCTTTGAAGGCGCATTGGACTGCCCATCGGAGTTGAATTTTTTCCATTGCAAGAAGTTATCCAAATTTCGAAAAAAATGGTAATCTGTTGGAGCAAGGTCCGGGAAGTACGGTGGATGTCTTAGACATTCCAATTGAAGCTCCTCTAATTTGGTAGCCGTCTGTTGTGCAGTGTGTGGTCTAGCGTTGTCCTGAAGCAGCAGTGGCCTAGAGCGAATGACTAACCTTGGTTGTTTAGCAGCTTGCTTTTCCATCATGATTTGCAGTTGCTGGCAACATACATCTGCCGTAATCGTCTGGCCAGATTTAAGAAAGCTGTAGTGAACGACACCGGCACTAGTTCACCAAACGCTCACAAGTAACTTTTATTGAGTCAATTTTCGCTTGGGGCAGGCTTTGGCTGGTTCGCCTGGGTTCAGCCATTGCGATGTGCGTTTCCGATTATCGTACAGGATCCACTTTTCATCACAGGTAATGATTCGATTTAAAATCCCTTCATTATTGTGCCGGTTGAGTAATGTAATGCAGCAGTCGCGCTTTTGTCGGTTTGCTGCACTCAATTCATGAGGTGCCCACCTTTCAAGCTTTTTCATCTTCGTAATTTGCTTCAAGTGGATTAAAACAGTTTTATCTCTAACACCGCAGCCTGCAGCTAACTCGGACCTTGTTTGCGAGGGATCCGCTTCCACAATAGCCTTCATTTCTTCATTATCTACTTTGATCTCCGGCCGTCCACGGGGCTTGTTCTGCAGGACGAAATTTCCAGAACGAAAACGTTGGAATCAAAAAACGCCTGTGTTTTCTTTTGCGACACCGCTGCCATACACATCATTAATCCTTCGAGCCGTTTCTTCAGCACTGGTGCCACGGTGGAACTCGTAATCGAAAATAATACGATATTTCCAGATTTCCATGGAAATGGAATGGACATGAGAGTGACGCAAAGAAAAAACCAAATGAGGAAAAAAACAAATGAATTACGGTTTCCGAAACATAAATGCATGAGTAAATAGCGGTATAAATTTGAAATTGGAATTCCTAACCAAAGAAGATATATTTGTGACCAAGGTGGCCAAATACGAAAAAACGCCATTTCATATGTAAGGACCTAATATATATTTGGACTTATCCAGACTTTAAAATAGCAACATAGTTTAGACAATGTTTATATTTTAATCTGTGTAACTTAGGTGTGTAATTTTTAGATAAGCAATCGGTTATGCATATTATTAACAAGCGCATTTTATGCTAATAATCGTGAAATTGTAATTTTACAGTATATTTCAGACAATTAATACAATAATTGAGTATTTACATAGTCAACAGTAAATCAAATCAAGTAAAACAATTTTGTACTTGTATTATCTGATTTACTATTTTTAAACACACTATATTTGAATAAAAGATGTTCATATTGTTATATTCCTTTGTGCTTGTACTACCTAATTCACAAAGCGACTAACTCGCGTTATGCCTTAAACAAATCGTGAAGTAGCCAAAACGAGAGTTAGCCTATATATCGGTCCAGTAGTTTCGGAGCCTATTCAATGCAAACAAATGTACAAACAAACAAATATTTCCTCTATTATAGATGAAGATTGTAGGCCACCGCGAGCTAGACTAAATGATACATTAGACATACTGAGATTGAGTCTTAAAGCTTAAGAGTATAGAGAGTGACTTTTTACAAACCTTCCTATTGGTTAGGATTCATAATCTAACCTTCCAATAAGGAGGCTCGGACAATTATTTAACACAGCATTCGGATATAACGTATTGGCGTATTATGTATTGGCTGGCTTAGATTATTTTAATAAAATGGACCAGAAAACGAGCAGACGGATCGCATGATGGTATGTGATTGCGGCCGCCCGTGGACACTCGAAACACCAAAAGATACACTTGTGTTCCTGGTCCTTAAAATCCCCAACGCCGTGGTATTTATCCGTCCGAGCCGGCCGATTCGAGCCGACGTATGGCTGTCCCACAGTTATGACAAAAAAGAATACTTATAGGTATCGTAAAATTATCATTGTCATGTGACAGTTAAATGTGGTTAAACGTTACAACATTTTTATCTATGTACTATCAGGGAATTTAACTCATAAGCAGTATAGAGTGTTCTCATAATTAATTTGTATTTTAATGACGCCATGCAGTCAATTTACAATACATTTATCAATGGCGTGTCTGTTTGATATCACAATGGTATTATAATACGAGTAAATGACTTTTACTGAAATTATGACAACGGTCAACCTCTGCTTATGAATTAGATTCCCTGATAGTACAAAATTTTAGTACAGCGAAGTAGTTCATAAGCGTAGTAGGCACAACGCGAGATATACAAATAGCGTGTAAGCCCAGCAGTTATCTGAAAATGCCGTTTATGCATACCGCGAGTTAGTCGTCCTGTGAACCGCGAGTTAGGTACACTAACCTTAAAGCGTGTTGTTGTTATTTTAATAGGCTACTTGACCTTGTTTTTATTTATGTCCTAAACGCTTCGTAATTCTTTCATTACACACAAAAAAATAATATAACATTATTTTGAAACCTAAAAACGTACAAAAAAAATATTTTAAAAATACACTCTTTAAAAACCGTCGAAAACACTATTCGCCATGTTGGTTGATAGATTATCTGTGCTGTGACGTCATACTAGTACTATTTGTAATCCTGTTCTATATCCGTAGTAGTAAAATGACGGTGTTACGTTCCGTTTGGCGTTTCGACATACCTAAATAACTTTTTAAGATGTCATGAACTATTTATTTACAGAAACGTTCCGTTTCACTACTACATGTGTTTAGTGTGTTTGTGTCGTCACATCCTTGCCGGAAGTTACCTCAAGGTGTTTTCTTATGTAGAAATTAAAAAACAAAAATACATATTTTTAAATCAACTTTATTTATCAATCTTAAGTTTTTAATTTATGATAGCGCTAGAAACGTTTTCCTAAGCCAAGTACTAAAGGAAATACTTCTTCAATTTATGAAATTAAATATGAGTCAAGTAACCTATTATTGTAGAAGTCATTGCAGCCACTAAGAGTAACTCATTTTGCTTCGGTAGATAGAAATACCTAACACAAATTCCCTACCTGTAAATCGTGCTATTCTACAAGTAATAATATTTCTTAAAATAAGATAAACATATTCATACTCAGCTCGTAGAGGATAATCAGTAATTTGAAAAATTTACCATGAAAATGAAATTTGCCGTGTATCACTATATTTTAATGATGGTAACAATTGTAACATTTCTACGTTACATAGCGTTTACGATGTGTGCGTAAACGTAACGTAAAAAACCGGCCAAGTGCGAGTCGGATTCGCGCCCAAAGGATTCCGTACAAAACGGTAAAAAAATACGTTTTTTGTATGGCAGACCCCTTAAATATTTATTTTATTCTGTTTATAGGGTTCCGTAATACTCAAGGAACCCTTATAGCTTTGCTCCGTCTGTCTGTCTGTATGTCTGTCTGTCTGTCCGCGCTTCTAGCTTCTGTAATTATTAATATAAATGGATGAAATTTGGTACAGTTAAAGTAAAGACTGTGTATAGATCTCGGTTTTCAACCGACTTCCAAAACACAGGAGGAGGTTATCAATTCGTGTGTATGTTTTTTTTTGTGTATATGTTACGCGATTACTCCGCTGTTTGTGGACCGGTTTTCAAAATTATTTTTTTATTGTAATGAATTGACTCCTGAATTGGTCCCATTGTCACCTAGTGATGGGATCCATGAGGAATCGAGAGAAGTCCTCAAAATTTATAGGGACGCCATATATTTTGACTTCTTTTGAAGTAACTCGAGCATATGCTACCAAAAAGTGAAATGTGCCAAGGTATACCCTGGATCTAAAAGCACTGAACGGCATTTCTCAGTCTTTGAAGATACACGTTTGGAAATTTCAGCATTGTTTATAAAACTCCAAGCAAATGTCACTATTAAATCATCATCATCATCACCACCACCACCACCACCACCAAAAACGTCAAAGTCCAAATGGATAGTCAGTGCAGTCAATGAGTCAAGTCAGCCGATTCAGTAAAGTGGTAGAAGTTTTACTGAAAGTTCCTAGGGAGTTTTGGAGGGAACACAAAATAGCACGTTTTCAGAAGTTGTACCAATATTACACATTAAGAACCGAAATAACACAAATTTATGGAAGAATTACAAAAACAAACGTCACACATTTAATTCCCAGGCAAATCCCCCCCCCCCCCCCCCCTGGCATTTCTAGCCTACCATTTCCAGGCTGGTAGTCCATGCTAAATACTCTTTAGGAAAATTATTTTAAACGAAACCGGACAGTAATTTTTGATCCAATTTAAAAAAAACCTATTACGCGTGTATACTGTATAGTTACGGAACCCCTACTGTCCTGACATGCTGTCTAACTATCATGGTTCCTGATATACAGTCTGGTGACAGACGGACAGACAGCGGAGTCTAAGTCCGGTTCTACGAAAAGGGAGTACGGAACACTAAAAATGACGAAAATGTCCAGTAAAAAATACACGTACCTGGCACTAGTAAACGATGCCTGCGCGGACGACGCCGCCGCGCCGAAGCTGACCCCTACGGCCAGGCCCTCGGGGATGTTGTGCACGGTGATGGCCACCACCAGCAACATGATGCGCTTCCACTGCGACTGGCGCGCCGCCATCGCCCGCGCAATGGACTCGCGCCCGTCGTCCGCGTCCGTTTTCTAGAAACGTGGGAATTCCTTCTTTTAGCCCCGATTTCACGAAATTTCACTAAACGCTCTTGCGCTTATACCTAAACTCGGATTTTATATACATATCTCTCTCTCTCTTTCAACGTTAGAACGGAATAGACATAATATCTTAAACCGAAGCTCAACGTTAAACGTCGTTCCTTTTTTTTTAAATTGGGGCATAGTTGGGTAAAAATGTACGTCAAAAAAATTTACTTCAAAGTAAATACTACAGTTATTAGCTCTCTAATAATAAGATTTTTGCCAGAACACTCTACCGTAGTACAGTTTAATGTCTCTACCGTTAGAAAAACATTTTAAGGGGCCTGTAGAAATTCTTCATGGGCATGTGAAGTCTGCCGCTGCTGTAAAGCTGCTTCTATAAGTGTGTGTGAATACCTGTGCCTAATTTAGAAGACGAAATAGGCTTTAGGGATAAGCATAATATTATAATAGGTACCTATATATACACTGGCTCTTATTTGTGTCTGTGTCCCTAGTACTTTTTATCGGCAATCGTCTTGCACTTCACGCTAGATGTCGCTTATTAGAGCTGCGTACAGATGGCGTTAGTATACATTGGCTAGCTCTTGTTTATTTCTGTTTCTAGTACCTTTTACCGATCGTCTTGAATAACGACCACACACTAGATCAAGGTCGCTTATTAGATAACATTACCAAGTGATTAATGACAATTTTTTTTTTGTTTTAACCAGCAACTTTTATTAAATTTTTATTTTTTGTTCATTTGTGTTTTCGGTGTCATGGTGTTAAACATACCAACAAGTTTTTTAAAACATTAAAAGGGAATGCAATAAAAATATATTTATTTATTATTATTCTAGAGATTATACGAGAAATAGATTATACGAGTATTGCTCATGGTAATAATTGCAGCCGTTTTAAAGAATCCGATCATAAATATATACAATATTGTCTCGTTTAAAGTATAAGTACCTTGGTAATCGAGCTTTGCTCGAAGCTCTAGTAGATTTGAAAAAATAAAAAGAATCACAAAAATATTTTACCAGGGAGAGTTCGAACCCACCAACATTCCGAATTTTCGAACGCAAAAATTATACATGCGCATAACAAACTGCCAATCGGACTGACATAGTAGAGTCGGAATTATTAAAAATGATTAAATACGCAGGTTCGCAAGGATAAGACCTAGCTAGCTAGATCGATTATTTTCACCCAAAACTCCCTGCATACCAAATTTCATACTTGCCGTTATCGAGAAACCGATTATAATATATTACACAAGATTATCTCGTCAAAAGTATAAGATAAGAATATTTTAATACATCTTACCAGCGAGTTATTCGACTGGTGATGTCCTCTCCGGCGCTGAGCTGTGTGCTGGTTGTTGATACAGTCCCCGAACTCAGCCGGCGTTTCCATGGTAACCACGGTCGGGTTGGACGGCCGCCGGTTGAGGGCCGCCATCATTTCTAGGTCTTCCAACTTCTCCTTCGACTTGGAGTCTTTGCTCTTGGTTATGGCTGGAAACATTTGAATGGGAATTTAAGCCACATTTGGAGAATAAAGATAATGTTTTAAGACGATATTTCCAATTAAACTAAAAGGTTTAATTGGAAATGTTTGTTCCATCGTAGCGCCTAAACTACTGATCCGATTTAATGAATGAGGATTCGTAATAATGGCCAGCCCCGGATCTTCAATTTTATTTAATCGGGGCAAAATCTGAAAAATGCTGCCCTCTACCACTTATGTTTATTTTTATCTTTATCATCTTTATGATTTGAGCTATCAGGTTTCACTAATCGATTGACATTTGGACATAGGCCTTCCGGAAATAATGCATCCATCGCTGTTCTTTATGCGTTAAGCATATTTATTTACAGATATATAAACGATAAGACATAAACGTGTAGGATATATATTTCATACACAGCACTGCATAGGATTTAAAAATAAAAATATGTATGATAAAAATCAAATATACTATTGCATTTGTGAATAACAATTACAATTTTACTCTTCGAGCTTTTTGTTCAGCTACTAAATATATAACTTTGGCATAATTTAACTCGTGTGTAATTCGAAAGTTAAGTTTGTTAAAACTTCGCTCACAGCTTGCGGATGTAGTAGGAAGCGTAGAGTAAATTCGCAGAGCAATACAAATATTAATAAAAGCATCCTGCAAATCACGCGTATAGATCTGTTGTAAGAGATAGAAACCGCTAGCCTTTTCTATATCACCAAATAAAAGCGGAGCTTGCTATTTAAAAACGTAGAGTTCCTGGAAAAATTCAACGGCGCTGTGTGTGTTCATCATAAACTGGTATACTTACCAGTATACCCGTTTATGATGAACACAAACAAAAACATACATTATCTAATTAGATAAACAGTATCTAATTCATAATATGCGTTTAAGTTTTATGCGTTGATTTTAGGTTAAAATTAATATGTTTATAAAACATCGGTAGCCACTTAATATAGTACAATAAGAGCCAAAGTGTATACATGTATGTAACTAAATACAAAAATATAGTATTTAATTTATATATATTCGATTATATTTTGCGTAATGAATAAAACTAAAATACGCAACAAAAATCGGCCACCTACTGGCATATCGACGGATATGCCCAATGTTTCTAAAAAGCTTGTGGTTTAAAAAAAACAGTATGATAAGGTGTTGTTTTTAATGGATTATTGTAAAACAGTATATTCTTTTGAACGTAGAATATAAGAAATTTGAACGAATGATTTATTTTTTAATTATCACACGAAATAATCTTCTGTAAAGTGTGAATTTGACCGCCCTCTGAACTTGCCGCCCGGGGCATAGGCCCGGGTGACATAGGCTACATAGTTTGCGTAGTCGGGTTTCAGTTTTTAACTTTTGATTATTAACATTATAAAGCGCATTATAATTTCACCAAAAATCTTATGGGTGGCTACTGGCTACGGAGAAATCATCATCATTAAATGTTTAATATCCATTTCATATTACTAGCACACATCTATTCTACTAAAATAGCGTTTAATGGGACCTTCATTATGAATATCAGTTATCACAAAGCCAATAAAAGGATTTTTTATAACTCGGTCCCATATTAGCTTTGTGTTTTGATAACACACTTTCAGCTGATGCTAATGCACTATTATTTGTGGGAACGATTATTGTATAAAAATCTGTATGTTTGCTTATGTAAACCGTAGCTTACGACGCGATTGTAAACTCACATGTCATGGTAGCTATTGCCGTTTGAGATAAGATAGCTATGTGCAAGCGCATGTATAACACGACTTAGTTATCCTTACTAATATTATAAATGTCAATGTGAGTTTGTTTGTTTGGTTGTTACTTGTCATGCTTTCACGTAAAAAGTACTTAACTGATCATCATGAAATTTGGCACAGACATAAAGTAGACCTCGGGGAAGGACATAGGGTACTTTTAATCGCGGGAAAATATACGGTTCCCGTGGGATACTGTGTTTACGCGAGCAGAGCCGCGGGCAAAAGCTAGTCCTACTACTATTATAAATGTGAAAGTTTTTGACGATGGATGTATGGACTTCGATGAAATTTGGTATGGTAGTAGTTTAGGCTCTGGATTAAAACATCGGGTAATTTTTTATCCCGAAAAAGTACAGTATTTCCGTAAGATACCCTGAGATATTTACGTGGGCGGAGCCGCGAGAAAAAGCTAGTAATTCTATAAATTCCATAGACATCAAATAAACAATCAAGTGACAAGTTATCTGAGGGCAGTCGCGCCCTCAGATAACTGTTTTTTTTTGTTTTAAGTTTGATTTTTAGTATACTTACTATACCTAATTATTCCTTTTGTAAACTTTCTCTTTTTTGGTACCTACTAGTCATTTATGTAATAAGAAAACCGGCCAAGTGCGAGTCGAACTTGCGCACGAAGGGTTCCGTACAAAACGGCAAGAAAATCCAGTTTGTTGTACGAGAAACCCCTCAAATACAGCAAACAGCAAGTTACAGCATGAGGTGCATGAGATAATTGTACGGAACCCTTCGAACGCCTCGTCTAACTGGGTCCTATAGATGGAGAGCTACTAGGAAATTTAGATCAGGTGTTTGAGGCAAGCTGAAACCTTGTCCTATACTTCTCCTATTGTACCCCGACACGAGACTGCAGGTCTGGCTGGTCAGAAGCGTCAAGGTCAGTTTTTGGAAAGTGAATTTTTTAATCCCCAATAAACATATTTGAGGCAATTTGAAATTTTGATATACCTAGTGTTCGTTTAATGTTTAAGGAGTTGGGAAAAAAAAGCCAGGTCATTTAGTCGGGGCTTTAACCTTGCCAGACCAGTATAAAAGTAAATTGGAAAAAGGTTAAAAAAATAAAAACACGATATACACTTAAAAACTTAAACATTAAACTCTGGGTATAAGACTCTATGATGACTAAATGATCTGGCTTTTTTCCCCCAACTGTATGGCAAGTGTTTATTAAAAACATTTATGTCGACTTTCAATTAATATGACCTTTTTATTATTATTGCATAGAATGCAATTGTTATAACATGACAGCAAAATTTCAAGCCAATATAATAAAGTAATATTTAAGGTCTTCCACACATACCTACCACAAGCACACCACACCGACGCGACGCAACGAAGATGGGCGAAATTAATAAGGAAAATAAATTACAACTTTTTACAGCTAGGTGTTAACATCGAAATTAAAATAGATTTTTTTTCAGTTTTTTATCAATGCGGGATACGAATTTTCTTTTTTAGATTGTTTTAAAACAATGCAAGCGAGATTTATGGGTGTTTTACTGGGGCATTTGTAATTAAGTTCTCTTTCGAATTAACCGATAAAAAAACGGTATCCGATTTTTGGGCGATATTGAACACGTATGCATCGGTGCGATGTGCCGTATGGTTGTGGTACGTGTTGGAAAACCCTTATAAATAAAATAAAAAAATAAAATCTTTATCAAAATAAAAAACAAGGTTTTGTTTTCTGAACGTTAAACAAAGAAAAAAAGGGATTACATTACCACCGGTTCCGAACCCTAACCCGGCGAGAAGAACATTATACTTAGTGAAGCGGTATAATAATTATGTATTTTGCAATATCTAAACATGTTTTTATATTACATGTTTTTATTAAAGTTTATAAATTATTTTCAATTCTCTTTAATTATGTATTATTATATTGTTTATGGTAGAGCAGCTTACGGCCGATATGACCATATCTCACAGTGTTATTTAAGTTGATCAATTTATTTGATTATGGAGGAACTAATTAACGATAGATTGTACTGAATATTACACCTACATAAAATGCCATTTAAAGAACTTAGAAGTCAACTCGATGTAGGTAATAGGTAACCTACCTACATTATATTTGGTCCAAACCCTAGAATATCCTTGTTTGTGAACACTGATTTACAATAATTTGCGTAGCGAAAAATATCATAAATCTATGTTTGTGCCGATCACAGCAAAACAATTTGATAACTTGCTTTCGTCAGAAGCTGTCGAAAGTTCTTTTGCACAATCACGAGTGCGAGTACCCAATACATTAACCCCCTTAATAATAAAAAGATTTACACAATGTATAACTTAAACAACGTTGCCGTCTTTGTCTGTTAAGTGAATTTTCCAACGCATCAGACAAAGACAGCAACGTTGTTTAAGTTATCCGTTGTGTAAATCTTTTTATTAGTAAGGGTAGTAAGTCTATACATCTCAAATACCGACGACATGTAAAATACGCTAAATAAAGAGCAAGTGATGTTCATCGTTTTAAATTTTTTGCTGACCATTTGAGTACTTGTTTGTCCATCATGACATACATATTTACGATATCTTTTGGGAAATCGTCAAGTAGAAAGTGTGTCATCAGCATTTTTATAATATGCATTCTGAGAGCTGGAGATGCGATTGGATTGAACAAATCGATTGAGTTACTTTTTAAAATATTCGTATGAAAATATACACTATAGGTACAGTGCCGCGAGTTTCAGTTTATCTCTTTAAATCACTACTATTTGTACGAGAAAACGTATTACTACAACGTAATGCCTAGCCGGTTATATATTTTCAAACTTCGGTGTGCATTCTTTTTGGCCGGCAAATTTAAGCTGTACTATTATACTTATTTGTGGACCGCGACTTTGTTCCCGTAAAAATGGTCGCAGCGTTAGGACATTGCATTGTCCTACACATAATAAAGGTTGTTTTTTAGAAGTATAAAACTTTGAAATGGAATAAAACAATGATTTTGTTTTTTTTTTAATTGACATGAAATTTACTTTAATTGAAAGATACTCTTCTAGGATTATAATTTAAATATGATTTCTGGCATATGAGCGCCACAGCTGGCTCGGACGTAGTCAAATCTGGAGGTCCAATTTTCGACGATTTTTTCCAACATTTATGGCCGTATATCGGCAGTAACGCGGCGACGTTTCGGGCTTGGGATTATTGGGCGGTGTAGACTAGCGACTTCACATATCCCCACAAAAAAATAGTCAAGCGGCGTTAAATCGCCACGATCTTGGAGGCCCATTCACGGGTCCGAAACGTGAAACTATGCGGTTACCAACCGTTTCCTTCAATAAATTAATTGTGGCACGAACTGTGTGACATGTTGCGCCCTATTGTTGAAACCACTGCTCCTGCACATCATGGTTGTTCAATTGATGAACGAAAAAGTCAGTAATCATGGCTCTATAGGGGTCACCATTGACTGTAACGTTCTGGCCAGCATCGTTTTTATAGAAGTACGGACCAATTATTCCACCAGTCTATAAAGCACACCAAAACAGACAGTTTTTCTGGATGTACGGTGTCTCAACATACACTTGAGGATTATCATCACTCCAAATACGGCAGTTTTGTTTATTGATGTATCCATTCAACCAAAAGTGAGCTTCATCGCTGAACAAAATTCGCTTATGAAAATCGGGATCAACGGCAATCTTGTTTTGGACCCATTCTCCGAATCTACGCCTTGCTAGGTGATCGTGTGGCTTCAATTCTTGCACGAGTTGGATTTTGTAAGCACGCAAACCAAGATCTTTCCGCAAAATCTTCAATAAAGTGGATGGACACATATCCAATTCCTGTGCACGATGGCGGATAGACTGATTCGGGTCTTCCTCTACGCTGCGCTCTACAGCAGCAATGACTTCTTCTGTACGCACTGTACGATGTCTCTGTGGATGCGTATTATCATTTAGAGTAAACGTGGCGCGAAAACGTTCCGTAGCTAATCGAATTAATTGCTCTGATGGACGATAATGTTGACCGTAAAATGGACGTAGTGCGCAATACGTATTTCGAACAGAACCATTATTTTCAAAATAAATTTGCACAATTTGGAAGCGTTGTTCAGGCGTCGCAGTCTATTCATGTTGAAATGTCAAACCAAACTAAACATAAATCACTTGACAACTGACAAAATGGCCACCAGTTAAAAAGTGTTGCCATCTTAGAGTTCTCTATACCTCTAAAAAACACTCCTTATATAGCCAAATTGGCTATCAAATATTACTTACTACTCCCAATAAACGTACATACTACATAGTTTTATTATTGATGTATTCAACCAATATTGCAATGTTATTAGTCATTATTGTACTGTCTACTAAATAAAATAAATTATTTGTGAATTTTGTATGTCATAACAGGATTATTTATAAAATAAAAACAGACAAATACATACATATGACTCACTGTGAAGTGTGTACCAAAAGGTAGTTGTTGGCTGGCTTTAAAATTAAAATATCCTCGTCATGAGATAAGAAAAGCCAGTTAAGATAATGAATTAAATATTAAAATACTTGTTACAAATTCCGTAAGCCTACTAATTTAAGCCAATATTAACAAATAATGTGTAACTCAAAATCAAACACTGATAAAAAATTACTTGTAGTGTCCGACCGAATGTTCGGTTTCGGTTTCGGTCGAGTTTCGGCAAAAAAACGGGTTTCGGTCTAGTTTCGGTTTAGTTTCGGTTTTGGCGGAAAACCTGCCGAAACTACGACCGAAATCGAAACTGCATTCGGGAGTTCTCGCACTGTGATTGTTCGACGCTTTTAATTCCATCTAAGCGAAGATGACATTCTATAAACTTACTTTGTTACAGGACATGATTTATTTGACTCCGTTGCATTTAATTCAGATATGGTAAAAAGTTTCGTTTTAATAGTGAAAGTATTTGATTTTACACCTTTACGGTTGGTATACGTAATTCATAGAACCACTAACTCGCGCTTACGAGATGGTCGACTATTTTGTGTTGTGCCTAATTCTCGTAGGAACTACTTCGCTGTACACCTAAATCTTATATTATGGCATAACTCACGCTATCCCTGAAATTTTGTACATAGATTAGAATGATGTAACGTTTATGTAACGTTACATACATTACACCATATTTAACTGTCACACCGTACCACGACAATGATAATTTTACTATACCTATTCTATTTTCTCGTAACAGTGGGAAAGCCATGCTACTTAATTAATAGGACTAACACCTACTTCGCGATTAGGGCATATTGATTGGTGATGATTTGGGATTGAGGCATAACGAGTGTTAGTCCTTTAGTGAATTAGTTATGTCAAGCTTAAAGGATTTAAGATACATCATACATTATAAATAGTTCTTCTACAATAAACAATTGTAAATATAGTGCTTTTTCGTAACGTAGGTACAAGTTTCATAGCCGTATTAGGAACGATCACACTCCACCACATACTTTTAATTTCTTTACCACACTCCTGCCGGGCTAAAAAAATAACCTAATTAAAAGCATGTCAGGACATGTCTAAGGAGGGTTGCGTAACTAACAACGCGCAATGGGTTTTCTTTGAATTACTTCAAAAGTTATTGTCCGATTCCGCTCCAAATAATTTTCCTTGAGAGTTTTTAGCATGATCTAACAGCATGGAAACATATAAGTTCCTATAGTCTAGAAATGCCAGGGGATGGGGGCTTATAAAACACCTTGGAAGCAATAGGCTTCGAACTCAAAAATGGTTGATTTTGTATAAAAGTCATGTATAAAACCTTGCCTTTATTTTAAAAGATTTATTCAAAGATACCCCACACGATGGGGTAGAATGAATTA
The DNA here is from genome assembly GCA_037179445.1 of Phengaris alcon alcon. Classification (NCBI taxonomy): domain Eukaryota; kingdom Metazoa; phylum Arthropoda; class Insecta; order Lepidoptera; family Lycaenidae; genus Phengaris; species Phengaris alcon. Next base: position 232,565 of record JAYRCH010000193.1, read on the forward strand.
TTATTTTTCATCCCCACGTCACATGTATGGAGGATGCCATCCCTAAAATATAAAATTATTATTATTTTATGATGCCGAAACTGAGATCTATACACAATATATAACTGTACCCAATTTCATCCATTTATGTTCATAATTACAAGAGCTCGTAGGGCGGACAGAAAGACAGACAAGCAGACAGACGGACGGACAGAGCGAAACTATAAAGGTTCCTTGAATACTATGGAACCTTATGGAACCTATGGTTTTCTTTATTTTTCCCAAAACCATGATCCTTGTAAGGAAGTTTCGGTTTCGGCCGAAACTGAGACTGTTGACGAAATTCGTTTTCGGTTTTGGTCATAAAAACCTCTTTCGGTCGGACACTATAATTAAGTATTGACTGAAACATTGAAGGCACAGACCACACAAGTTTTAAAAAGTATGTAAATCTCATATAAAATTTAAAAAACGTCGTATGTATTCGGATAAGAAACATTATAAAATCTTTTTATTACTTCGAGTTGTATATTTGTTTCTTGTTCATGTTTTAATAATATGATACTGTGAATACCACAGCACAGGGTAAAATAACAAAACATTAAAAAATACATTTTAAAAATACTATGACCCCACTACGTAAATTATATAGCTTATGTTACCTGAGCTATTATTACGAATCTATTGACATCTAATTTATTAAAATCGTATCAGTAGCTTAGGCACTACGGTGAAACAAACATACATACATAGACTGCCAAAACCAATACCCTTCCGGTTGACTTTGCTATAGTCGGGTAAAAATAATTCCCTTTCATAGTTTAAATATTATGTTATTTATATAGTACTTTGTCTATTTAAATAAACTTATATTGAAAAATATATGACTAAAACATATTTATGCATATTTAGTTTATGTAGATATGAATAATTTGTTGAAATACACAATACACATCCAACTTTATTGTGATTTTATTCATAAAAGGAAAACTAAAAATATCAAGTTGAAACTAAACAACAGACCAATTGCAATTTTATCGAAGTCATTGACACAAGCATTTCACAGGGTCAATATACTATAGATGCCTACAATCTTTGCTGAGTCTAAAAAATTTAAGCTGCAATAAAATGCGTTATAGAGAAATCATTAAATAATATTATTTTATATTTATATATTTGGCGTATAAGTATGTGTTAAAGACATTTAAGCTGACTACAAAACGATTTTTCTTATAGCCTTCAGCATACTTCGTTAATACATGGAAATGACGGATGGTGTATGAAAAAATTGTGATTGCCGAAAGACATTGGTTGTACTGTTCATTCTTATAGATTTCAAATCAATTTCCTATAATTTCTACAGTCTCTCTCAATATGTCTCAATTGCCTGCCTGATTAGATGAAATAATAATGATAAAATATGTATTAGGTACCTACAATAATAGCAGTTAGGTTGATAGGCACAAAAATTAAAACATCAACAGTAAAAACTGATTATTTTTATAAAAACAAAAAAAAATACAAAAGTTTATCATAATTTATCCCCTGCATGCTCAATCGCTCAACCGACATGAGTGTAAGGTACTTATCGGAGAGTGAGTGACAAATACAAACTACTAGAACCTACTATGCGAGCAGGCAAAATATTGTTGCTATATGGATACCAACAAATGAGTTTCGGATAATTATACAAAACTAAATTGTGGTGCTTCTCATTACTTTCTTTGGAGCCCCAGGGCACAGCCGGCGCACATTTTGGAAATCCCTGGTCTATTTAGTTATCATTGACAGAAGAAAGTACAAAGCAACTAAATAAAGAGATATTGGAAGCTCAGGCCTTTTGCCCTAGTGTATGTACCATGGGTATCTTTACCTTTTTACAAACAAAACATGTTTGAAACAAATGCTTATGTACCTAATATAATGCAACAATAACATTGATATAAAGTAATACACAGTATTCTAAATATTATGCTATTGAGTCAACTGGCTCAGATTTTACAACTGTTTTCTGTTCAGATCCAATTTTATTTTTTTGTAAACAAGTACCTATATGAAATTTGATTTCAACAGTCTAATATAATTAAAAAATAGTCACAAATCATCATATTTGTAGAATTTATTCCAATTGCAATAGTAATACAAGCTTTATTTAATCTGTGGTAGTACACTACAATGCTGCCAATTTAAATGTCACTTATTTACAGTTCAATAAAGAAATACAATGGAGTTTTGCTGGGGAATTCAATGGGTGATGTTGAGGATTTTGTATTTCTTTCATAAATTTGTGTTATTTCGGTTCTTAATGTGTAATATTGGTAGAATATTAACCATTAAATATTCATTAACGTGCACAAGTGTGGGCAAGTGATACAACTTCAAAAAACATGCTATTTTTGTGTTCCCTCCAAAACTCCCTAGAAACTTTCAGTAAAGACTTGACTCATTGACTGCACTGACTATCTATTAGGACTTTGACTAGACTTTAGACTTGACGATTTAGGAATATGGTGTTGAAAATTGAAACAAAAATTCTATTTCCCGCCTTTTTAACTTGACACTGGCAAATGATTTATGCCGACGCCATATATTTAAATAAAAAAAGGAAATACAATGACACATTGAATTTAATATTTTTGTAAACAAAGTACCTATATGGAATTCGATTTCAACAGTCTAATATAATTAAAAAACATTTAAAAATACTCACAAATCATCATATTTGTAGAATTTATTCCAAGGTAATCCAAAAATTTGTCAGTGCCGAAAACAAACACTGCTCCGAAAAGAAATCCAGCTGCGACAGGAGCAAATGCATAATTTCCATAAATTTCAGATTCTTTACACATATTAATTGCTGGCTCCAAGAGAGACCAGTAAGAGGCGGCTGTCATCACACCTGCAGCAAATCCTAGGGATACATCTAGTAGTTTTCTCTGAAAGTACGAATATAAGATTGAAACATTGAATGTTTTGGATTGGCTCTAGAAGCAGTCACAACCAAATATCTAAGTCTAATCTATAGCTGCATTTTATCACAAAGAATTTACATGTTTTCCTCTGATAAAGAAGACACACGCGGCACCAGCAGCGGTAAGACCCCACGTCAATAAAGTACCAAGCAGAGCTTGAGTTACGGCTCCGTATCCCTCGATCATTTTTATAAATAAATAATATTTATTGTGACTTTATGTTACTAAAATTATGTTGCGCATCGCGAGTTTACTTCTTATAGTAATTTGTTTTTATTATAACGATCTTTATATACTTCCAATACACATGTTTATCTTTCACAGTTCGTACTTCGTAGATGTAAAGATTAGAGGCACAAGGAGAATCTGAATGACGTTTCTCGTCCTGATGACGTTGACATCTATCAACGTTTTTTTTTATTATTATTTCGATATATGGCGTCGGCTTGAACCATTTGCCAGTCTCAAGTTAAAAAGGCAGGAAATAGAATTTTTGATTTAAATTTTCAACACCGAATTCCGAAATCGTCAAGGCCGACTGAAGGACTTTGTATCCATGATCATGAATAAATTAATAAAAAAAATAAAATAAAATCGTCAAGTCTAAAGTATAGTCAAAGTCCAAATAGATAGTCAGTGCAGTCAATGAGTCAAGTCAGTCGATTCAGTAAAGTGGTAGAAGCTTCATATATATCAAATATTATGAATAAATGACGAGTAGATCCAGGTGTGTTCGCAAATTGCAGATTAATTGTTGCGACGATGTCTAACATCTGCGATGTGTTCCTTTACGCGGATGTTAATGGATCTTTTAGTTTGCCCTATATAGGAGAGACCGCAGTCACAGTCGAGCAAAGAAAAGTGCAACGCGACATAATCCGTAAGTGTTTAAAACAAAGAAATAACATAAGTTTATGGAAGAAATACAAAACCAACACCTTTCACATCATTTCACATCCCCGCTAAAACTTGACAAATTACTCGGAATAGGAAGTTAGTAATTTGAAATTACTAACTTCTAAACAGTATTTAATCACAAACACAAAAATAAAAGTATTACAGTTAACACAATAATAATATTGTGTTAACTGTTATACTTTTACCTACTTAGGTACCTTAAAATATGTGTTTACAATCTTTAGAATGCTTACACACGTAGGTACTGATTTGGTCTGGAGCCAATCATTATGACAGCATGACACTCGTGTGTTTGATTTTCAGCTCTATTGTAATACAACAGAGTTCTATTACGTCCTTACATATGTAATTGGCGTTTTGTCGTACTGGCCACTTTGATCTCAAATATATCTTCTTTGGTTAGAAATTCTAATTTCAAATTTATACCGCTATTTACTCATGCAATTTCGTTTCGAAAACCGTGGTTCATTTGTTTTTTCCTTTATTGTTTTTTTTTTTTTGCGTCACTCTGTTTACAAAATTGAAAACTTGAAATATCGTACTTATTATTTTCGAGTACGAGTTCCACCGTGGCACCAGTGCTGCAGAAACGGCTCGAAGGATTAATGATGTGTATGGCGGCGGTGTCGCAAAAGAAAACACAGTGCTATTTGGTTCCAACGTTTTCATTCTGGAAATTTCGACCTGCAGAACAAGCCCCGCCGACGGCCGGAGACCAAAGTTGATAATGAGGAATTGAAGGCTATTGTGGAAGCGGATCCATCGCAAACCACGTCCGAGTTAGCTGCAGGCTGCAGTGTTAGTGACAAAACTGTTTTAACCCACTTGAAGCAAATTGAAAAGGTGAAAAGGTAAAATAGAATATATTGAAAGGTGGGTACCTCATGAATTGAGTGCAGCAAACCGACAAACGTGCGTCGACTGCTGAGTTACATTACTCAACCGGCACAATAATGAAGGGATTTAAAATAGAATCATTACTTGTGATGAAAAGTGGATCAGTACAATAATCGGATCGCAATGGCTGTACCCTGGCGAACCAGCCAAAGCCTGCCCCAAGCGAAAATTGACTCAAAAAAAGTTAATTTTGAGCGTTTGGTGGACTAGTGCCGGTGTCGTCCACTACAGCTTTCTTAAATCTGGCCAGACGATTACGGCAGATGTCTATTGCCAGCAACTGCAAATCATGATGGAAAAGCTAGCTGCTAAACAACCGAGGTTGGTCATTCGCTCTAGGCCACTGCTGCTTCAGGACAACGCTAGACCACACACTGCACAACAGACGGCTACCAAATTAGAGGAGCTTCAATTGTAATGTCTAAGACATCCACTGACACCGTACTCCCCGGACACTGCTCCAACAGATTACCATTTTTGTCGAAATTTGGATAACTTCTTGCAAGGGAAAAAATTCAACTCCGATGGGGCAGTCCAAAGCGCCTTCAAAGATTTTATTGTAAAGGAATCAATGAACTACCTATGAGGTGGCAAAAGTCCATAGATAGCAATGGTATATACTTTGATTAAATAAATATATTATGTTTAAAAAAATCGACTGTATGGTCCTCATTTATAAAACGCCAATTTCATATGTAATGACCTAATATATTTTACAGTATTCTCGAAAATATTTCTCCGCAAACTTAAATAAACTGATAAACAAATAGTTTAAAAATATAATGTTCTGTAATATTATTCTGTCCATGTAGTTAGTACCTAGGTATTTTTTATACTTCCAAAAGTTTATTTTCTACAGGTTGACTTTTCAAATCGCTTGTCGATGTTATATCGATCAATAGCTTAATTTAATTATAAACAAGAAAATACAAACCTCTAAAAATAACCCCACCCTAACACTAAGATCTACCCGTTTAAGGTTGAAACCTTAAACGGGTAAATCTTAGCCTCAGACTTAGATCCCCACTAAGGTAACGGCGCAAATATGAGAATATTTGCGCCGTTTGAGGTTCTCTGCCTGAATTGCAGCCGCACCTGCAGTACTTGAGGTGCCCTAGAAATGGGACGGGCAAGTGTATCGACGCAAGTAGAGTCCCGTGCAAGAGCCCGTCCCAATCTCCAAGAGACTAGGGTCTTAACAACTAACTTCTTATTCCATTAATGCTGCGATAGAAGAGTCATTTTAGGTACTTATATGTTTTTTTAAATATTTTATGTTGACTTTTCTTTGGGGGGTTCTGCTTCCAAGCCGGGGCCGTCACGGCATTAGTAACGTAAAGCAAGATGGCTTGTGTGCGTGAACAAGGCGCTTAATTTTGTACTTGGTATGGCAATAATTGGCATGTATGGTCCTTAGAAACTTGAAAGCTAATATTAATATTAAAGATTGAGCTAATCTTATAATTTCCTTTTAAAAAGACGTATCTATTTGCACTTGTAATAATAACATTTAAAAAAATTCATGCCCTTACGTTATAGTTAGTCTCCTTGAATTTAATTGCATGTTACAAATTAATAATTAAATAAGTATTTTATGCTTAGGTATAACTGCCTTGTAACTTTTCCGTATTCCGGACATGTAAGGTATTAAAACGGTATTTAAAAATTAAGTCAGTGTTTTTGGAACGCTGAATACGTGACTGATAACTTAGTCGTGATAGTTTGTTTTGAGATATACGCAAATTAAACTATTCGTTTGGATTTATTACATCAACTAACCAACTAAAGAAAAAGTCTAACAAACTTGCTTACAAATATGAAAAATTTGATAAGGCCGATTGATATCTAACTCAAACAAGGCAAGCTCTCCGTTATGTATATAAAGACTGCTCGGTCTAATGAGAATCACTTCCACAATGAATCTCTGACGGACAGCATAACATTTGAAGTGGGATTTGAATGTAGAAGGTACTATGTCTGTGCCAAGGGCCGGCTAGTGTCACATTATTATTTATTTACCTAATACCTAAGTAAATATCATGACATCTGCGTGAAAGCTTTTTACGGAATAAGATTGGCAAACGAACTGGAGGAACTCCTGATGGTCATACCGTCGCACATGGACTCTTTAAACACCAGAGGAGTTACTCATAAGTACGTTACCGATTTCTGTGGGGCCGCGCCGTAGATTAGTCAGAAATGCACTCCTGTCGAGTGGTGACTATGCAATGGCGCCAGATATACCCCTTTTAGAAACGTTTTACACTACTTATACTTAGTACAGTCAAAGAATCGAATTTCAATGTACTTACACGAAAAATCCCACACACATAGGTCGTGACTAATTATAAAGACGGATTTCTTAGGTAGGTAGGTACCCCAGAACATTTTAAGTACCTAAATCTAAAAATATTTATTCATATTGTGTTTTTTCTTTCATCCTACTAATATTATAAATGTGACAGTTTGTGAGGATGGATGTATGGATGGATGTATGGATAGATGGATGTTTGTTACTCTTTCACGCAAAAACTACTGAACGGATTTTGATGAAATTTGGTATGGTAGTAAATTAGGCTTTTAATTAAAATATAGGCTACTTTTTATCCCAGAAAAGTACAGAATTCCCTCAGTATATATATATATATATATATATATATATATATATATATATATACACATATATCTAACAATATATGTTTAATATTAAGTAAGTATCTAATAAAATATCTGATTCTAATTGTTTGACGAAGAATAAAATTTATTAGGCTACAAAGACTTTTATTTACGCTGCATTTAATTTTATTATCTACGTATAAAATATACCTATTGTGGGTATCATTTATTTATTTTCTTATGGCTTTCCTGAAAACGACGTGCTCGATATCATTTCATGCCGGAGTTCCTATCTCTAATTTATCTTTATGTTCGTAAGTACAATGTACAAGATTAAATTTCTATATAAAGATTTTCATAGCTACGACTTCTACACTTCACTACCCCGCTAGCCTACTCAGGTTTGCCGTGAAGTGACGTTGTGTTGACACACTCTACTTGAGATTATAGACATGATACACCACGATTTACGTACTGACTGTTTATTAATTTGCGTTACTATCTACTTACTTCAGTTATGGTGGTTAGGTAAGGTTATAATATATAAGGGAACATGCATTTGTTTTAAATCAGCAAAATTCTTATATTTTCCGAAAGGCAACATAAATATCGACCGAGAAATGCTAAACGTAATTATTTACTAAATTAAAACGTTACAGGACTAAAAAGGACTAGAAGGTTTGCAGTACAGTGTGACGAAAGCACTGATGTGGCAAATTACTGCCAACTTTTTGTATTTGCACCCTGTACACTGTGCCTACACCTAAGTAATTGACCATTTTGAAGACATTGTGCCATTTTGATAGTAATGTTGCTGAATTTTCTTAGATTCCTGTATTAACAAAAGCAACCGATCACTCAGCAAATTCGACAGTAATTGCAGTGTTGCCACTTAATAAAACGCAATTTGAGGGGGATTTTAATTAAGCCATCTATCACCGCGGTATGACGCTATACCGTTAAATTACTTTCGACTTGATACATTATACCGTAAGAACGTACAATACCATTGATATTGTTATTCGACCTAGAAAATGACATGGAAATCGCACTGGCACATTTTCATTTGTAGAAAATTCTAATCTTAAGGGCGTCCCGCATCACAGACGGCGATGATACTATAATATTTTATCTTAGTATGCCTGGATATCCTACTAATATTATAAATGTGAAAGTTTGTGAGGATGGATGGATTGATGGATGGATGTTTGTTACTCTTTCACGCAAAAACTACTGATTGGATTTCCATGAAATTTGGTATGGCTGTAGTTTAGGCCCTGAATTTAGACAAACGATTTTTTATCTCGAAGGAGTACAGTATTCCCATGGGATACGCGACAATATATAAACGCGGGCGGCGCCGCGGGAAAAAGCTAATGTTTCATATTGCAATATGAATATGAAACATTAGTACGTAATAAAATAAAGTATTTAGTATCTTCTGCCGTCTGCGATAGTTCATACAAACTGTATAAAATAATAATAGCAAGCGAGATTATATCTTTAAGATAAAATATTACAGTATCTCCGCCATCTGTGATGCAACTAACTCTGTGATTGAAGAAAATGTTTCCCATTCGCGGTTAACGCTGATTAGTGAATACCTACTTAATATTAATATGGATTGTAATATTTCTTTATAAATTTTATTCATTACACAATTTACACGTTTCACTGCAAGAGTTCGAATGTCAAGTTACACCGCGCTGCACAGCGCATGTGCAGTGTATGACCATTGACCACGTATGACTGATGTCATATGAAAAAGACACAAACGCGGTGTGACCCTAAGGTTTCGAAATTTCAAACCAAAACTAAATGTAGGTAGTCCTGCAAGCTTTTGTTTTAGATTTAACAAGTTTCCTGTTGTTTAATAAGCAGGTCCATTAGTCGGGGTTGTCACAACTGCAACAGAGTCAGTAACTCAGTAGCTACACGCAGTGGAGCATTCAGTGAAACTGTTAGTGCAGCGGACATCTAATCACCCCCCATCAGGTGCTCCAGCATTATGTCCCGCATGCTCCACATTACAGCCACAAATTAATTATCACTTCGATATAAACAGCACTTTCTAACCGTTAAATGTTTACAAAAAACGCACAAACTGTGTAGGTACTTTCGCGGTTTATTCATAATTAAGATTAATTTTATAGGGCAGCATTAAATTAGATAGAAAGTTTAAGATTACTTTTTTTTCATGTAACGTTAATTTGAATTAGCTTTTTCATTAATATTCTTGGAATGTGAAGATTTATGTGTGAAAATATTTTATTAAGAACGTACCATGTCTACGCAAATGCTACGTATAAACAACATCCAATAGATATAGTGGAAGGAAAAGGTCCTAGAGTCCTTACTAGGCCTTTGCCTGATTCACAATCCTTTAATAAGTGTCGGATCGCTTATTCGGAAGTTATATCGAGCGTGAGAGACAAAACATTCTCCCCCTCTAACAACTAAACGATATGCTCGAAAAATCTGAGAAAAAACATGATGGTAGTCCATGTGATGAACTTTGAAAAACTATAACGGCTTATTTATATAAATTTGGATAGTTCAGGGGTTATAGAGGACTAGCTTGTAAAATGCGCTGACTTGGAAAACTTCGTACAAAAAGATATATACAGCCGAACGTATAACCGCCTCCTTTTTTTGCAAGTCGGTTAAAAATAACGAAATAATAAGTAATCATGTAAACTCTATTAAACTGAAACAAACGATGGAAGTTCGACAGGCTTAACTGACTTTGGTTTGGTTGAGCATGTATATTTATGTAGTTACTGCAAAAAAGCAACTATCATCCGTCTATTTATGAGACATTAGGCTACAGCGGGCAGAGGCAGACTGCTAGAGCAATCGCCGTGTCTAGAGATTAGATTCCGCTAGAGAGTGATTATTTAAATTTTCGCCGTACCAGTTGTTCGTTTATTCCGGCCACTGGTTTTTGTCCTAATTCTTCGAGTTTGAAATTACGATTTGTTCGGTCAAAATAAGACGCGGTCGTCCGTGGTAACCGTGTGAACGGCCCGTTATGTCAATATTTACCAGAAACAACATTATGGTCAAAGTTTCCAACAACAAGCTCATTATTTACTACTTATGAGTTTACAACCACCTTTGTGCGTACAGCTACAGAGTAAAGCTGATTACGACTTAAATAGAGACTATCAGGGGACCTAGCACGAACAATTGACAATAGAGTCCAGCAGGTCTAACAAGGCCAAGGTGCTTCGACTATTTTTCGTAATACGTTTATAATCTGTTTCAAATGTGATAAATTGAATGTCAAATTAATCATTAACAAAATATTATGATCAGTTTTCAATAGCAATGCTAAACGCTTAACACGCTCTTCGTGTTAAGTTGTTTATTTAGGTAAAATATATAATTGCCTAAATTAACCAAATTCGCCGCCTTTACGATAGGGTAACTATATATATATCTATCGAAATACCTTCAAAGTCGACTTTTGATTCGGACCTCAGTTCAGACAAGTCCAATGTTTTTCCAGCTTTTCACTGTAACTTGATTAACGTACGATTGTGTAACGGGCTCTACCGTTTAATCAATTTGGGAGCACGCATCTGCCGTCACGAGCACGCGGAAGGAGAGACACAATCTCGACATTCGCTCCGCGCGCACTAATGGAAGCAAAAAATGCGCACGCGCCGTTTTCGAGCTTCCAATACTACAAAATATATGTTTAGAATACCTAGTGCGGCGTGTGTATGATGAAAAAATCTATACTATAATAGTTCTAAAGTACTTCTAATAGTATGATTTTGTGAAACTTTGGCCTTATTAACCTAAAGTTTGGTGTAAAATGTACATGATTACCTAAATATTTAAAAAGCATTGCTGAAATTGTATAAAAACAATATTAATCTAGGTATTTATTTTTACTAGAGGTCGGCTTGTGGTCGAAATTCGACCATAATATTTATTCATATTTTAACTTTTAAGTTCCAACCTTTTAAGGGTCCTTTTTCAACTTAGATACGCAATAAAAATATGTAAATGTTGTCTATGGAATTAAAATTGTGTTAAATCAATACTTCTATTATATAAACGCATGGTAGTGTAAGTAAGGTGTGCTTTCTGCACACCTTTGTATTATCTTGATAAATAAATAAACTTTAACTGTGTCATATTTTATACTACTCCGTTCGCACAATTTTCGTGAAACTGTAAGTACTTAAAGTTTTTGCCCTACGTATGTATTACTGTAATTAATGTAGGTACTTAGTTCATAATAATAATAAGATTATTATGAATTTTAATTGAATGATTATTATGAAATTATATTGAATAGGTTAATACCTACTCAACTACAAAATTCAGTTCAAAGGTAATGTACTTTTTTGAAAATATAATGCTTATCAAAGATGTTCAATTATATTACAAAAAACACTTTTATTGAGTTTACAAATCAAGAAGCAGGGAAAGGCAACTGCTTGATTTTCATCAAACGCAACCAAACTGCATAAAAACATTGACAAAAAGTATTAAGGGCCACACTTTATAAAAAAGTGATAGTCACTGTATTCGTGGGATATTATGTCGATACTCGATACAAATTAACAAATGGGACAATTCAGTTACTTTAATAAAGAAATTACAAAATAATAGGTACCCACCATTTAACTTAAGCTACGAGCGTATTGCCAAATGTCAACCAGCTGTAGAGTGTAGGTTTATAGGCAAACGTGCAGCCTAGTGCCTACTACAAATATCTACTTATTTTTAAACGACTTCCAAAAAAAGGAGTCGGATATACGTTCGGCTGTATATATTTTTTTATTTTCTTTTGTATGTTCAACGATTACTCCGTCGTCTGTGGACCGATTTTCAAAATTCTTTTTTTGATAGGGTATATAATCCCAATTTGGTCCTTTTGATGTTAAAGTGGTGATCTAATGATGGAATCCATGAGGAATCGAGGGAACTCCTCGAAATTTATATAGAGACATATAGATTTCTACTTTTTCTGAAGTAGTTCAAGCATATGGAAAAAAAAGTACTGAACAGAACTCCTGACTTCTTATAGATACATGTTTGGGGATTTCGGCGTTGTTTAAAGAATTTCAAGCATATGCCACTATGTCAATTACAATAATCATGATCATCACCACCATCATCCCACCATACATCATCACATTATGATGATACAATAGGTACTTATTATAGTATTTTACACCGACACGGATATCTTTGAATATTACTTTGCCGTTTGTGAACCTATTTGCAAAAATATTTTGTTGTTGTAAAGGTTATTGTTGTAATTCGAAATTTGTCCCTGTCACGAAAGTGGTGACCTGATGATGGCATCCATGAGGAATCGAGGGAACTCTTTGAAATTTACACGAACACATAATATAGTGATTTTGACTTTTTCGGAAGTAAACCATAATCATATGCTACCAAAAAGTATAATTTTGGACCAAGTTATACCCTGGAACCAAAAGCACTGAACAGAACTCCTCAGTATTTAAAGATACGCGTTTGGAAATTTCGACATTGTATAAAGAACTGCAAGCATATGCCATTTTATGTAACTTACAGTAATCATCATCATCATCTTACATACAATACAATAATAATAATGGAAGAATGGCGCATATTCAATTATATATTCGATAGTTTATTTTAAAAGTTATTTAAATGTGTTAATAATAATATAAAAAATATTACTAAAAAGGGAAAAAATATTATTTTTGAACAAAATATATTTAAAAAATATAGAAACCGACTTCTAAAGTTAAAGCAATAACATTCTTAAAATTATCTACTAAAAAGTATGAAATAATTCTTATTGTCGAAACAGTTCACCTTTTAAATTCTGCTAAAATGTTTACTATTTTTCTACTTAATATTCTTATTTTTGAAGTCAGTACCTATCTACTTTCAGCTGAAGCTACATTTTATAGCGGCGAAATGTACGGTTACCGCGGGATTTCCTTTTGCGCGCACGAAGTCGCGAGCTACGTCTACTATAGTATAATCATGTGTTTTCAATGTCGATTTTAAGCGCTTATGCACAAAACACCTCCTCACGATTTCTAAAATGAAATCTACTCACAATGCCTAATGTTGAATCGGCCGGCGCCGTGTCTCAGATTACTTCATAGTTAGAATAATATCATAGTGTATGGTGTGATGATGATGGTGCTGATGATGATTATTTAATAGTGACATTTGCTTGCAGTTTTATAAGCAATGCTGAAATTTCCAAACGTGTACCTTCAAAGACTGAGAAATGCCGTTCAGTGCTTTTGGATCCAGGGTATACCTTGGCACATTTCACTTTTTGATAGCATATGCTCGAGTTACTTCAAAAGAAGTCAAAATCACTATCGGTGTCCCTATAAATTTTGTGGACTTCTCTCGATTCCTCATGGATCACATCCATTCCATCACCAGATGACAATGGGACCAATTCAGGAGTCAACTCTTTACAATAAAAAAAGAATTTTGATAATCGGTCCACAAACGACGGAGTAATCGCGTAACATACACACAAAAAAAATACAAACGAATTGATAACCCCCTCCTGTGTTTTGAAAGTCGGTTGAAAATGAAACCGACTTCCAAAGTTATAATACACAAAAATATGAAATAAATCTAATTTTCTAAAAATTTTAACTATTTCTCAACACAATCTTCATAATTTTGAATTCGGTATCAGCCAACTTAAACGTGAGCTCTATAAAATAATGATTTATCAGGATATTTACTTTTTTTACTTTTTTATCAGGATATTAACTTTTAAACTAATTAGTAACTTCATTATTTTAAAGTTGGTACCAGCCGGTACCAACTTAAAAATAATGATGATTGTGTAGAGAAATAGTTAAAATTTTAGCCGCATTTATTAGGGGAATTATTTAGAAAATAAGATTTGTTTCATATCTTTTTGTGTATTTTTACTTTGGAAGTCGGTTTAAGTTTTCTTTTTAAAATAATAATTTTACCACTTCGGCTGAATGAATCAACATGTTCTCCTACAATCGCTACTTTCGGTAGATCTAATAATTTTTGTGATACTCAAGTATTCTGAAAAATTTCATTCAATTAACGAATTTAATTGGTACGAAAATCTTGTCTACATTTACGCGAATTAGTTTTAGTTAAAGAGTTTTTCAAATTACCGTTTTCGTAGCGGTGTGAAACGGTAAAACAAATTGTTTTTAATGCTGTAACAATGTTTAAATTAATATTAGTCGGACGCGCTCTGTTAGTCTAATAGATCAGGTAGGTGGATTTAGTCTGTATTTAGTTCAGTCTATCTTGATAATAATCGGCGAAAATGCAAATATGCATTGAGGTCATCATTACCGACCGGCGATCACTAATGTCTCACATAAACAACTGGGGTTCGAATCTCTTGATGTGAGGGGATTGAGGCTGTAGCAGTGGCGAAGGCTGGTACTCCTTCATAAGGAAGCACTAGAATGTATATTAGGCAGGGATTTGGATACGGGTCTTCAAAACGTAAGTGGTAAGTGAAGCCGATAGGAATTGAATTATAGGAATCCCACGCCACTGGGCTGTCGTCTATCACGCTAGCATGCTGAGTAGTGACTACTGAGGGTAGGCTACACATATGGTATTGAGATATTAGCCCAAGTGTGTGTTCAGTACACAACAGCACTCTCTCTTCCTTTACTCTCGAAACCTGGTGGAACGGATAACCGACACGTCCTGCGAGAGATCGGGCGCAGGTCCGACTTTTTACATGCCCATACGCATGGATCATCTTTCTTGTCAGTCAATCAGGTATTCAGCCTGCGTTGTCCTAACCAAACTTGGAAACAACATTTTTTGTTGTTCCAACGCGGGAATCGAACCCACGACGTCCGAATCGAGAGCCAAGCTCAAAACCACTGGACCACGGAGGCTGTTCTCTCTCCGCTGAATGTATAGTTTCTGCAAGGTAAACAGGTTTTCTTTTCTCGCAAACACAGCCGAGGGCAATTTCATTTTCTTATAAAAAAAGATTGGAAAGGATCGCAAGTCACACGCTTAAGAAGATAATAATAATTTACAGAATTAGTTCAACATTGGATACTCCCCGAATGTCCCACGGGATCGGAGGAGATGGAAAAAGTTGGTTACGGCAGGCAATCACTGCATCCTATAATTTAAGCTCGCTTCATCATGTTTTCACTATATTATACTTATATACTTTATATGATGTCGCTTATACAAAAAGCCTAAAATGGATCTGACCAACTTGGCTTGGTGGCTTGCAAAAAAGGAAACTAAAAAATTACTGGTAGGTAATAGACAGGTAGTGAATTTGTTTTGTTGACTATTCGCTAACTTTGCTAAAATTCAGTGGAAATATTTTTATGTACCAGTATACCTACTGGTACATAAAAATATTTAAAGGTTAAAACCTACTTTAAAGGCTTGTGAGTTGTGACGATTATAATATATAATCGGGATCTCGGAAACGGCTTGAAGTGTTTTCATTTTTAGTATGCATTTTAGGGGGGAAAATATATCTAGTTAGGTCTTATGAAACCTGGGAAATTACGCATTTTAAATTATATAATTATGTTTATTGCTTTTGTCGCGTAATAAGAGAAAAGTAATTTTAACTTTAAATTTCAAATCTGGATGGCGGCGCATCGAACTTTTGGCGTTTTTGGCAAATTAGTTTATCGGGTTCTAATCCAAGTCAGAGTTTTTATTTTATTTAACAATTTTTGTAATTCTTGTTAACTTATTCTTAATTTTTTAATTTATTTTTAATTATTACTAAATTAATAGCAATTCTACTAAAACTCCGAGCTAAGCCCGGTCTCCCGGGTACTATATAATATAGACGTAGATGCGAGATAGGGCATTATTGATAATGATGGATCGCTAACCGGGATTAAATCGAGTACCATTTGCCCTGAAACGGGCAATTTGTGTCGACGACTGCCCGTTTTTGCCCCATGCACATGCGACGAAAGCAATTTCCACAGTCAGTGGCTATTAACGTCATATTACTATTATTAATGACGTCGTATGTAAACTTAGAAAGTGACGCGTGTGATTTGAAAGTTAAATGGAACGAACCCTACCCTCATTTTCCAAAGAATCGTAATTAATGAAAAAAATCAACGGAACGAAAATATCTGACTCCAAATCGTTGACTCTACTATAGCAAGACATTGATTTTTTATCACTTTTATGATATACTAACCAGTACCTATTACTGTAAGTCCAAATAGGTAATTGCTTTTAAGTTCAATAAATAACTTTAGGTTCGCCTAATTAGCTACCACGTCACAAATGACTGTCTCTTTTAATTTACAAACTACGAGTAGTATATAGGCATCATTTGTTACACTCTCATCAGACTAAAGATTTAAAACTATATTTAAATCGACAATAATTAATCCAAGTGCTAATTGAAAATTATACTGATAAAACACCATCTGAAAATAAACCAAAACGAAACTTACTAACCCGAAAATAAGCAATTTGTTTCGATGACTGACTCTATTACGAGAGGTAGAGCATCTTGTGATTAACATAAAGTGCGTGTTTTGGTCACGACTGACCGATCATGTCTCCACCTGATGGGAAGTGCCCCCGATACCGCCGTGGACAATTGTGTTTTCTTAATAAAATAACCGCATTGACGTTGTCAACACTAGCCGAGAAAATGGTCGAATTATAGAAACATTATTCTGAACGTAAATCTCACGCTAGGTTTATATTATTCGTATAAACACACGTTTAGGGTCAATTCACACCGAAACGAAACGATACGCGACGTGGCGCTGCATTTTTAAGATAGCTATTCAAAATTGAATTTTATTCATTACTCATAAAGAAACACGCGACGTGGCGCTGCATTTTTAAGATAGCTATTCAAAATTGAATTTTATTCATTACTCATAAAGAAACACGTTTCATTGTAAGAGTTCGTATGTCAAGCTGCACCGCGCTGCACAGCGCATGTGCAGTGTATAACTGATGTCATATGAATCGTGTATCATTATGAGTAATTAATAAAATTCAAATTTGAATAGCTATCTTAAAAATGCAGCCCCGTGTGGTGTCGCGTATCGTCGCGATGTGAACTGACCCTTATTTTTCTCTCGGGTATGAGTAACATACAAGGGCTGCACTAAAAGTATCGGGAATGGAATATTTCCACTGTTCCTGTCATATTAAAATCATTTTAATTTAAAACTCCTTGGTTTTAAAAATCGAATACAGTTTATTTATTTAAAAAAAGATTCTCGGTCTTGTCACAAGGTCTTGTCAAACTTGTTTAGTCATTGAGAAAATGGAATTGACTCGAGAAAATTCTAGAGCAATGATTTATTATGACTTTCGAATTTTTTGGTCAGGATTTAATTTACCTATGTAGGTATAGTGCATGCCAAATGACAAGGGATAAAACAATTAACACTCCATCGGATTTGGTCCGGACCGAACCGGACCACGGACTTTGTTGCCATCTTATGAATTTCTCCCTAAAATTAGGCAAAAAATGATTTATGAGGGAGGATTTTTTAAGGTTATTATTAGAGGTTTATACGAGTATTACGTTTTGAATGGCATTATGTCTCTCTTAAGACTTTTAGATCATCATAGTTCTAACCTCCATCTGACAATAATAACATAGTTATCTTATAGCGAAATCTTGCACAGCAATTCAGTATTGAATACGCCTATAAAATTGTCGTTAAAAGTGTATTTCATAAAATAGTGAATGATTTTCATATGTCGAGTTATGGTGGAAAGCAGATTTCTCTTGAACAAAGTAGTAAAAATAGATAGGTTTTTTTCACAATACCCACAATAAAGCCCGCATCAAACCAAAACAAATATGTATGTTCGTGATTGTAATACTATGTTTCATAATATGAAATTCAAGTAGAGAGTTCAGTGAATAGATGATAACGTCATATAACGTATGTTTATTACGTAAACGTACATTCTACACCCTCATTGGAAATTAATTCAGTTTTATGTAGCAACACAATGTCCATATTACTTAGTATAGTTTGTAATTTGTATTCTCGATATGCATATTGCATAGTGTTCATTGATTACGTAACATTGTTTACATCACTATTGAAACTTACTATATAATGTATTTTTTTTTAATTACTGTCGAAGGCAGGTCAAAATCGAGCAATGACGTCACTGCGACTAAAGTGGATCTATTGTGACTCCTTCGCGTTATAGTACCTGCCCCAGGCCTATGCTGCTCATAATCTGAACGATGTAGTTGGGGTTGGTGCTACAAATTTCCTCTGTGGTGGAGTATTCGTGCTGCCCATGGAACCTGTTTCTGTTCTGTTGAAGTGCAGGACAGTCGAGGAGAAGGTGGAGGGGCGTCTCGTCCTTCTCCCCGCAGAATCTGCAAGCCGTTGTGTCACCAACCCCTATTTTGTTGAGGTGTTTGTGGTGCTTGCAGTGCCCAGTTAAGGTTCTGGTAAGGACTCTTACTTGATTGATACTCATTGAAAGCGCCAGTTCCGCACGCCTTTTGTTAAATGCCGGGATGAATGCTTTGTATATAATGTATACTTTTTTTTAATATAAAGAGGAAAGATTTGTTTCTTTGTATGTTTATTGGTTTATATCGAATAGGCTTCGAAACCATAGGGGCCGATTTTGATGAAATTTGGCACAAACATAGAGTACACCACGGGGCCTTCCCCGAGTCCCCGTGGTGTAGGTACTCTATAATATAATTTATCGCGGCAAAATGCACACTTCTCGCGGGATTTTGCCCGTACTTTTTGCCCGACTTTTTGCCCGTACGCAATTGAGGTCAATATCTAGTGGGCTAATAAAAATTATTACGTAACTGTAATCAGAGCTAATGCTCTATTCAATGTTGCTGTCTTTGTCTGTCAACTGACTTTTCCAAAGTATCAGACAAAGACAGCAACATTGAACATCTAATAATCAGTTGTGTCAATATTTTTATTAGTAAGGTAAGGGGGTATTTAATAATACAAAACAAAGGTTTTGTTTAATAATAAAAATACAAAAATTTGGACGTAGAGCCGAGATTCCATCTTATAAAACTTAATCTTCATAAAGGCTATTTATTTATTTAGCTAATATCAGCATTGTATGAAATATTTTTATCGCTTTGAACAACAAAGGCTGCAATTTGCAAAACATTTCTCAAATTACTTTTCGATTGAAACTATGAACTGGAGCTCTACATTTGATAGACTTGATTGTTCAACAATAGATTCTAAGTCGACACCGACCGGGTCAAATCGTTATCAATATTCATCTCGGAGATGATTGACTTTCTACAACGTCGGTAATTACGCCGGGATTGATATCGAATGAAGTCTTTAGCGCTATCCGGCGATTCGATCTTAGATACGCAAGCAGCGCGACCCGGGGCCACTGTCACTCAACCGATCCGATTTCTCCACGCGAATGTCACGGCTCCAAAAACATCGATCGAACCTATTTCCCTCCGATCTGACGCCAATCGGCGATGTGGAGCAGTCGTGAGAACGGTAGGGTACAGGTGGTTCCCTCCCCATCGCCGCGCCTCGGACCACCGCAGTCTGAAGCGGAGACCGAGGACGAGCGCGCGCGCAGTGAAAGCTCTCGAACTTCGAGATCGCGTAGTTTCAAAGACCTTCGGTGCAAGTGTTTGTTTTATTATATTAAAGGAATTTTGTTGTTTTTATTTTATTAGTGGAAGTATTAGTAGGGTAATCGGGGCAGATAGGTTTAACGGTAGCTCGCCCGCCGCTCGTGCGCCACAAGCATGACGAGCGCCACAGACTGCGCTCTGCTCTTACTGCTTTTGGTATGTTTTTTGGTAATTTTATAATGCGTAACCGTTGAAAGTGCAACGGCCAATTAGAAGTAAGTTACCGGCTCTTGCCTTTTTATTACTTTACTAGATGTTGCCCGCGACTCAGCCCGCGTAAATTTAGGGTTGCATGTATTTTTAATGCCAATTGCCACATCCTATAAAAAAAAAGATAAAATTAAAAAAAATACGACTGATTCTCAGACCTACCGTATATGCAAAAAAAATATCATAAGAATCTGTCAAGCCCTTTCGGAGAAGTTTATCCCCGAAAACTTATGACACGAGAATTTTATACTTAAACGAGCGGACCCGACAGACGTTGTCCTGCCGGGCTGATTTGTGAATCTAAACCATCCAGGGCGCCAGTCAAACGCATACAATAAAATTCATTCAAATCGGTCCAGCCGTTTAGGAGGAGTTCAGTGACATACACACGTACAGTAGAATTATATATATAAAGATTAGATTGTCATTAATTTAATTTAATCAAAAATTTTGTTGTTATGTGTTCAATAATGCGTAAAACTATTTTACTTACTGATAAAAATTACTGTTAATTTTTGACGAAAACATACATTAAAATTAAAGTTTAAATTTTAATGTATGTTTTCGTCAATAAAATATTTATGCAGGACCCTAACAGTTGGAAAACTATAGCTTTCTGACACGGACGTAGGACTCTACATTTGAAACGCGGTTGTTGTTTCGTGAATGATTTCAAAACTAAAGATCAGCTATGGTGTAAGTACATTGGACAGAAAAAATCTTCATACAAGAAAAACGCCATCTTGATTTCAGAAAATTTTGTGAATCATGTACGGACTGATTAAACTGCGGAAAGTAAATGTCAAAATGTCAAAGCTCAACTGCCCCAAACAATCCCAAAAGTAGGACATTTTAAGTTTTTTTTATCTCGACATGCCTCGTCTTAGATAATATATAGGTCCATGTTTTATTTTATTTAAATAAAATTGTTGCAATGTGGTACGCGTGTTTAATAAGCATGCAAAAAGTTTTATTTTGACAACTTTCAGATAACTGACAACTTAGAATTACTACAAAGAATACAAACGTATCTTTTTGATACATACTTAGTACTTAGGTGCCTAATACTGACTACATTGTATCAACCCAAAAACATATTAACATGCAATTTGTATTGTAATGATGTGTAACAGTTCTTTAGATCGTTTAGCAAGTCACCGCATTTAATAATATATCAATTAGTAGCATGTGTAAAATTTTGACCATCCATAAAATTCAGAACGACCGTAAACCATTAGATTCTCGAGCCACCATTGTGATGTTATTGGAACCGTTTAAGATATAAAATTTCACGGTCCGCAGTTCTGAAGATGCACAAAAGAAACCTTGGCACCGACTTTTTACTGATGTTAAATGTAATTATATCAAAAAAGTGCTAAGCTCAACGCTTCTTGTGAAAAGTTTATGTACAAAAAGTTTCGGAATCACGGAAGTTATCATGAAGATACGGTAGTTGAAAATAATTTTATGAACTACTCTTAGCTGATTAGTAGCTCCATAATAACAATATGTAATAGATTAATATTCAAAGTCCAAGTTATTAAACAGTCACTAGTGATAAGAAAAGTAGTAAATAATATACTTAGAACGGTAGGTATTTAGTAGAGAATCGTTCGTTTATTGATAGCGAGGGAGATTTCAGCATCTTGTTTGTTATGGATTTTTTTCGGTCAATTGATAAATTCTTAGTGCCTGATAGTGCTTTAATGCTTTTAGAAGAAAAACTGTTTTGTTTTTGGACTACACAAAGTGATTGTATAATGAGTTTGTTTGTAGGTAGTTATGTAAAGTATAATCTATTAATTGATAAAAAAGATGAAACTATTTAAAACAGTGTTTTAAATAGTTTCATCTTTTTAAATTTTAAATAGTTTCGTCAAACGAACTCATCAGTCCAGTCGCTTAACTACAGAAAAACACAAAACCTTTTATCTTTATACAGAAAAATTAATGTTAATAATTACATTTAAACGAAGCTTTAAAGTTATTATAATCCGAAAATCGCCGCATCGTGTATCTCAAAAGTTATTCCGTATAGCCTATTATATACGAAGATAGCAATTTTACAATAATGGCGAGTAATTGTAGTTTTTAAGTAATAATTAACATTAGAATTTAACGGTAGCTACGTAAAACTTCAAATAGCTTTTTAAATAATTAAAATATTAGTATCGCTTTCTATCGTTAACTGTATTTTTCTCAATCGTGTTACATTTTAAAGATCATTTAGATGTAAAACTGCCGACTAGAGGAACAGACGATTTATGGAGTTTGGAGATGGAGCACGAATCTCGAGGGACCGCTGATTTGAATAAGGTGGTTACTGGCTATATACTCTGTTAAGACCCAATTTAATATACCTAAACGTGAACAAAATTTAAAATTCGGCTAAATGTGTCATACATCTTTGTTGCACGGTAAATAAGAGAATTTAAATTGGTAGCATTGTAGTCCTCTATTATCTCTTTGTTTGCGTTTATATCATTTTTTTACTGAACGGAGTATGGCAGTATAGATGACTGATTTCCCAAAACTTATTTATAGTAATAGGAGAGCTCTACGTTTAGCAGTAGACGGCAACAGCATAATTTATGATGATGATACATATTGTGATGAACATGAAAAGTTCCAAACAACAAACACATGAAATGCACGCCGCACTTCGCTTAAATCTGCTATAATCTGCGCTTATTCTGATTGATTGACCACGAGGCAGATGTAATAACAGTAAAGAGGGTGATTAGCGAACACGGCGATCGTCTCGAGCGAGTAGCGCCATTCATTAGCGCAGCGGACCGCGACCGCAGCGTCAGTGATCCGTCAGCAAGCATTGACACTGCAGCGGTTTGTTACATGTTCACCGCCAAGGTTTTCAAATTTCAACCTTCTACGTAACGTTACGTACGACGGGGTAAACACGGATTTCACAAACTGCACCAGCTCCTTAGTTCCTTCATAAGAATCGACTTTATATTAAGGACGAATCCTACAATAAGACTCTTAGCCAATAAGACTGTTATTGGTTGAGTCGCGGATTTTCAGGAGACGCGACGCCGACTTCAATATCAACAAACCATATTCCGCGTTGAGTCGCTTCTTCGGCAATAGGCAATGAGGGTTTTTAAATTCGTGACATCTGACAGCGACACGACAAGGACCGTCGGGCTACCAAGCGCTGCCTGGTGACAGAAAAATAATCAAAAATTCTGATTGACCGTTTTCGATACTACTTACGCCACCAGATGACGCTTTGTGTGAGTTGGGTCTGCCCCCTAGCGGCAGAAAAAATATCAAAAACCCTCATTATCCTGTAATGAAAATATACATCAAACTATTTATATTTTATCACTAAACATTATTTAAAACCAACTTAACCAATACTTTACTATTAAATATGTATGATTTTTATAAATTATCAATAATAAAATAACAAATTTTTCACGTTTGACCACGTGATTATAACGCACAGTCGTCAAACGTGACATCATCTTCTTGTACTTCTTCTTTTTTTTAATGGTTATTTTTTTTATCATTACCGTCAGTAAACATCATTTAAAAAAATTGTATCTATGTCACTTGTCAGTTGTCAATCGAAGTTTAGTGCAAGTTTCGTGGGGAATATCAGCGTTTCTCTTCGATAATAATAATAGTAGGTCATCATTAAAAAAGGTACTTTTAAATAGTAAAATTACCAAAGTTTAATAATAATTATTTAAACTTTTATGCTGATTTGCAAGGAAGGGAAAGAAATTCATTAGGAATGGTCCAGATTGCAAATGTATTATTGTTATTTGACGTATTTTTTCAGAAACTTGGCTATTGTGCTAGGGTCTGACTGGGACTGTTGTAATAACTATATTTTATATAAAAACTATAACCCGACTACGTAATTTATATAGCCTGTGTTACCCGGGCACTTATTAGGAATCTATTGTCACCTCATTTATTAAATGAGGTGACAATATATTTGAATTGATTTGAATGATTGATAGATTTGATTTGAATTGAGATTGAATTAAATGATAATTACATTCCGATCCGAACCAGTGGTTATGAGCCCATTACAAATCTGCACTCTGCGAGATAAGGTTTTTGAAGCGTTCCCCACATTTCGCATTTTGTAGTAATTTTGCAATTGTATTTATCGTTTTATTGAAATAGGTTAATAAATTCATGCTTTAAAATTGTAAAATCTTTATTCCTTATGAAGTAACAATAATTGTTCGGGTATAAATTTTTACTTAATAATATTATCGTAGTTAGGAGTAATTCACAGTTAACTTATAGCGATTTTCGAAGTTTTTTTGGCTTAGAATAACCAGACAGTAATCATGTGTAATATGGCCAAGGTTAGGCACAAAAATAACATTAATAACTCAAAATTTCACACAGACGATACGATTTTGCATCCGTTCAGGCCGAACTGAAGGAAAACCGGACCGTATATGGGGCCCCTAAATCTTGCATCTTTAGAGAGTTGTACGCAGATGATGTGGCTACTGGCTACAATACATCAGTTCAGTACAAACGTACAGTAAAGCAAAACGGCTGATCGGTGTAACGATGGTGCAGTGTGCACATCTTACTACTGTTATAAATGTGAAAGTTTATGAGGATGGATGGAAGTTTGTTACTCCTTCACGCAAAAACTACATAAAACACAAAACATAGGATACTTTTTATCCCGAAAAAGTATAGTGTTCCCGTGGGATACTATACTTACGAGGGCGGAGCCGCGGGCAACAGCTAGTAGGCGATAAAAACAAATTGAAATTTCAAGTAAGTAGCCCCGGATTGTCAAGCAGTGAGCTAACTGATAATGATGAATTATAGCTGAGAACACTCTCGATCGTGTCATCTTTCAACAAAAAAAATACTAAATCAAAATCGGTTCATTCGTTTGGGGGCTACGATGCCACGGACAGATACACAGACAGACACGTTACCGTTCTGTTAACGTCAGGGGTTAAAAAACATTAACGAATGTAGCCACTCCGTGTTGCCTTAGCACATACTTAGATCTTTTCTTTAGATTTATCGTTTATTTTTCAATGGGAATACTACTTACCTTTAAGGTTTACAAGTGATAAACCGACTTGTCGGTGCTGTATGGGACGTCACGGTTCTCGAGCATGGGGCACTCGGAACTGTTACTCCTACTAAATATATTCACATGTAGTAATAACGCACGAAATTTTACGTTTGTAGGTCGTCATCAAATTAACTGTATAAAATATGTAAACTGTATAAAAATATTTAAATTGGTACGCAGATCTTACGTAGTACAGAATGCTGGATTTTCTGAAAATAAATACTCGTATGTAGAGCGGACGCTATGATTGCTCCATGGTTGCATCTACACCTCAAAACTATGGTTCTTCTATTTTGTATTATTTATTATTCTTCAATAACATGGAATATTAATGAAAATTTTGTCAACCTGTTTATGAAATTGAAATTTAATCAATTAGTAATTAATTTAACTAAGTATTGATTTAGGTACATTCGGTACGAAAAGTTTCAAAATAACAAAGTCACTCTACTGTGTGTGTGTATTTACAGTTAATTTGAAGAAAGCTAATTATAATATTGTAACAATTATAATGTTCTGAATACCACGATAATTTAAATTAGCCACTTATATTTTACAAACAAGATTCGCTTACCTGATTCTGAAATCGAAATGCAAAGCTTAATCTTGTTGATATTGACCTAATAAACAATTCTGTATGTAGTACATTGTAGACCAGGGTACTTAAACCAATTGTTCGTGTATGTAAGCTTATGAGCTAAGGCATGATAAAACTCAACCAAAGGCTCTTCATTTAACTAACACTTGAACTCTTAAATGTATAATAGGCTACGACTGGCGTCCATTACGATAGCCCACGTGGATTACAGGTACTGCTAGGGCTGGGGTCTCTCCACAATGTGAAGAGGGTGTAAGGCTGCAGTCCGCTACGCTACTTGCTAGACTCTAGAGCAGTGGTCGTTTTCATTGACCTTTCTTTCAAGTGCACAGAGTTCAGAGTTTTAGAAGGATTTTCTTAATTTGTGACTCCTTTATTAAGCAAACGTTTTCTCGTTTGCTCCGCCCCTGTGTTGTTTGCACCGAACCTTTGAATCCACAATACGAGGGCGGCACTGAAAATTTCGGGAATCAAGGAAGTGACACAACATTACTATTTAAAAATGTATTTATTGCTTTTCGAAGTATTCTCCGCGAAATTTGACACATTTTTCCATACGATGGAACCAATCATTGAAGCAACCATTCCATTCGGAAGTTGGGGTCTCCAAAATGGCCGTTTTGTAGGCGTCCACAGCTTCTTTAGGTGATGAAAATCTCTGACCACGCAATTTATTCTTTATTTTAGGGAAAGTATAGAAATCATTAGGGCTTAGGTCGGGGCTGTACGGCGGATGGTCTAATAATTCTATGATTTCTTGCTCTAAAAACTCTTTTGTTCTGTGCGCGGTGTGAGAACTCGCATTGTCGTGATGGAGGATGATGCGGCGGTTTCAGTTCTCTTTACGGAGTTCAGAAACGACCTATGGCAAACAAATGTTAGCATACCATTGTGCATTAACCGTTCTTTGTCCCTCAAGAGGAATAGTCGCAACATGGCCGGTTTTGGAGACAAACGTGGCCACCATTTTTTTAGCAACACTCTGTGAACGAACAATTTTTGTTGGCTTTAACTCATTTTCGAACACCCAAACTCGTGACTGGTTTTTTGTTTCGGGTTCGTACGCGTATATCCAGGATTCGTCACCTGATACGATGTTGTATACAGCATTTGAGGATCCTGCGTGGAATCTTTCGAGAGTTCTGACGCACCAAGTAACGCGAGCCGCTTTTTGCTCTTCACAGAGCAAATGCGGTATCCATCGGGAAAACAACTTTTTTACACCTAATTGTTCATGCAAGATTATTTGTATTTGACTCATGCCAATGTCTAAAGTTGCCTGAATTTCGCGGTATGTCACATGTCGATCTTCCTCAATCAGCTTACGCACAGCATCAACGTTTTTTTGGGTGACTGCAGTTTTTGGACGACCTTGACGGGGATCATGACTGAGCTTGACACGTCCACGTTGAAATTCAGCAAACCAGCGATAAATTGTGGTTTTGGATGGGGCTTCATCACCAAATGCAGAAATCATCCGGTCAACACACTGCTTTTGTGTTAAACCACTTCGAAAGTCATAATAAATCATCGCTCTAGAATTTTCTCGAGTCAATTCCATTTTCTCAACGACTAAACAAGTTTGACAAGACCTTGTGACAAGACCGAGAATCTATTTTTAAATAAATAAACGGTATTTGATTTTTAAAACCAAGTTTTAAATTAAAAAGATTTTAATATGACAGGAACAGTGGAAATATTCCATTCCCGATACTTTTAGTGCAGCCCTTGTAATGTACAATGTGCACAGACTTTTAGAGCTTAAAGTTTGAACTGACTGACCATGGAGCATATTTGCTCCATGTGGCTCACTCAAGTATGAGAAGTATTCATATTATTTAGTATCAACATTTTGTTTCAGAATGTATATTTTATTTAATTTTATAAAAAAAATGATTTAGAACTTCTTAAAATATCTAAATTATATATAACTGATTGTCTAAATAAAAAAGGGCTATAGATAAAAAACTGTATCTAGGTCGGAGACTGCGGGTAGAGTACCTAGGAGGCTGCCAGCATTGCCTCGCTGTATGGCCAAACTGATTCGATGGACGAGGTAAGCTCCAGCCTTAGGGTCATTGGTTTTGTCGACCAGTTTTTTGGCCAAATCTTTCAAAAGGAGCTTGGAACTCTGGCCCCACGCCACGCCAAAAGGCAGAAAAATGTAACCATCACCGATGGATTCATATTTCCGCCTTTTATGGGCCTCGGTGTGCAGCTGCCACCCCCGATACCCTTGCAGTGGCCGTCACGTGTGACACCGCTAGCGTGTCCACGCAGGTAGCGTCCCACACCAGCGGCCTTCCACGGCTCCACGGAATGAGCGTCATTTCATCAGGAATCTTGCCGTCGTCATGTGCGATACCGTTCGGCCCGAGTGTGGTCGGCACGTTGACAGTGGCAAGAGCCCTGCGGATGACGTCATTTATGGAGGCATGGCGGGACTGGCGGCCGGGACTGCGGCGGCAAGACATGGTGTCCTTGGCGGTCCACCGTGGTACCGCAGCGATGGGAATCGTTGGTAGCGGTTCCTAAGCGCAGACTGACCGATAGTGTGAAGGTGTGGTTATCCAACAGAGTTCGGACATTGGATGACGGGAGAGCAAAGCCAAATTGCATTGGTTAAAAGGTATCTGTAAGTTTCCGCGAAATATGTTTTCAACATACTTTGAAAGCAATCCTTCGGTAGGTGCAGCCAACAGCCACAGGGCACCATAAATTATGCCTGTTATATCTTGGTGCACCTTACTAGATAACATCAGGTTTATTAAAGCTGTTAGGTCCACTAGAAGCGCTCTGCCGTAGTCTCTCGGGGCACAAATTAGATCCTTTAAATGCTGGGGACTTAAGCCATCGTACCCACTAGCCGAGCCGTTCCTGAAAGACTAAATTGCGGTTTGTATATCTTTTACGCAAGCCTCTACGAGTTGCAGAGCAGGATTGGATGAAGGTGGTTTGTTGGGTGGTGGAGGCGGCGGCGAAAAGTAATCGGCGCGCCGAGTAAGCGAGAGAGATAGTCATAGTGAGTAATTTCAGTCAGTGACTATGAGCATGCATATTACCCAAGGCATATAGACCCATATATAAGCCTTACTTCTTTTATGCTTTGAATGAGGAGAAGGTAACTTCCACATTAGGGACACCTATATCATCGAAAGGGTTTTTCATGAAATACAACATGCCTACCAGAAAGGCAGATCTACTGAAACGTATAAACTTGATACCTAATACCAAAAAGAGGAACTTGGAGTGACTATAATCCCGAACACTCTTCAGGAAAACTACCACGTGTGCAAGCGAGGTCAAATATCTAGGAGAGATCCTATTTAAATGACTTGGAATAAGCACATCGAGCACATTATGAAAAAGGCTAGATGTGCTCTGGGGTCCTATTGGAGAATTGTCAGCTCTAAATGGGGCCTTCGGTTGAAGGCAATGCTATGGTAATACACAGCTATCGTGAGGCCGATGGCCACATAGCCAAAAAGCTGTACAGGTCAACTGCATCAAAACTTTAAATAGTGTACAGAGGCTGGCCTGTCTGATAATTACGGGTGCGTTCTCGTCGGCACCCACCGCTTCACTTGAAACCCTGATTGACCTGACTCCACTTCCTCTGCTTGTTCATATGGTGGCTAAGAAGACGATTCTCAGGGTCAGGACTCAGGACGGCAGGTAGGATAGGTAATGGGCTTCCACCCTACTTGGACAGCTGCACCAGTCTCATCGTGAGATGCCTGTAATGCATCTCAAGATAGCTTAGCTTAGCATAGCATAGCTTCTAGAGGCTATACCAGGTTTTCATGTGTAAATCTAGTGAGCACTGGGAAGGAAAGGGCAATTAATGTTCACCCCAAAGTCATAATTTGGTAAACGGACTGATCCAGGAAAGACAACCGGGTGGGCGCTGCATTCTACGGGGGCATGCCACCTTCTTTTATGAAATAAACCAGGAAACGTGCAGACGCATCGCCTGATGGTAAGCGATTACCGCCGCCCATGGACACTCGCAACACCAGAGGAGTTATACTTGTAACTCCTCTGGTGTTGCGACATGCGTTCCTGGTCCTTAAAATTCCCAATCCCTACCATGGGCCTCCGGTAATCTGACTCACTCGGCGAAACCCAACGCAAGCGTTATTTCACGCCGGTTTTCTGCGATGTCGTGGTATTTATTCGGTCGAGCCAGCCAATTCGTGCCGAAGCGTGGCTGTCCTACAGTTAACGCCTACAGGCAGATATGTTTGTTTGGGAGATTTTGCAACCGTGTTTCAGGCTGAGATCTTCGCTATTATTAGTTGTTCACTAGAGAGCCTACGCAGTCAGTCATAAAATGGCTTCGACGTCAGTTCTTGAAAATGTGTCGGCTAACTTTTAAATAAAAATGTAGTAACTGTTTTTTATTTTAAAAAGAACCGCGTTGAATAATTTTTTTCACCGGTTAAATAATAACTGATAAAATGTACAGCGTTTTACTGAATAATAATTATTGACGATTGGAATCGGCGTGAAGTTTTTAAATTCATTACCGCGTGCGTGCGCGCAGATCATAGCGCTTCCTCCTCCGCTCTGTAAGTGTAACGTTACTGTCAGATGTTCCGTTTACCGGGAACGATTAACTTCGGTAAGATTAAAAACATAATTTCTAACATAATAAGAGCATTTTTAATCTATAAATAAAATGGTAAATCTTCCTCACCTAGCTACTTATTCCTTCCTATTCCTAGCTAGTGTTTGATACACAGACAGAAGATTTACCGACTTACTTTATTATCATGACTCATCAAGCAATTAAATATGATTTTTACTTCGTTTTGACATTTAAATCTACTTTTCGCTATCTATGAAATAAATCTTGAAGTTTATTAGGTTACTGTGGTGAACTCGGTTTAAATACTTTTTAGTTACTTATATTTAAAGTAAGAATGTTCTTTTACTTTTTTTATGACTTTTCGATTTGACATTATCTCAAAAATAATACAATTTTTTGCTCCTACATTTTTCTAATTCTGTTTGTTTTCTTTATAATAAATTCGATATCTCTTACAAGAACTGTGGTTTACTTTTATGAAGATCTATCACATTGTGGCGACCGTGACTAATATGGATGAGAGTTCACTCTGCTAGCGAATAAAGCCGAAGACGCTCATGGAACGGATGAATACTTATTTTAAGCATAAGCGGTCGAATTTATCCAAAATAGAAGAGGAGGTTAGGATACAATGGTGCGCGGAGTTAAATCCAGATATGGAGGAGTATGAGGCCGACCAAGATAAGTACCTTTTGTATAAATTACGTTAGCATAGTATAAAAAGGAAGGCCTCACAATACCGAACGAAAGGAATTCAGTACTTTAACAACGGTTATAGAAGAATTATTTGTCGATAGATACGATACACATTTGCGCAGTATGTTAAGATAGTGAGAATGCTTTGTTGGATGCTACGATTTAAAAAACGAGTAAGCAGTAAAGAAATCACGTATGAGGAATTTGAACAAGCTGAGATTTCACTATTCGTTTGATTCAACATAAATACAAAGATTACCTGCAGAACAATAAGAAATTGCAAGTATTTACAGATGAAAGGAATATTATACGCTTAAATACTAAGTTGACACATGGCACGGAAGATTTTAATTCTAAATATCCTATTGTGCTTCCGGGTATAGAAACCATAGTAAGACGGCTTGTAGAATGGCGTCATATACAAGTGAAACATTCTGGTGTCCAAACTTTACTGAACGATACGGACATTCTGGATTATTGGTGTACGGAAACTAGTAAAAAATTTAGTACATCAATGTGTCCGGTGTAAAAGATTTAAGGCCAAACGATGCCAAGCACCCATTGGGGTCCTACCTACGGAACGAATGGATGCGCGTGCACCTTTTCACTTTTCAGGTGTGGATTTAGCAGGCCCTTTAATACTTCAGTTAGAAATTAAAGCCTGGATCGTCCTGTTCACATGCGATACTTATCGTGCGGTGCACTTACAAGTAGTGCAAACAATATCGACAGGAGATTTTTAATGGCTTTTAGACGTTTTATCGCTCGACGTGGCAGGGTAGAGACATTGTCTTGATAATGCGTTCGGAGCCCTAGATTGGAATGAAATACAACGATTTTCGTCAATTTCACGAATTAAATCGATATTTCTACCTCCAGCAGCCCCGTGGTGGGGAGGGTTATATGAGAGATTGATAGGATTTTTAAAACCAATTTGAGGTAGGGTTTTGGATGAGAGTGATCTGAGAGTGATGGATGCTCTCCATCATTCTGGGTGAGTTAGAAACTATAGTTTGTGATTGCGAAGCTGTGATTAACGCTAGACCACTCACATACGTAGGAGGTCAAGAAGAGCTGCAACCTTTAACTCCTTCTATGTTTATTCCTTTGTTATCTAGTCATGTACCGGATTTAGACGAGGTCCAGGCTAAAGTTTTAAATTTCATCATCGTTACTGTCAGGATCTTCGTGAGCATTTACGGAAACGGTTTAGAGATGAATACATTAGTAGGTATTCTAATCCAAAGGGCGTAGCAGGTGTGAGGAAATGACGTTGAAGGTAGGTGATGTATTTTTCTTAGAAACTGAAGGTAGAAGAATAACGTGCCCTTTAGCGGTTGTTGATGATATATTTCCAGGTGCCGATGGTGTCAGCAGAATTGCAAAAATTAGAACTTCAGCGGGGACTCGGATACGGCCAGTGCAAAGATTGTTTCCATTGGAGCTACACATGGACGGTGTGCCCGAGACAGACCAGACCAGAAGCGAAACTGAGACGACTTCCGACCCAGACATAAGACCTAAACGTAACCGAATGTTACCAAGCCGGTTATTCGACTATGACTTGAGCTGACCTTCCGGTTTTTCCGGGGAGTGTGGTGAACTCGGTTTAAATACTTTTTAGTTACTTATATTTAAAAGCCCTATTACAAATCTGCACTCACCGAGATTAGGTTTTTGAAGCGTTCCCGATATTTCGCATTTTGTATTTATTTTGCAGTTGTATTTATCGTTTTTATTGAAATAGGTTAATATATTCATGCTTTAAAATTATAAAATCTTTATTCCTCATGAAGTAACAATTGTTCTAGTATACATTTTGCTTAGTATATTATCGTAGATAGAAGTAATTCACAGTTAACTTAAAGCGATTTAAGAAGTTTTTTTGGGTTAGAATAAGATTTTTTTCTATATTAAATCAAAGATATTTCAAAATTCCTAAGGCCGCTACGAACTATACGACTATATACTTAAGAGATAACATTCTCATTTTATTATTTCATTTGCTTAGAACAGTAGTTCAATCCAGGAGCTCAATAAAGTGCCTTCGCGCATTTTATGTAAATTTTTCTCTGCAATTTTGGGTTTAATTAAAAAGTTAAGCAAAATTTACAAAAAGCGAGGCCGCTACGAACTAGGCCAATAGCTATTCTGCATTATTCAATATGTCAAAATTGTTAATGTATCTTTCTTTTCGTTAATGTTTCTGAGATCAACAACGCCATAATTGGCCATTTTACGCAAGAATCACAGTCGAGATGTAATATGCCTCTTAACGTAAGAATGTTCTTTTATTTTTTTATGACTTTTATTTATTTTTTTATTTATTTATTTATTAATTCTCTACCAGTCAACCTTTAGGCGTACAAAAGCAAAATTGTGCAGGTGCTAATAGAGGAAAAAAACAAGTCAATAATCAGCTCTAAATAAAATAATAAGATGTAGCCAAAACACATACATAAAGTAGTATAAAATAAATACACTTTTCGATTTGACATCCCAAAAAAATTTCAATTTTTTGCTCCTACATTTTTCTAATTCTATTTGTTTCCTTTATAATAAATTCAATATGTCTTACAAGAACTGTGGTTTACTTTTAAGAAGATCTATCACAGTTACATAGCTTAAGTGTTAACTTAAGCTATGTAACTTAAGTTAACACTTAAGCAACAACAGTGCAACAATGCAACTTAAAGTTCAGTAAGTAGTAAAAGTAGCATGAAGTTATTAGTTATTCATTAATTCCAATAAAATTCCAATAAAATTCCATTCATTCTTATCATAGACATGTAGATTTGGTCTGCTTATAGAAGCTTATGATAAGAGTTCTAATAACAGTACCTCGAGTCTCGACACATGTTGACATTATTCACAGACCTTATTGTGAGACGCAGAAATTATATTTGCAATAAGTGATTTCCATTCAATCCGCCATGTGCCGGATACACGATGTAATCTAGAGTAGGTACTGTTCTCGAGAAAGTGTTATTTGGACCAAAATAGACTTTGTATCACAACTCAAAAGACTCGGCATTATAAATCGATTAATTGTTTAGAATAAAATCTTTCGTAAGCGAAGAAAATAATAAAATGGTAGGTAAATAGGTAAATAACCATATAATTAATATAGTACCTACATGCTAACTACGTAAGCTGTTACAATATTTTATTATATGACGCCCTATGTGGCTCAGTGGTTGAGCGTATGTGGAGTGGGGGATCGCGTGTTCGATCCCGCCGAAGGAACAAAAAGTCTGTGTTCCTGTGTCATGGATGTGTATTAAAAATTATAAATATATGTGTATATGTCTGATAAAAAATATTATATATACTTCCCGCTGTCTGGTCCCGGTAACATAAGTTCTTCGAGTACTTATCATGGGGCCAGATTGACGTGGTGTGAAGCGTCCACAGATATTATATTGTTATTATTCACAAAAATTCTATGAAAGTCGAGAACATAAAAAAAAATATTTTAAAAATATAGAAACCGACTTCCAAAGTAAAAGCGATTACATTCTTAAAATTACTAAAGAGTATGAAATAAATTTTATTGTCGAAACAGTTCACCTTTTAAATTCTACTAAAATGTTACTATTTTTCTACTCAATCTTCTTATTTTTGAAGTCGCGTCGGTACCAGCCAATTTGAACGTGAGTTCTTTAAAATATTATTTGTTACATACAAATAATATTTAATGAGGACGTAATTGTGTTAAAATTAATGATTCTTTTATCAAAGGATTTATACAAATGTTTGGGTTGGTACTAACTTCAAAAATAAGAAGATTGAGTAGAAAAATAGCAACGTTTTAGTAGAATTTAAAAGGTGAACTATTTCGACAACAAGATTTATTTCATACTATTTAGTGATTTTAAGAATGTTATTGCTTTGGAAGTCGGTTTCTATATATTTTTTAATATTTTTTCTTTTTTTCTTTTCAGTGATATTATAATATTATTAACTAGTACCTGGGAGACCACGCTTTGTTCGGAGTTTTAGTAGGACGATAAAATATTTAAAAATATAAGAGAAAGGCAATAAAAAGAATCACAAAAATATTTATCTGACCGGTTTTCGAACCCGAGACCAATTCGTAAACAACACACAAATTACCATTCTACCCCATCCAGCTGAAGCTACATTTTATCGCGGCGAAATGTACAGTTCCCGCGAGATTTCCTTTTGCGTGCACGAAGTCGCGAGCAACGTCTAATCATGTGTTTTCAATATTTTACTTTATCACTTATGCACTTATGCACAAAACACCTCCATGAAGTTAGTTGGAGCAAGAGTCCCACACTCACGATTACTAAAGTGAAATCTACTCAAAATGCCTAATGTTGAATCGGCCGGCGCCATGTCTCAGATTAGTTCATAGTTAATGATCATCTTCTCATATTAAAAAAAAAATAATCCCCTTTTCTCTTCGTCATTCATTTCATGAACTGCAAGACATATTTGACAAATCTTTTTTGTGATGACTGAAAAAGTCGCGGGAAAATTAAAAGTCTGTAAGAAAACTTAACGATCGTTATATTTTGTAATAAGAGTTTCCTTTTGTAATAAGAGATTCCTCATGGATCCCATCATAATCGTTGTTAGGGTTTACAGGCTTGGCACTACATTTCACTTTTTGGTAGCTGTGAATGTTCAAAGAAATCGATATCGGTGTAAAATACTAAGAGAAATACCTATATCAACATAATATCATGATGTATGGTGTGATGATAGTTGTGGTGATGATGATTATTATTTAATAGTGACATTTGCTTGCAGTTTTATAAGCAATGCTGAAATTTCCAAACGTGTATCTTCAAAGACTGAGAAATGCCGTTCAGTGCTTTTGGATCCAGGGTATAGCTTGGCACATTTCACTTTTTGATAGCATATGCTCGAGCTACTTCAAAAGAAGTCAAAATTACTATCGCTGTCCCTATAAATTTTGTAAGGACTAAAGGACTTCTCTCGATTCCTCATGGATTCCCCATGGATCACCAGGTCTACCATTTGGTGACAATGGGACCAATTCAGGGGTCAACTCTTTACAATAAAAAAATAAATTTGAAAATCGGTCCACAAACGGCGGTGTAATCGCGTAACATACACACAATAAAAACAAACACGAATTGATAACCTCCTCCTGTGTTTTGGAAATCGGTTGAAAATGGCAGTACGTACAAATGGTGTTAAAAAGAAATAATGGGTATTTCTTTAATACTTTTATTCTACTTACATGTACCAAACCCTTCAATGGTCTTGAGTTTCGTGGATTTGTCAACTAAGGTACTTTAAAACCCAAGTTGACAAGTTTAAGGAACTCGCACGGGTCCGCGAGACTGTCGTAAAACGGTAATAATAATAATTTTTAATTGCACGTTAAGGTAACCCACAATTACTGAACAAGCGATAACATCTCAGTGATAAGCGTGGGACGAAACAGTAAGGAAGTGAGAGAGTTATTTATTTGGCGCTTCTGCAATGTAAGTTTACAGTAAGGTATCCTATCTTATCTTTTTGGGAAGAGATTTTTGTGACAAAATAAATATGCTACCTAATATATTAATGTCCTTCTTGCTTAGTGTGTTTTGTCCAGTACCTACTTATTTTAAGAATTACATTTTTGTATCTAGCCGGTGCCCGTAACTTCGTTTGCGTAGAACTAACGGAAACTGAACCCTGCTTTTAAACGGAACCCTAAGATAAAAGTAGCCTAAGTTACACCTTATATCCTCAGCTATCTGCCAGTGATAGTCTCATGAAAATCGGTCCAACCATTTCAGAGATTAGCCGGAACAAAAAGAAAGACAGATAGAAGGACAGACAGACGGTGCAATTAGCAAACACGATCTACCTAACATTTTTAAATTAACTCTATATAAAATTTTACTCTACGCTCAATTTTCGCTATGTTGAAGCTCATTAATTATTTGTGATAGGAATTGTTTCAATGTAAATTTTCAGAGTGCAAAGTCAACATTCAATTACTTTCCCTTTACTTCGTATTATCTATGCATTGCCCAGAATATCTAGGCATACCTACTTTCTAAGTAGTTTGTATCTTACATTCATACTACGATAACTAAGGATAGGCAAGCGGGTAATATCTCAACGAGTTAGAAAAGCTTGCATGATAAAGTAGGAACACTTAACTAGATATAATCCGCTACATTGGCCGTAAGCATATAATTACTAAAGCTACTTTTACTACGTCCGACTTACTATGTCGTAGTACAAATACGTAAATCTACTTATTTACGTATATAAGTTATAGCTGAAAATAAGCATTAAAATGCACTTTTTAAACTAATATAGTGTCAACCTTCTAAAATATCACGAACTTGACACTAGATACTTACCCTCTTTTTAAGCGATTTCCAAAAAAAGGAGGCGGTATATATATATATATATTTTTTGTATGTTCAACTTCGCCGTCTGTGGACCGAATTTTAAAATTCTTTTTTTGATGTATAGGGTATAACCCCAAATTGGTCCTTTTGACATCAAAGTGGTGACCTGATGATGGGATCCATGAGGAATTGAGAGAACTTCTCGAAATTTATTACGACACATATAGTGATTTTGACTTTTTCTGAAGTAGTCCAAGCATATGCTACCAAAAAGTAAGGTTTTGCTCCAAGGTTTACCCTGGATCCAAAAGTACGGAGCAGAATTCCTGACTCCTTATAGATACATGTTTGGGGATTTCGGCGCTGTTTAAAAAACTGCAAGAATATGTCACTCTGTCAATTAGAGTAATCATCGTCATCACCACCGTCATAACACCATACAACATCACATTATGATGATATAAAAAGTACTTCTCATAGTATTCTACACCAACATGGATATCTTTGAACATTACAATAATTGTAAATACAATAATTTAACAAATATCACTAAAAAGGGTTTTTTTTTTTATTTTTTAACAAAAAATTAATCCGACTTCCACAGTGAAAATGCACAATTTTAGCCGAATTTAAAAGGGGAATTATTTAGAAAATAAGTTTTATATTTCATACTTTTTTGAGCATTTTTACTTTGAAAGTCGGTTTAATTTTTTGTTTAAAAATAATAACTAACAAAAATATTTACACCACGGATAAGTTATACAACGTTGCTGTCTTTATCAATCAAGGGACTTTTCCAACGTATCAGATAAAGATCAGTGCTGCTCAATGGTGTTGCTCTTCGAAGAATACCTCGGCCATGTGATCACCGAGGATTTAAAAGACTATGGAGACATCGAAAGGGAGAGGTGAGCGATGGCGGTCCGCTGTAACATGTTGGCACGCAGATTCGCGAGGTGTATTACAGATGTTAAAATTACATCGTTTAAAGCGTTTCGTCAAACTCTGTACACCTGCTTTATGTGGGTCAGCTTATTAGTATGTAGGTTAATGTAAATCATGGAAACGAAAAAGGTTAAACCTAAAATGAAAAGTAAAAAATGTAGGGTACCACTTTTCCAGCGCGTTCGAAAAAATTTATTTCTGTGAACATTTTAAGTGTGTAAGTAATAATAATTAACTGAATGTAAAGGTAAAATTTTGGAAAATAGTCGTATCGTTAAAATATTTTAATTAAGAGAAAAATTCGAATCAGAGCGCAACTGTAGACGCGCCACGCGGTAGGAACGTTACTTCTCGAATTTACATACATTCGGTAACGGATTCAAATTACTCGCGTTAATACCTCCGCCTCCAACCAAAACGGTGTAACTGTTACTAGATACTTTACCAGAATGACTTTGGATAAGTTTTCCACGAATCCAACCAATTCAAATGTAGAGCTGTCACGACGTTTCACAGATTTTCGTGGATATGTAATCACAACATTATACTTTATTATTAAGTAGGGAGTAGTGGTTACGTATAGCAAAGAATACATATTATTTTATATATTATATTACTAACCTTATAGTCTATACATTTTTAAGCAATGTTGTTAAAAAGCGCATCGTTTGTTATATTTATCGTGACTCGGACGGTACCTACCTACCTTTCTTATAATATTTTCACATTATGTGAGTTTTTGTGTAACACGTATTTGACTGTTACTACTATTAAAGTACTAATACATTAACCTCGGTTTTAACCGCGCTTAACCCGCGGGTTAAGTGTCAGTCGGTTAAGCTAAACGACTGTAAACCGCATCGTTTAACTAACATCATGATGTGAGCGTTACGAATTAACACTTTCATTTTTACATCCACTTCGATATTAAAAAACATTGAAACATGCTTAATAATTTTACCTTGGAATCTATATTTGTCTAGATTTTAATAATTTATAATGGTTATTATTTTTTATAATATAGGTATTCTAAGATTATAATCAAACCGTTAGATATAGTTATCCTGTAGGTAAGGAACTGTGTACTTATAATACCTGTAAGGTAAATTTATATTACAAACTGCTATACAATAATAGACATATTCTTACGAAGCCGTAGGTAAGTTGCTTTTTGCCGTTTTTACATTATGGTCGGTCACGTTCCTAAGATGGCTGAATTAAATTAGAAATGTAAGTAAAAACCAAAGTAAATCGGAAATCCAATAGTGAGTAATCGCAATAAAATATTATAATGGACACGATTTGCGGTTTCAAGGTTTAATCGTTTTTAGGGTTCCGTAGTTTCACAAGGAATCCCCAATAATCGTGTGGGGTATAGTCAAATAGGTCTTAATAAACTCGAGGTTTCATACATGACTTTTTTTTGATAAAGTGAACTATTTTTGGGTATCGGCCTCCAAATTGGTTACAATTTGGTACATACCTACATGTAATTCGAAATTCAGCAATTTCACTCGGTCGGATTATAATCTAGCCTAACACATGAATTTCCAACCGTCGGTGTTATTGAAGAGAAGTCTATGACGAAGAGACAAAACTATTTTTCAATTTGAACCAAAAGTTGCGAATCCTGTGATGATTGTTTACATTTATGATGTGTAAAATCTTACCTATCGCTGTCTCTAAATTTTTGGGAATGATATCGTGAAATGGGACGGAAGTGTGTAACCGGAAGTCGCGGAAGCGCGCGCTATTTGATTTGACGAATGAACGCGCGGTGGTAGAGTTGGTCGTCAGATTCGAATAAAATAAACACACACACAATATTTAGCGGAACCCAAAAAAAAGGTCCATAATTAAAAAATATGGTTTTATTTTAAAATCTACTTACTACACTTCTTTTGTTATTTAAAGTTTCATTTTTTTTACTTAAAATGAGATCACATTAAGAACAGATTTTGCGAGTAAAGGCTATTTGTGAAAAATGGTACATTTTTGAACTTTTCATGTAACCGGGAAAAGTGAAAATTAATATTAAAATAACAATTAA
This sequence comes from Phengaris alcon alcon, assembly GCA_037179445.1. NCBI lineage: Eukaryota > Metazoa > Arthropoda > Insecta > Lepidoptera > Lycaenidae > Phengaris > Phengaris alcon. The sequence continues at coordinate 273,125 of JAYRCH010000193.1, forward strand.
TTAAATTAGAAAAATGGTGATTAATATCGCGTATTTCCTTCACGTGCTCTTATTAAAGTTTCTACCCGTCTAGGCATCTGGCATACTGAGAATGATGTTATCGATGGTCTCCTGGGATAGTCTCCGCCATTCCTCAACTACGGCGATTCGCAGTTCACCCACGTTGGCAGGAGCTGGAATTCTGGACTTAAATTTTCTTTTCAGCAAGTCCCAAACGTGCTCTATTGGGTTCATATCCGGTGATCTCGCCGGCCACTCCATAACAGTGATATTCATATCATTAAGATAAGCTTGAGTTACCCAAGCGGTATGCGGCCGAGCATTATCCTGCATAAAAACAAAATCGTCACCGATATATGGGGCAAACGGTACGATATTTTCTTCTAAAACTTCTCTGATATAGCGGTCTGCAGTCAGACTCCCTCTGTCAATCACTACCAAGTCTGTGCGAGCTCCCAAACAAATGCCCTGCCAAACTATTATTGATCCACCACCGTATGCAACCGTAGTTTCAAAATTTGTCTGAATGTATCGTTCTCCTTTGCGTCTGTATATTCTTTGCCTGCCGTCGCCGCCGCCGCCGTCGCCGCCGCCGCCGCCGCTGCCGCCGCCAAAGTCGATGTTCCTGAGCAAAAGTTAACCTGTTTCTACGATGATTTACCTCGAGCCTTGGAGGGCACAAATGAACCCAAACCAGCTTCTTCGAACCTTCTTCGTACCGTACGCTCACTTACGGTTACACCCCGCACTGCTTCTAACTCATGTCGGGCTTGGACGGCCGTCAAACGGGGGTTCCTACGTACACGAAGCCGAATGAAACGATCATCCCTACTCGAAGTGCGTCTTTTTCTGCCTTGTCCTGCTCTTCTCACATAAGTACCGGTCTCCCTGAACCGTTGGATACTGCGATGGATCGTTAAACTGTTCGACGAAGATCTCTGGATATCACTCTGTAGGTTTGACCATTTCTTCGCATTTCGAGTGCCCTGGCAATCTCCGTTGGTGCTAAGTCAGGCATAATTCAGTCCTCAACTCCAAAAAGATAAGCGATTAGCAAAAAATTAAAAAAAAACAGTATTTCAATGAAATTTTAAATCAAACTCAGAAGGAAGAAATACTCGAAGTTCGCTCCAGATAAGGTGTATTTGAATAAAATTAAAACAATTGCATAAATTAATGTGATGTTCAGTTGTTTTCTTAATGTGAAAATATTTCTTTTTAAATTTAATGACGTATAAACCAGCCAGCAACCTCGTATGATACTGATATCAAATAATCAAAAGAAACATGAAGCGTCGCTTAAAATATGTAAAAGTCAAACAGAGAAAAAGTAGAAAGTCCTTCAGAAAAGAAGAGACGAAAAATGAAACATTTCCCTGTCCGTATTGTAATAAAATATTGTTATCCAAACAAAGCCTAGATGGCCATATAGAACGATTACACTATCCAAAAAAAATAATGTGATTCATGTTTAGAAATGTTTAGTACCGACAAACAATTACAGATACATAGAAATATGCAACATGTCGCAGTTATTTGTAAACTGTGCGGCCTGAAAGTTCAGTCACGAAGGAAATTGTATTCACATAAGAACAGCTTTATTTTATGTTCCGCTAAATATGCCGATGTGTGTATTTCAGTATTTAGCTTTTTAAAATTTTGAGGTTTATTTCTGTCACTGCTTTATGGAAAAGTTTCCGTTTTTTATCATATTAGAAAATCGTACTAAGCATTGTGTTGTAACTTAGGTGAGATGTCAAAAGTTACACATCATAATATGCTACTACTGTAAGGCTCGCTCGTTTTTTTATTTTATCTCATAAACTCGACTATAGTTAGTAACCTTATAATTGCGGATTGGCCCTTGAGTCTTGACCCATATTTTAAGATAAAACATAATATCGTTATTCGTTAATCAGTGCAAACACAATGAGATAATAGAACAAAGTGTCTAATTACTTCCCTCGCTTACAAATGCTCATTGTTACAGGTACAGCTGATCTGCGCGCAAGACTACGATGGTGAGTGCCCCACTTGCTGCAGGAAGTACCCTGTACCCACTGACTATTCATGTTCAACTGTGCAGTGTGCTGTACTGCGTTACTTTCTAAAATAGGGCGTAATGGGTGTATCCTTGAATTTTCTTTGTCTAAAATATCTAATAACTAGGCTTCGCCCGCGGTTAATTTAGTTTAACGGATATATTTATTATTTAGAGACACATATGACACTCACAAATAATGTAGCTTTCTATTGGTAAAATAATTTTCATAACCTCCTCCTGTGTTTTGGATGTCGGTTGAAAATCGCTTCAGTAGATCCAGTGATTACCCCCGACAACCTCACAAACTTTACCTCTTTATGATATTAGTGTATATATACACTAATATCATAAAGATATATACACTAATATCATAAAGTACTAATGAGATATCACCTGTTCATCACGTTAATATAAAAATAGACTTCCCGTCTATTATATTACCCACCAGTGTTGCCAATTTAGCTACTTTGTGGCTAGATCTACCTATTATTCAGTGTTAGGCAGCCACAATTTATTAAAACTTGTATCTAAACATTTTATCTACTTTTTCTAGCTAGTTTTAAGTGATTACATATTACAATTTGTTCTAATTCCAGCAGCTCGAACAACAACATCAACTGAAAAGTTAAACTAAACTTGTACTATCCTTTTTTCAATATCCCAGCCCATTTATGGAGTTTAAAATGTCAAAAGTTTGGACTTTTGAACAAATGAAGGATAAAAAAGCGTGCCATGCCGCTGCCACACTCAAATGCTGCAATAGAGCGACTGTTTTCCCATATTAATGTGGTTAAAAATAAGCAAATAAATCGCATGTGCTTAAAGCACACTAAATTCAAATAGTTAATAGAATCAGGCGTTACTTTGTGGAAATCCCTAGCATACAATTTAATTAATATTATATCTAGCAATATCACACATCTGCTTGCAGGATGTGGGTATTTTTTAGCGGGATGTTGCTAATAATATGCATATTTCCTAAAAAAATATTTCGTCTATTTGATGTCATGTTAATAAACAATCTAGAACCCATTTTAGTATATCTTTAAAAATAACGAAGATACAAACAATTTAAATTTACAATATGAAAGAGTATCTCGGCCTATACATCGGCCTGTGACGTCACGATTGGCACACGCCATACATTTGTCATTACAAAATATATGGCAGTAGCAACTTGTGACATAACAAATCGTTTTGCGAGAAAGAGATGGGTAATATTTTTTATTTGCTTATAATTTTTAATCGCGTCATACTAAATACCTATTTCTTTTAGATATATGTATCTTGCATCAACAATTTTAAAAATTAATTTATAAAATGTGATATTCCACACTAGGCAACATCCCTATTAAATAAAATTAAATATTGTTATTATTAATAAATAAATAAGACTGATATTTTAATTTATCTTGAGTTTTTTTTCTTAATATATGAATTAGGTACGCAATAATGTGATAATTATATTATGGCTTTGTAGCTGCCTACCAACTTTTAAGTAGCATTAGCATTTAGCTACTTGTAGCACCTTTTTTGAGGAAAAAAAGTTGGCAATCTAGCAACTTTTTGCCACATGTCTAGCAACTTGTACTAGACAAGGGCAGCACTAAAAGTATCGGGAATGGAATATTTCCACTGTTCCTGTCATATTAAAATCTTTTTAATTTAAAACTCCTTGGTTTTAAAAATCGAATACCGTTTATTTATTTAAAAAAAGATTCTCGGTCTTGTCACAAGGTCTTGTCAAACTTGTTTAGTCGTTTAGAAAATGGAATTGACTCGAGAAAATTCTAGAGCGATGATTTATTATGACTTCCGAAGTGGTTTAACACAAAAACAGTGTGTTGACCGGATGATTTCTGCCTTTGGTGATGAAGCCCCATCCAAAACCACAATTTATCGCTGGTTTCCTGAATTTCAACGTGGACGTGTCAAGCTCAGTGATGATCCCCGTCAAGGTCGTCCAAAAACTGCAGTCACCCAAGAAAACGTTGATGCTGTGCGTAAGCTGATTGAGGAAGATCGACATGTGACATACCGCGAAATTCAGGCAACTTTAGACATTGGCATGAGTCAAATACAAATAACCTTGCATGAACAATTAGGTGTAAAAAAGTTGTTTTCCCGATGGATACCGCATTTGCTCTGTGAAGAGCAAAAAGCGGCTCGCGTTACTTGGTGCGTCAGAACTCTCGAAAGATTCCACGCAGGATCCTCAAATGCTGTATACAACATCGTATCAGTAGACGAATCCTGGATACGAACCCGAAACAATAAACCAGTCACGAGTTTGGGTGTTCGAAAATGAGTTAAAGCCAACAAAAATTGTTCGTTCACGGAGTGTTGCAAAAAAAATGGTGGCCACGTTTGTCTCCAAAACCGGCCATGTTGCGACTATTCCTCTTGAGGGACAAAGAACGGTTAATGCAGAATGGTATGCTAACATTTGTTTGCCACAGGTCGTTTCTGAACTCCGTAAAGAGAACTGCAACCGCCGCATCATCCTCCATCACGACAATGCGAGTTCTCACACCGCGCACAGAACAAAAGAGTTTTTAGAGCAAGAAATCATAGAATTATTAGACCATCCGCCGTAAAGCCCCGACCTAAGCCCTAGTGATTTCTATACTTTCCCTAAAATAAAGAATAAATTGCGTGGTCAGAGATTTTCATCACCTGAAGAAGCTGTGGACGCCTACAAAACGGCCATTTTGGAGACCCCAACTTCCGAATGGAATGGTTGTTTCAAGATTGGTTCCATCGTATGGAAAAATGTGTCAAATTTCGCGGAGAATACTTCGAAAAACAATAAATACATTTTTAAATAGTAATGTTGTGTCACTTCCTTGATTCGCGAAGTTTTCAGTGCCGCCCTCGTAGGTACTAGCTGTTGGCAACACTGTTACCCACAACTCAAGAGGGGAATTTTGGGGTTTAAAATGTAAGAAACCCAAACTTTATCCCTAAGAAAAGTAAAAATAGGCATCCTTCGAAAGCACTCACTTCAATACAGAACATTGGGTTATTTTCTTAAGTAGATAGTAGTTGAAGACTCAAATGATGTCATAGTCTAAGATGTAATTTAGAATTAAAATTGCAGTAACGGACATCCAGTGCACGTTTGCAAGCGGCGGCTCCGGCATCCGGGACTCCGTTACCGCGCTGCTCAGGAAGCCGGAAGGTTTCCGCGGCGGACCCCTGTTCGCCGATGACCGTGCCACGGACCCCATAGTGGACCCCGTGTGTCAGATACGATCGGAAGCAGAGGACCCCACTGGTCTGCTATACAGACTGAAGATAACTGACTTTTCGAAGTGTGGAGTTTTGAAGAGAAATGTGAGTTTTATCATTCTTTACGTAAAATTACCTTTTTACTGTTATCCACACGAGTCGTTAAACTATACGAAACTGTACTATGTTTATATTACCTACTTGTATACCTAGGGCTAGGACGCTCTCAGGCTTTGCTTTTAAATGCTTCCAAACAATTTACTGCATAGTAGCCAGACTTTGAAAAGTTTAAACATGACTTGTAGTCTAGCTAGCTTGTTGCTCGAGATCTGTACACGCTAGGTTTGTCTGATTATAGGCATTGTTTCTAAACGATATATTTAACGCGTACGTAGTCCACTCCGTTAAAAATACCTCGTACTTTGTAAGGCCGGTGATGACTTACACTATTGACGTGACAGCTAACACAACTGTATGCCACTGTAATTTGCCTCGCCGACGTTCTGTCATTAGTATGTCATACAACATATTATATCGATCGTCATTGTGCCAGTTATAACGTCTTGTTCGCTAATGATTGTTCCATTATAGTTTAGAATGTTCTGTTATTCGCATCGTTAGCGCATAGGCTATTTTAATGACGTGCAGAAATATCACCAGCCCGTCTAGTAACAGCAAGACTTATTTCAATGTTTACACTTCGCCTGCAATACACGCTAATACGCAGCGTAGTAAAAATACATTCAAGGATATTACTTCAAAGCTCGAGCACACAAAATCAGTAGGCCGATTCTGCTAATTAAATCTTACAATAATACAGTATCGTTGCAGTCTCGATTTATTAAAGCCGCAAAATGGTATTCTCATAAACGCCAAACCAACGTGTAACGTTTTTGATTGGTCCAAACTCCAAAAATCTGTTTATATATTATAAACTGATTATATACATTTTATGTAAATGAATCGTCGTGATAGCGATATCAAGACGATTCATTTATACATATATTATTTATCAGTCTTGAGAAGGACGATTTATAGTTTATTGAAGTAAAGTCTAAGTTTAATACGAGAATCGAAGTTAGAAGCGAGAATATTATGTGAATAGTTAATCACAAAGTCACTGGGTCTGTATCCAACAATGAAACACAGACGGCTAAATAAACTAAGTCCTTTGGATTTGGGCTTTCGAGCATGGCTAAAACGTCCGCGTCATTAACTCCACCATTCACCCCCAGGGTTTCGTGCACGTGCGCATCTGGTTCCCGCAGTTCCCGGGCGTGGTGATGCAGTCCGACCAGGAGCTGATCATCATGTGCAAGCCCCCTGAGCCCACCATCATTGAGAACAAGGCCGCTGGCTTTGCGGGCAGCTTGTGAGTTACAAACGGATTTTAGAATGAATTCGTTCTTTAGCTATCAAACCAACCACTACCTATATACACTATCTACCAAAGATATTCATAACTACCAACACTTACTGGTCAAACGGTTATTTAAATGTAAACGAAAATGCTCCTCGTAACCTTGTGTCAGTGATTGTACTCCGTGTGTGACTAGGTATAGTTTTTGCAAACCTACAGCAGGTAGACCTACCAGTGGCGAAGGCTGGTTCTCCTTCATAGGGAAGCCCTATCCTATTTATTAGGTAGGGATTTGAATTAGGGTCTTCAAAAGGTAATTGGTAAGTGAAGCCGACAGGAATGGAGTTATAGGAACCCCACGCTACTGGGACCTACGAGTATGTCCTAACTTCTACAGTTATTGCGATTTTCCCTATTGCTAAAATATATATTTTACAGTGCCTATAAAACAAAAAAAGTATGTACTCATTAATAATAATTTTGGTAATAGAGGTTTGGCATGATAACAGGTACACGTTGGCATTTACAAAGTTGCATAAACTGTTCCATTTGACATCTCAAAGCTTTTATGTAGGCCTAGGAAAACGGCCGTGTTAGATATCCATTAGTGTCACAAATATTTTCATTAAATATCCGAGTTTCTAGATTGTCTATTTAATGGATTTACATAGAAATAGCTACGGAGAAAGCTCGTCCAAGTGGGTGAGGCTGTGCCGGCGAAACTGAACGCAGTTACTTTTATACTGCTCGTTAGGGATAAGGAGCAACGATACTCGCCTTAAATTACCATTATTGTACTGTCAAGAACTCAATTTTTACTAATTCACCAAAAAAAAACAAAACAATATATTTTTGGATGATGCCACTGAGCTGTGCTATTAAATAAAAAGTTGAAAAGTTATTCAAAGTGAAGCTTTTTATTAAGAGTGCGCAACGGTCGCAACGCAAAAAAGTCAACGGCTCGAACTCAGTGATGCGCGTGGGGAAAATGATTAAATATACCCATAAAATAGTCATCTATACTTATAAAAGAAGTAATAGTGCACACATTTATACTGCTTTGTAAAGTATTTTAGTAAAGGCGTCCTCAAATTACGCAAATCGACACTCAGCTGTTGGTGTTTTATGAAAAAACTATATAATATTTTTGTCTGAAGTAAAGTTATCTGTATTGCTGAATAGTCAAACTGTGTCGATATGTGCTTGCTTTTTTATTTTCATTATTCGTTTATTTTTTATATACGATCAAAGTTGCGCTAAAAATCCGATGTTTGGAGACTATCATCTTCTAAACTAAGTTAAATTTTAGAAATATATGCACATAGACCTACAAGGCAGCACTAACAGTATCGGAATGAATATTTCCACTGTTCCTGTCATATTAAAATCTTTTTAATTTAAAACTCCTTGGTTTTAAAAATCGAATACCGTTTATTTATTAAAAAAAGATCTCGGTCTTGTCACAAGGTCTTGTCAAACTTGTTTAGTCGTTGAGAAAATGGAATTGACTCGAGAAAATTCTAGAGCGATGATTTATTATGACTTTCGAAGTGGTTTAACACAAAAACAGTGTGTTGACCGGATGATTTCTGCATTTGGTGATGAAGCCCCATCAAAACCACAATTTATCGCTGGTTTGCTGAATTTCAACGTGGACGTGTCAAGCTCAGTGATGATCCCCGTCAAGGTCGTCCAAAAACTGCAGTCACCCAAGAAAACGTTGATGCTGTGCGTAAGCTGATTGAGGAAGATCGACATGTGACATACCGCGAAATTCAGGCAACTTTAGACATTGGCATGAGTCAAATACAATAATCTTGCATGAACAATTAGGTGTAAAAAAGTTGTTTTCCCGATGGATACCGCATTTGCTCTGTGAAGAGCAAAAAGCGGCTCGCGTTACTTGTGCGTCAGAACTCTCGAAAGATCCCACGCAGGATCCTCAAATGCTGTATACAACATCGTATCAGGTGACGAATCCTGGATATACGCGTACGAACCCGAACAAAAACCAGTCACGAGTTTGGGTGTTCGAAAATGAGTTAAAGCCAACAAAAATTGTTCGTTCACGGAGCGTTGCAAAAAAAATGGTGGCCACGTTTGTCTCCAAAACCGCCATGTTGCGACTACTCTTGAGAAAGAACGGTTAATGCAGAATGGTATGCTAACATTTGTTTGCCACAGGTCGTTTCTGAACTCCGTAAAGATAACTGCAACCGCCGCATCATCCTCCATCACGGACAATGCGAGTTCTCACACCGCGCACAGAACAAAAGAGGTTTTAGAGCAAGAAATCATAGAATTATTAGACCATCCGCCGTACAGCCCCGACCTAAGCCCTAATGATTTCTATACTTTCACTAAAATAAAGAATAAATTGCGTGGTCAGAGATTTTCATCACCTGAAGAAGCTGTGGACGCCTACAAAACGGCCATTTTGGAGACCCCAACTTCCGAATGGAATGGTTGCTTCAATGATTGGTTCCATCGTATGGAAAAATTGTCAAATTTCGCGGAGAATACTTCGAAAAGCAATAAATACATTTTTAAATAGTAATGTTGTGTCACTTCCTTGATTCCCGAAATTTTCAGTGCGCCCTCGTAGATAAATGTAATAAAAATCAATATTACGCTAAAATTTGGGTCTACAATGTTTGACTTTAAAGTAAATCACCAACAGCGTTTGTATGGAGAAAAAATCGACTAGGTCAGCCTTAAGAGTTTTGGAAATTTTATTAGCAAAAGGATGCCTAGTTAAAGTTTCATGAAGTTTCAGAGTGCGCGAAAAGATCCAATGAGATATAAAATCATTATCATTTATTTTATACTAGCTGACACGTGCCCACTTCGTTGGGCGATAAACATTTAACTTGTGATGAATTGGTTCGGTTAATACAGAGTGCTATGGCCTTCCTGACTGCCAAAAGGAGGGTTATATTTCAACTGATTATTTAAGTGTCTTTTCGCATGCCAATTTGGCTAAATTGACGGGTTTCAAATGAGTATGAGTATATAATGAAATCATTAAAATTGAATAAGTAAATTATGTTTATTTTAATTATAAACTTCTCTGTATACTAGATGTAATGTTATTAATTGGCACCAAAATATATTGTCTTTCAGGAGTTCCACCCGAGATAAGGAAACATAATTTGAATAGAATATCCATGCTGATAAAGCAATTTATTTCTAAATAGATTGACGTGTTGTATACATATATTAAACCGTCTAATAGAAATACCACTCAAAAGATTAGGGCACGGTCGCGATTCCATACCTATGTCGTATTATCTCTTTTACCATTCGTGCAAATTATATTCAGTAAAAGGAAAAAATAATTTGTTTTAAACACTTGAGACTATAAATTCACTCACTTATTTTGATAAAAAATTTATAATTTTTGATAATATTGACCAATTAACATGACCTAACGATTTAAATTATTGTTTTAATACAAAAAATACTTTTAGACTTATATATAAAAGTTAGACATATGCTGTCGCTGACTTTTTGTAGGCATTATCAAGCTCTACAACTTTCTCCAGGACTTAATCATATATCAGCATCGGTAAGCAGCGTTCGTAAGAAACGTTTTCGTTCAACCGTTTTTTCTCCGACTTACTTTGCAAATCCGGCTACCACGAAAGTCTTTTCATTTTTCGGGTTAATATATAGCCTATGTCACTCACAAATAACGTAGCCTTATATAGGTATAAGGTAGATCCAGAGATTACCCCTACAACCTAACAAATTTACCTCTTTATAATATTAGTATAGAGTATAGCTGATATAGTAATAGAAAAGCACATTGGTATAATTAGGTTCACTGGAACTTTTATGAAATAAGAGTTGTGTGTTATTATTATTATATATCTACCAATACTTTGGTTTCTTCGAAAAGTTCATCTATCCACAATGTTTCAGCCCGCACGGCGCCCGCGTCTCCGGCGTGGTGGAGGAGACCCCTGGTCGTCTGGAGTACGAGGTGGCTCTGTACAAGGAGGCGCCGCCGGTCTCACGGCACTCCAACCATTCGTCGACATGCCCGTCGATCAGGTAAGCCATCGCGATGAAACAATGATAGAGCCCAGGCCCCAGTCGGTAAGCCTTAGCGATGACGTGTAGCGATATTAATATAGCGCAGTCGCGATGGAACAGCGATGAAGCGATAAACCCACATCGGAAGCGATGAAACGAAACCCACTTCGGAAGGTTAGAGATCACTAAATTAGGACGTTTACGTGACTGTAGTCTGTACCGTTACGAGTTTGGCGTATTTCTGCCTGTTTTCGTCGACCGTCGTGCCTAAGTGAACCCGACCTACGCTTATAAAAGCGAGGTCAACTAGGAAGGCAGAAAATTTTATAAGTTGTGAAAATAATTATGCCTACTGCCTTTTTACTTTTAAATTGGTATAGTATATTGGGGGCTAAAGTTTGTAGCTTATTGGACTTTCTTTTACATGAGATGTCCCCACTGACATTAAAACAGACGCTCGCACAGCCGTAACCGCTAATGGTAGAATGTTGGACAGTTGTTTCAACTTATAACGCAGACGCGCACTAAGAAGGGATTTTGAAAAATCCATCTGTAAAGGGTGAAGTAAGGTTTGAAGGTTTGTATGGGAAATCTTTAAATTTGCACCGATTTTGTTGAAAGTTGAGATTCATGCTCTTAAATACATTTCATTAAATACGCGTGTCATGGTTTTAGAATTCACCCTCTGAGGGTTTAAAATAAGGGTAGAAAGTTAGTATGAAAAATATTCGTCTGTCCCGATTTCCAACAAATTTAATATCTAAGGTAATAAATACCCTCGGCAAAATTAGGGAGTTTTGCCGGAGAGTTCAATCAAAAAGAGTTCAAGAGAGGTGACGTTGTGGAATTTGTAAAATTTCTTAAAGTTGTGTTATATCGGTTCTTAATGTGTAATATTGGTAGAATATTAACCATTAAATATTCATTAACGTGCACAAGTGTGGGCAAGTGGTTCAATTTCTAAAACGTGCTATTTTGTTGTTTCCACCAAAACTTTCAGTAAAGCTTCTACCACTTTACTGAACTGACATGACTCATGGACTGCACTGACTATTATTTGGACTTTGGCTAGACATGACTCGAAATAGAATACGGTGTTGAAAATTGAAAAGAAAGTTCTATTTTAACTTGACACTGGCAAATGGTTATAAGCCGATGTTATATATAAATTTAAAAAAATACAAATTATTGAGAAAGTATGTATTTTATAGTTTTTTTTTAATTCGTCCCCAAAAGTGGTTAAATGGTGGTCCAAAGTTTATTTAGTGAAATATCAACAACTGAACGGATGGCGTGATTTGCACGCACGTATTAATTATGACAGTAAGGGGCTCCATACACGGTCCGGTTTTCCTTCAGTTCGACCTGAACGGATGCAAAATCGTATCGTATGTGTGCAATTCGAGATCGCATCAGTCGGCCGTATGGACTGAAGCGATTCGTTCCAGTGTTGCCAACTCTGTTTTTGCGAAACTACTAAACTCGCGTCACATTCTACTAAAAAGTACTAAAAGAGTACCGATAACTATAAACTTAGGAGTCCCTAAAAAGATTTTTTAGGGATTTTGTGTTAACAAAAATTTAATTTTACCGTTAAATAAAAAAAATGTAGGAAATATTACGTACACAGAAATTAAATAACTAGTTTTAAACGACTTACGGACGCGTGCCACTATGTGCTAGTATGATAAGGTGTCATAATAGCAGTCTAGCTATTTTCTACAAAACCACTACTAACAACTAAATTCCTACTAAAGAGGGAAAAAAATACTAAATTTAGTAGTAAAAATTTGTAAAACATCTAAGTTGGCAATATTAATACTGACCGGACTGAACTGGACTGAACGGATGGACTGAACACTAATAAAATTGGACTGAAGGGTAATAAAATTTTAGTGTAAAATAACACCGGTCAAGTGCGAGGGGGCAAGAGGGGTTCCGTACAAAACGGAAAAAAATCACGTTTGTTGTATGTGAGCCTCAAAATTTTATTTTATTCTGTTTTTAGTATTTGTTGTTATAACGGCAATAGAAATACCTACATCATTTGTGAAAATTTCAACTGTCGAGCTATCACGGTATAGGAAGGTTACGGCAACAGACGGACGAACGGTAGTCTCAGTAATAGGGTCCCGTTTTTACCCTTTGGGTACGGAACCCTGAAAGTGTGGTCTAAAGAATATTTATCAGAGTTCATTAAAGTATTTAAAACTTTAGGTTGATAAAATCTAAAGACTATTACTATAAAAAAAGAGATATGATATCTATAACATATTACTGGAAAAATGTATGGCACATTAATTCGGTTTCGTCGGTAGCGTGGCTACAGTTACAGCAAAATACAAAAAATAAATAAAATAATAGCCTAAACTAACCAAGAGCATGTCACGACATGTCTAAGGAGGGTTCCATAACTATCAACGCGCAATAGGTTTTCTTTGAATTACTTTAAAAGTATTGTCATAAAGTTATTACAGAAGCTAGGAGAGCGGCGGACACACAGACAGACAGACAGACAGACGGACGGTAGAGCGAAATTATAAGGGTTCCTTAAGTATTACGGAACCCAGAAAACACGACCGAAGCTCGCGGCAATTTTCCGTGTATGTGCTCGAATCCGTTCAGGCCGAACCATAGATTAAAACACCTAGAAACCGGGTACGCGCATGAAAAATGAATCAAATCATACTGAGCCGTATCGGCTCAGTTTGTTCAAACGACCCGTCAGTTGTCAAGGTCAAGCGCTAGTGCATACATCTGCGACTATTAAAAACATTATGACGGTTTGTGTCGTTACTGGGTGTCAGAATGCATCGGAAAAGAATTAAAAAAGCTTCGGACATAACATTTCATATGTAAGTATGAAATGTTATGACCGAATAATTTGACTTGTATTTAGCCAAATATTTAAAACATTTTAAAATAAAATCATATTATGTCGCCATCTTGTGAATTGTGAAAGTGTTACTAGTAATAATAAATTTATTTCAAAATTTTCATGGCTAATAATAATAGTTGCCACTTTTTAAATATTTTCTTATTTTTTTAACTATCAATTTATTGCCAGTATTAAGATAATCGTTAATATATTCCTTAATACCAGTTTATTAGAAATAATGTTCACAAATCGTGTTTAGATGGTTTAAAATGAAATATAATCTATATTTTTACATCTCACGATATTAAAAAAAACAAATACAATAATTCCAATTTTAAGAGTACACACTCCACAACTTTAAAGTTTTGTTTGTGTGCGTGTCGGTATGTAATGCTTACGCCTACATCTATCTGTTGCTGGCTTCACTTTGTACGATGCGTTAGTTTGAAGACTATCTAGGCGTTACACAGTGAGCGAGTGCTGCTGCGCACCTTTTTATCCGGCGCCCCAAGCGGTCCCCCCCCCCCCCCCCCCCCCATCTACTGTAGATATTTAAGTACTATAGATAAGTGGTAAGTTAGGTAGATACTGATGATGATGACTGTAGGTACAATCCTACTTGTAGATAAGTAAGTCTGTTTTATTCCTGTACGAAAGTGAGACAGATAAACGTATTTCCTTTGTGAATGTAAGTAGGTTAGGTTAGGCTTTAGCGGTTAGTTATTAAGTAGTATGCCCATTGCCTACCCACGAGCAAACTTAACGACTTAACTTTTTATGTGAAAGCATTTCAGATATTTATTACTAGGTTAACATAGGTTGTTTATATTTTATAGTCCTTTTATGATTATTTAATATTAAAATAAATGCCTCTTACCTAACGTTTCATTATTAATAATAAGTAGGTACATTCAGGTTTATATCGAGTTTGGTATTGGTTAACTAGCTGTAATTAATTATCTATGTTCTTTTCCAGTTATCTGAACGTGGAATGCTTTTAAATTATGTTAAAAAATACCTTTTCTTCATGAAACTTGGGAGTTTATAGTTAAGCAATTAAATTTGTCAAGTATTTGGGTTTAAGCTGCGATTGATTACACATATTTTAATATAGCAGTTAACTACACCTAGTTACTTACGAGTTACGACATCATCGGCATCAAATAACAATATAAACTCGATTAACATTTCTACAAAAGTTATGAAGCTATTATTCGCTCCTATATTAATTACTATCTCCCTTACTAATCGAAAGATTTACACAACGGATAACTTAAACAACGTTGCTGTCTTTGTCTGATGTGTTGAAAAATTCAATTAACAGACAAAGACAGCAAGTTGTTTAAGTTATCCATTGTGTATATATTTTTATTAGTAAGGGGGATCATGTACTAACCTAACCTACTGTCGTATTAACAGGTCGTCTACCTGTGAAATATCTCCAATTTAAAATCATTGTTCCTAACTGAAAAGTAGGCATCTACGAGGTATCTACTATTTAGGTACACTGTACAAGACGGCTTCCCTTATGAGTATTACTTACTTTAAATCTACCATTTAATAGGTATGTATTAATTTTTAAAATATGGATTTGGTACTTTACATAGTGTTAGCGCAATTTTTCGGGTGCATTGGGCGCAAAGTATTGTTTTGGTTTAGTACCGTATTTAGTAGTAGTATAATATATATATATATATACATAAGGAAAACCGGCTTGTATGCACGCCTCGCCTGTGAGGTACAGCAAAATGGTCATCAAAGTATGATCGAAAATCGTTATCAAATAATCACTGGGCGTATTATGGTTTACATCCTAGATATAAGCAGCACTTAGCTTCTAGCGATAATCGCTGGGTACTGAGCTTCGAGCTATCATTAAGATCACTAGTTCTAGGACAACAGATAAACAAGTACCTAAGCGACTTTACCTATGTACTACAAACGATAGTACGGTTTTGCAAGAGCTTACTTTGCTAATTTATACTTGAGTCATCAACACATCACGAATATGCACTGTAGGTAAATAAATATTCTTGTTTAATTGGCACATTATATTATCATTTACTAAGGTCCCCTTATTTCGTGTTAGTACGTTACTTCGTGACTTTTGCTTCTGATGAAAAAAATACGAAATTTAAATATTATTTATTTAAAAACAATATAAAAATAAAATCTTTATTAATTAAAAAAAAATGCTGTAATTTTACGCTTAAAAATGTACCAACAGTTTTAAGCGTAAAATAACAGCAATAGGAGCTCAAAAGTCTCAGTGGCCGCAAAAAGCTGTGCGGTGAGCGTAATATTCTCCTTCACCGTAAGATTAGCGCTCACGCTTCTTAAGCTCACAGAAAGAAGAAGAGTTCATTTTAATAAAACTTAATGGTGCATTTATGCGTTCCTCAGCAATCGATGTATATACAGTGAACCCCACAGAAACGCTGTACTTTTAACTTTCACATTTATAATTATAGTAACTAGTAGGATAGTAGGATTAAAAATTAATTAAAAGCAAATGTACATGTTAATATTATATTAGGTATTCTTATGCGCGCTTCTTCAGAAAAATGTTAGATATGTATATAATGATTATGCCTCATTTTTATTTATTTATTAGTCAAGACAGATTAACGTGTGTCGAGGCGAATATATTTAACTGTAACGTTTTCATTTTTTTTTCATATTTTTCGACCGTATGCTCCTATTATGCTCCTTGCGAATAGTTATTTAGTTAATATTTAGTATAATTTATTGTCATTGATAAATTCACATCATAAAAATATTGGAACTTGATTCTTGCATACGTAACACTGAATTATTGTTTAAATTTTTAAAGTTAATTTGTATGATGGAGGGTTAATGTTTAGTTTTATAAGATTTCCGCATACTGATTTTCAGACCATAGTTACATTTGTTAATAATTGTTTAAAATTAAGAGCTCAATAGAATATTTTTGTAGTTAATAAAGTAAATGTACGATGAGGCTGACATAGCCCAAAGGTTTTAAGCCTCTTTAAAACAAATGAAAAAAAAACACTGAATGGCATTTTGAGTTCATGTAATTTTATGTTGAAATTTTTAAATTATGCGATACTTACTGATTATACGTGATCCCAGTGTCCTTCTTATTCCAATTTTTTACATAGTTTCACTATCCAACTAGGTTTTTTTTCGATTTTAACTTAAATTAAATATTCGGTATGGACACCTGTCATAAAGCTTTCAATATGACTGGCTCGGGTAAGCCGACCACAGCTGACTGAGTATTTATTGCAGTATTTGACAAGCACGTCAGCTCGGTCTGGTAGAGCGCCCAGCGAGACCAATGATTAGTCTATGATAACGTTCTATAAAAAACACTATCACGAAATAGCGGTCAAGAACTCACGAATTTAAAATCAGAATCAAATTTTATCACGAAGTAGGTAAGGTACAAAAAAGAGGCCCACAAAAACAGTAACATTTAAAAAAATTATAAGTAATTGAATATAATTTATCCATTACAGTACGGGCAAAATATCATCATAAAAAACAATTAAACCGATATCTTGTTTAGTTATTTAATTAAAAAATCTTACGGCCGCACTCAGAGACATTTAATGCTTACTTAAAGAGCTACTTATTAGAGGTTTTCACAGAAAGTCAATACAGTTTCTGTCAAAGTCTGTACTAAGTGACACCTTAATTAGGCATTAAATGTCTCTGAGTGCGGCCGTTAAAGTCATAAGAGCCTTACGATCCCGAAAATCTACCTTAGTCATAGATACAATCAGACTAAAATCCGTATAACTTATCTGACTGTATTTCCAGGCGGTACCAATCGGAACCAAGCTGCAACTGCGCGCGCGCATCAACCCCGACTCGGCGTGGCGACACATCAAGCTGCTGGAGGTGGCGGTGTCGCCCGACCCCGATAGACCGCACGCGTCCGGCTCCGTTCTACTCGTTAAAGACGGGTATGTATTGGGTTATTGGCGTGTTTGTTTCGGTTTCTTTGAACTAGTTGTTCTACATCATTATGTGGACTTTCTTTGTACGATATGGTTATTAAAAAAGTATAAGATGATATTTAGGTAGATACAAATAGAAACAATAAACCAAAAAGCAGTTAGCAGCCTACAGGCCGATTTTTGGGGCCTTATAGGCTGCTTACTCCTTTATGCAGTCCCTCAGACCTCGTTTGTGAGTAATTAAGAAAATCTGTAATAACCAGCGATAGCTACAGTGTCACAACAGACTAGATCTAAGAATTATACTAACATTTCAGTTGCCGCAATCGAGACTTCGCTTCCATAATCCCGCACCAGCCCGCAAGGTATAGAGAGCGACACAACGAAGTGTTCCTCGACTTCGAAGCCTTCTTGCTAGCGTCGATGAAGGAACGCTCCACACTGTGGATCCACTCACAGATCAAAGCGTGCATGGACGTCGCTGACTGCCAACCAGATTATTGTTTGGACTTGTTCGAACCTTCAGGTAATAGATGAAACTTTTTTAAATGAAATAGACCTGAAAACGAGCGGACGGATCGCCTAATAGCAAGCGATTACCACCGCCCATGTTTTGCACATTCGCAACACCAGAGGAGTTACAGTTTATACTCGTAACCCTCTGGTGGCGTTCCTGGTCCTTAAAATCCCCAACCCTTCGAACTCGATTTCTTGGCAGCAATGTTGCATCTTGGAAACAAACTTATTAATATCATATCAGTGTAAGGTATAAATATTTACTTGGTGGGTCATAGTTACTTAAGATGTACGGTTTACCTACTCGATGGACCGAGACAACAAAACTCATGTTTAGATGAATCCTGCTTTTGCAAAAACTGTGTTGTGATTGAACAAAAACATGACATCTTTCGTCAGATCGTCACATTATTTGATACACATCGAGACTATTGTCCATCTCCTATTTTTTAATATCGAACTATGAGGGTAGCTTCGATATTTAAAATAATAACTGATTTCAGGTCACGGGCGGCGAAGGAGGTCGATACCCCACACCGAGCATAACCTGACCAGCTACTCCCTGGTTGCCGACAACGGCTCCACCCCGTTCACGCGGTTTAAGGAGAACCTGGAATACACTGTCGTGATGCCGGGAGAGCTGTTCCACAGGACGCCGATAGAGGGAACCTGTGCGACGTCTATGATAGTTGCGGTGGCGCTAGGGGCACTGCTGTTCATGTCTGCGCTCCTGGTAAGCCTTAGTCTTATCGTTACTATGATATTATCCTGGATTTTGATATATTATCCGTCAATGCTAGCTCGTTGCTTATAAACAACGAAAGTAAAAAATTCGGTTTCATCAGATTTTGCTTACAAAATAAGTAATGCCGCGAATTTCCCCTTTTTTATTAATTTGTAAAAACTTTCTAATTATTAATGAAATACAATTTAATGCATATCTCTCAATTTGAAACTTAACTTGAAATAACCTAACCAAGAACATGTCAGGACTTGTCTAAGGAGGGTTCCGTAACTATCACCGCGCCAATAGGTTTTCATTAAATTACTTCAAAAGTTATTGTCCGATTTCGCTCAAAATAATTTTCCTAAAGAGTTTTTAGCATGATCTATCAGCATGGAAACTTACAAGTTTCTGTCTCCTATAATTTAGAAATACCAGAGGGAGGACCAAGTTATAAACCACTTTGGAGGCCAATTACTCGAAAATGGTCGACTTTGTAAAAAAGTCATGTATGAAACCTTGCCTTTATTTTAAAAAAAAACCTATTCAACGATACCCCACACGATGGGGTAGAATGAAAAAAAATTTTTCATTCCCACTTCATATGTATGGAGAGCCACCTCTAAAATATAAAATTTTTATTATTTTATGATTCAAAACCGAGATCTATACACAATCTATAACTATACCAAATTTCATCCATTTATATTCATAATTACAAAAGCTAGAAACGCGGACAGACAGACAGACGGACGGACAGAGCGAAACTATAAGTGTTCCTTGAGTATTACGGAACCCTAAAAAAACGAAAGTAAACCATTGTAATATTTTATTTTATTTGCAGATGTGCTATCTCGCGACCAAACTCAACTCAACATTGCTGAAGAACAGTAGCCTGCAGGGCCCAACGGGAAAGGGATTTGAACAGATTTTGCGTGAGCTTGCCCACCATAACCTACCAGAAACTGGCTATGCTGGCCGTCCTACAGTGCAGTGACAAACATCCAACGGATAGGACAATTGTTTACTCGTTAATTTATTGATGTAATTATTGTATAATGTATACTTATAAAGTAATGTCTATGTTTCGAATTTACACTTTTCTATTTGACCCAATTTATGAGAATATAACAAGAGCCAGTACTCTAAACCTATAATAATAATCAAACCAGATAATGTTGTCTAACACTACGGAATATAAAACATAAACATACTACAAATATAATATTAAGTCTCGAGTTTGTAGTATACACCCTATATCTTTCCACAACAAACATTTAGGCTACCTCTAAATTAAGTATTATTTATTATTAAAATAAGAATTGATCTTATGACTGAGAAATCATAAGTTATGATGACTTGAATACTTTTTCAGTCATGACCATCATGAATGATAGCATAATAATGTTAGCATTTAGTAAGCTTTAATGTTTTACGCTCAAAGTATTGTAATTTTAAATAAATCATATGAGTAAAGGATGTCATTTATTATGTTGTTGGATATTAAAGCTAAATCAAAAACAGTCTACTCTGTCAACCTATGTATAATATGTGTACCATGTACCATTCATTCGTTTAATAATAGATTCATAAACTATATTTAGGGTGACATTGTTCATAAACATAAGTCTCTGATACACCATACTTTTAAGGTCACCTAATTTAATGATTATGGGATATATTGAAAAACAAACACAAAGATTAATTAGAATGAACTTTTATTAAGAATACAAAACTTAATAAAACAATGTTAAAAACCAATCCGAGCATTCTAAGCACAAACTACCGCGATGTTCCATACACATGTAACGTTTACAGGAGTTGCATACTTTCCTGACTTGATTTTCGGGGTTGGCTGGTGCCTGGTACATCAGCCAAAGTATCACCTAAAATGGCATCGATGTTCCGTTTTAGGCATCGCCTCAAAATTGGTGTTTCCCGTCGACGTCGTAGCCAAGGCTCTATCATCAAGTTTTTCTATTGCACGACATATTATGGCACATTTAATCAAACGTGTCAACCGCACCTTTGGTTGAGTTATAGAATTCTATAATATCCGGCTTATCAGACGGTGCTAATTCCATGAGTCGTGGATAGGAGCAGAACATTTTTGGAACGAAGTTCCTTATCGCGCGTTGCGAAAGGGGGCTAGAAGGAAAAAATTAAGACTGTAACGACACTTTTTGCTATAGTTGTAAGCCGTGCGGCGTGCGCGTGTTTCTGTCTGTCTGTCTGTCTCTCTCTCTCTCTCAATTATTACTAAAATTGAGCCTACTGATTAATTTTATATTACATTATATTTGTTAATAATAAAAAAAAAACGAGGTCTTTACTAATGAAATTGCCGTTTTGTATGAAAATATTTTAACCAATTTTTTTCATGTATTTTTTATTTGTATTAATCGAAGTAATCACCCATGCAATCAATGCATCTTTGCCAACGCAGTGGCAGTTTATTGATGCCCTTCTTAAAGAAATCAGCTGGACGGGAGGCAACAAATTCTTCAAAGGCATTTTGTACTGCCTCTCGTGTATTGAATTTTTTTCCCGCCAAGAAGTTATCCAAATTCTGGAAAAAGTAGTAGTCTGTAGGCGCAAGGTCTGGTGAGTAGGGCGGATGACGGAGAGCTTCCAACCCCAGTTCTTGCAACTTGGAGACAGTCTCTGCTGTGCAGTATGAGGTCGCGCGTTGTCGTGCAGGAGCAGCGGAGACGAGCGATTGACCAATACTGGTTGGAGATGTGCCAGCTTCTCCATCATTGTGTTCAGTTCTTCACAGTACACATCTGCAGTAATGCTCATCCCGTTTGGTAAGAAGCTGTGATGAATCACACCGGCGCACTATGTGGATTTTAGGCCATTTTCGTGTCATAAATCTGTAACTTCTTTGTTTTTCAAGATATCTCCATGATTTTTTTTATTATACTCGTGAATAAACACACTTTCAAATGAAACACATTTTGATTATATAAATATATTTTTTATTCGTTAAAAAAAAAAACTTAAAAAAGGGAATATTTGATAATCTTTATATTATATGTTATACTATTCTACATAGAATAACGAAATTGAATATATTAAACAATATCGTAAATATAAAATGACTAATAACTTATATTAAAACTAGCTTTTGCTCGCGGCTCCGCCCTTGTAAATACAGTATAGTATACCCATGGGAACAACACGCAAACAACTTGATACCCATAATATTTGTATTTTATAGTAATTACATCGTAATTATTAAGATTCTTATATGTTATTTAATATTTAAAGACATAAATAACAAAAAAGTAACCTACTAAAATTCGCCCAAAAGTTCCACAGCTTCTTCTAGAAGTTCTTGAGTTTTTCTATAAATAGGCTTCCGGTCCGAAGTATACAATAGTGTGTGCAGAACGTCTTCATTAGTAGCTATTCTGGAGCATTTTCTTGCGTGATGAAGTCTGAACTTTTTATAATCTTTATTTCGTGATTCCTGGGCATCTTCGGAGAGTTGCCCGAGAGCCAATACAGAAAAATGTCGGATAACACTTTCACCGTGAATTAAAACTTTATGCACCGAAGACGGCATGTAATACCACTTATATTTATTAACGTAAAGTTGTGCCGTGTCTAATGCGTACTGACCAAATTTAGTAGGATTTATATTTCTACCACTCGACATAACTTGGAGCAGAATATATAATATTTTTATTAGCTCTTCATCTACACCAGTTATTTCTGACGAGCAATGATAATTTTGGAAAAATGTTCGTGCGGTATTTCTATCATTGGAGTTGCCGCTAACTTGCTTAGGTTTATCTATATTTAAACCAAGTTGTTCTCTAAACCTTCTTTGAACGTAAGCTTTCTTTTGTTTTTTTAATTCTTTGTTTTCTGTTGTTGTGACAGACCATATTTCAAAGGCTAGATTGTAAGACAGATGTAAAATAAGTTCCATGAATCTTATCCAACAATGCAAAGTTGAAAGACCATATTGGTAAGCACTTTCATCAACAGGTTTGTTTTGTACTTTTTCCAAATCGTAATACTTGTTTATACTCACTTTGTCCACTTGATCCATCACTACCCCATTTAGAAAATAGCTTTAAATGAAATGATCCTGTTTTATAAACGCCATTTATTTTTAGAATCCTGGCTGTCGTGTGATCTAAGAGATCTTGCAATTTAATTTTTGCTTTAATGTTAGTTATTTCTATGCTAGATTCTGGGGGATAGCAACCTTGTTTAGCTTCCTGGATTGATTTATAATACGGAAATAATAAGCAATTCTTTGCTATCAAGCAATTCCGCATATTCTCATACTGTGCTGTGCTGAGTTCTAATTCTATAAAAATGTTGAGAGCTTCGTCCTTTGAAAAAGACTTTATTTCTCCAGGTTCATTTAGAAGATTACGGCGTATTTCATTATTTTTTTCTATAGGCAAGGCTCGTAAAACTTCAATGATGAAGGCTTCTTCTGTTTCTCCTTGAGATCTCAACTCTTGAACGTATTAATTCAGTAGAAATTCAAGACCACAAATTTCCAGTAATTCCTTGTTTTTTCGTTTTTTTGTTCGCTCTGCACTATCTTCGTAGGCTTTAGAAGGCCGTCCTCGTTTCTCTCTCGATATAGAAGGCTCAATCTCGCAACTAGGTTCTGTAAGATTTACAGTGAAATTGTTTTTCAACCATTGGCTATTTTTTCTTAAAAACCGTTCTTTCTTGCGGCCTGATTTAGTATAGCGTTGACGAAACTGACCAATAAGTTTTTTGCACACTTACGATAATTTTTGGAATATTTTCATCAGCGACATTGGAAAAATTGTTTCGTAAGAATTCCGTGATAG
This sequence comes from Phengaris alcon alcon, assembly GCA_037179445.1. Classification (NCBI taxonomy): domain Eukaryota; kingdom Metazoa; phylum Arthropoda; class Insecta; order Lepidoptera; family Lycaenidae; genus Phengaris; species Phengaris alcon. The sequence continues at coordinate 296,692 of JAYRCH010000193.1, forward strand.
AAATAACATAATCCCTATCATTATTCAGTAATACGAGACTTAAATCGAGTCTAGTACAGGTAAATTCAGTCATTGTTAGACAAATAATTAGTGAAACTAGTCACAACAATAAATAATAAAATACTATTGTTCATTTCATGAAAAAACATGAATATATACTAAAATATAGTTTAGAGACGTGTGCATATCGTATGCAATTTGGTTTCAAAAGTTACTATCTACCCCGAAACCTAAACGATATGTGGCTGTGAGGTTTGTTATCTTATCAAAAGAAAATTTTCATACATCTTATCAATATACTAACCACAATAAAGTAGACTACTAATAGAACTATGGCTAATTTCAGTAATTGTCGAAACTGTATTTGAAAATCGAAGCGAAGAAAAAACGATATACTGCAAAATATACGTCTTTAGTGGTGTCATAATGATATAATATATACATACATATTGATTTAATTTATAATAAAGAAAACATTTCAAGCTTTTTAAAATGACATAACACTCATAAGTTACTATAAAAATTATTATTGCATAATAAACAAATGACTTCAGTTGCATTCTAAGAGGAAAAAACATATCTTCACATTTTGCCATATTTTCATAATTTGCGCACTGATGCCGCAACAAAAAAATTTACCCAGCAAATTTGCATTAAATTTGCTACAAAATAAAATTAATTACAGAACTTCGGCAAACTTCGATAAACGTCAAAACTCTAATCGAAAATTGAAGATAAGGAAAAACGACATACTATGAGATGTACGTCTCTAGTGGTGTCATATATGAAAAAACCCAATATATAATTAATTCATAATAAAGAATATATTTTAAGCTTTCTAAAATGGTGTAACACTTATATATTCCTCAAAGGAAAGTCACTATAAAATCAAAGTTAAATGTCCACATTTTAAGAATATTTTTCAACAAATATTCATTCAGTGACTTTGAGCGATTTTTTTTCAAAAATAGGGACAGACACAAGTGTAAATCGTTTATATTTAGGTAGATTGGTCCTCTGTCTACAATTTGAGGTACAATACATGTACCTCTGCCGACTTTTGGGAAAAGCATTTATGGCACGGCTTTCTTAGGAGTGTCCACATAGTGCGGCGCTAGACCACCAAACAGTGACCATTACTTTTCTAGAGGTAAGTTTTCGTTTAGGGCATTGTTTAGGTGCTGAACCAGGATCCAACCAACTTGCTGAGCACTTGCGGTTATCAAACAGAATCCATTTTTCATCGCAGGTAACAATGCGGTTCAAAATTTCTTCACTTGTGTGTCTTTTGAGCAGTGAGTTCGTGGGGCACCCATTTGTCAAGCTTTTTTACCTTGTCAATTTGACGCAAATGGACCAATATTGTTTTGGCGCTAACGTCGAAAGCTACTGCTAATTCAGCCGTAGATTGTGTATCATCAGCTTTCACAATCGCCTTTAATTTCGTCATTGTTGACCAAAGTCTTCGGACGACCGCGAGGTTCATTTTTCAGGTCGAAATTTACAGAACGGAAGCGAGCAAACCAATAACAGGTGGTGCGTTGGTTTGTAGTGTTAGCTCCGTAAACGTCGTTGATGTTGCGTGCCGCTTGTGCCGCGTTGTTGCCACGACGGTACTCATATTCCATAATTACTCGAATTTTTAACGTATCCATGATGACGAAAAAGACTGAAATGAGATGAAAATGTAACACTAATCAATAAACAAATGACTACTTTTGGAAAAAGAATTCCATGTTTTTAAAATAAAATTAATTTGAAATTAGAATTCTTAGCCAAACAAAAATTATTTTGATTTGAAATGGCCAGTACTGCAGAACGACAATTTCATAGGTTCCTATATTCCTATATTTCATAGGTACCTATTATTATTATAACTTAAAAAAAAATTATAACATTTTCTTCACACACTTTTTTTTGGACTGAAAAATACCAATGTACAGTTTCCGTCATAACAAAACATTGAAGATTTTGATCGTCTTGGCTGCAAAAGTTGTGAAAGGATCTCACGCTTGTTAGATCTAGTTTTAGTACCTACAATTGCTAATTTATGTGGATCCTGTAATAGTTCTTTTGCTAATGGCACTGACGTGAACCAATTGCACATGGTCACATTACGATTAGTTCCTCGAATAATTTCGGTAGGTTGCTTCACAAAAAAAGATGCCAAGGGTTCTCCATTTGTGTTTGTACCTTTTCCCATATATGAAATTGTATCTATCATGTAGTTTGATTTATGAGTTACAGAGAACTACTGTTTTTAAACCATATTTGTCAGGTTTTGACGGTATATACATACGGAAAGGACAACGTCGTAATCCCAGTAGCTGTTCATCCACTGTTATGTATGAGTCAGGTTTGTAACTATCTCAACTCAACAGCAATTAACATTTACCAAAATTTCCCTTATAGGCACAAACTCATCAGTAGCTTTTCGTTCTTGGCGAGTACATTTATCGTCGAATCTAAGGCAATTCAGCAAAAAATCAAATCTATCTTCAGACATGAACGAAATATATTTCTCTGCGGTTGAAGCAGATATAGAAGACAATCTTTCTTCCTTGCGGATAACAATAGCAATCCAATCAAATCATATATTTCCTCAGCACAAGTATCACTAACGGCGCGCCACAAAAACGGTAACTATTTGTGGCGTATTTTTCTCTTTTTGTAGAAATTTCCATATTTGTGTGCAATACAATGATACTCACCATCGAATCCAAAATAAACAATTTGAACTGTTCCAATGGAGTCATTGTATTTTTCGCTTCATTCTTGGGTCCTTGGATAATGTAAACAATATTTCGTGTCTGTGTTCTGCTAGTGCGAGCTTCGGAAGGTTGTGCTGACCATTTATGCCCATTCTTAACCTCTCAAATTATTAGTTGATGGGGAAATTATTTCGTCGTCGTTTTATAAAGGTACTGAGACGCATGTATTTATATCTCTTTCAAGCCGCCCGCTGCGAGTGTTTTACTACCTAAGAGTGTATGGGAGACATATGTTTATGAATATAGGATTAATGGATTATATTATTCCTACTAAATTGCTTCCTGTTGCCAAGTGTTGCAACTAACTGGAAATTAAAGCTAAATCAAAAACAGTCTACTTTGTCAACCTATGTATAATATGTGTAAGATGTACCAATCATTCATTTAATGCAGGGGTCTCCAAACTTTCCAGCCTTAGGGCCTTACTGATTACTCCAGTAAGTTCCGAGGGCCAAAACCATATTATCATTGTTGCCGGTGGTAAAAAGTGAAATAGTCTACTGATGAAAAAAAAAGTCCGAAAAAGTACGCAACGTTTAATAAAGGCTGCAAATCGGACTAAAGTCCGCAAAACGGCAACACTGCATATTATTAATTTTCCTGTCATTATCTATAATTTCTAGATTAGTCGTAGAGTACGAGCCATGAGGAGTAACGTAACACGACATCTGGTGGACACAAGCGGAAATAGGTAGCACCTTCTATCGCTAACAGATGGCGCTAATAGCATGTACAGAATAATCTCGTTGGTTCGAGAAAGTTCTGGTGTCTTCCACTCACTTCTAGATGGCAGTAATTAGAATATATAAGAAGGCTAGTGGCGCAACCAAAAGTCAGTTCCTATGACACTGTTGTGAAATAAAATAGTGCGTACCTCCTTAAAACGTGTTTGTGCGTGTTTAAGTTTAAGACATCTTTGTAACAGTATTTTGATTTGAATAGTTGCTTTTGTGTGTGATTTAGTAGTATGGAAAAGAAGCGAAAAATTGATAGTGAATGCAGAAAATTCAAAGATCAGTGGAACGTTCAGTATTTCGTAATTGAGTCCAGTAACAAGGCGCTATATTTGATTTGCAATGAAAGCATAGCCGTTCTCAAGGAATATAACATTAAACGTCATTATGAAACAAAACATTTTCAAAATTACTCAAAATATACAGGAAGTTTGCGGACAAAAAAATTCGAAGCTATGAAGCGCGGATTGAAATCGCAGCAATCTTCATTTACAAAACTCAAAACTGAACAAGAGGCTGCAACTCGTGCCAGCTTTCGTGTGGCTCTTGAAATTGCAAAACGTGGAAAACCATTCACTGATGGAGAAATGATCAAAGAATGCATAATTGCAGTAGCCGAAGAAATGTGCCCTGAAAAGATAAATTTATTAAAAACTGTCAGTATGTCAGCAAACACTGTGGCTCGAAGGGTAGAAAACATCGCTGAAAATATATCCTCTCAACTGTTCGACAAAAATGGACATGTTGAGTGGTTTTCTTTGGCCTTGGATGAGTCAACGGATGTGTCAGATACTGCTCAGGTGTTGATTTATATTCGAGGAGTAGATAAAAGCTATGAAGTGCATGAAGAACTTCTTGATATGTATAGTATTCATGGCACAACTACTGGTACAGATATTTTTAAAGGAGTTGAAATGGCCATTAATCAAAAGAACCTTCGATGGAAAAACTTGAAATGTATTACAACTGATGGAGGCAAAAACATGAGTGGGAAAGATAAAGGAGTGGTCGCTCTTGTGTCAAAGGCTGTAGAAAATGACGGTGGTTCAAAACCATTAGTCTTACATTGTATCATTCATCAAGTCTTTGTGCGGAAAATGTTTGGATATGTCTGAAGTTCTGAAACCAGTCATATCAACTGTTAATTTTATCAGATCTTTTGGGCTGAATCACCGACAATTCAGACAATTTATTGAAGAGATTGGAGAAAATGACTTACCTTATCATACTGCCGTACGTTGGCTTAGTTGTGGGAAAGTCCTTCAGTGCTTTTTTGAACTTCGAGCAGTGATCGAATTTTTTTTGAATGAAAAGCATCTTCCTCTTACTGAATTACAAAACAACGCATGGCTGTGGAAGTTAGCATTCTATGTTGATTTGACAAAACATGTGAACGAACTGAATTTGAGATTGCAAGGAGAAAACCAGCATCTTCCTGATTTATACACTAATATCAAATCATTCCGGAAGAAATTGATACTGTTTCAATCACAACTACGAAGTAAATGTTTTTCACATTTTAAAACATGTGAAATATTCAGCCACACCACTGAGACTGAGTTTCCTATGGATTTTGCAATCGAAACTTTGAGTGCTTTGAAAATAAATTTTGATACTCGTTTCTCAGACTTTGACGCCATTGCGAATCAAATTAAGATTTTTCAGAATCCTTTTGATACTGACATTGAAACCCTATCCCCGGAACTTCAAATGGAAATGATTGATCTACAGTGCAGTGATATAATTAAGAACAAATATCAAAACTCATCTTTGTTGGAATTTTATAAGGGTCTTCCACTGACACAATTTGATAATTTGCATAAATTTGCTCGTGGGCTGTTTTCTGTTTTTGGTACTGCTTATTTGTGTGAGAAGACCTTCTACAAAATGAAGTACACAAAAAATGTTTACAGATCTAAATTAACTGATGAGCATCTTAAATCTCTTTTACTAATTGGTACAAGTAAAATTAGTCCACAACTACAAACTATTGTCAGTGGAAAATCTCAATTACATAAATCTCATTAGTATTTCATATGTCATTATGCTTGTTATAAGTTATGTTTTTATTTAAAATGTATAAAATGTTAGTTGGATTCATTTCAATAATTTGTTAGTTATTATATACTGAAGTTAAATTTTCTGCATATTATACATGTCTTTACTCATTACAATTCTGTGTTTCTTTATCCAACTTATCACAAAAACAATAACAATAAGCCTACAACAATGTTATGAGTAGTTAGCCCATGACCATATCAATGTAGATGTCATATTAATAATTATTCAACATAAAATTAGAATACTTCAGTAAACTAAATTTAATTTGCTATAAAAAATATGTTCTCTAAAAGGAGTTTTCAAGTATGCTAGCTCTCCGCAGGCCGGACAAAATCTGTCCGCAGGCCGGATGTGACCCTCGGGCCGTAGTTTGGAGACCCCTGATTTAATGGATTATATTATTCTTACTAAATTGCTTCTTGTTGCCAAGTGTTGCAACTAACTGGAAATTAAAGCTGAATCAAAAACAGTCTACTCTGGTCAACCTATGTATAATATTATGTGTACCATGTACCAATCATTCATTTAATTGATTATATTATTCTTACTAAATTGCTTCCTGTTGCCAAGTGTTGCAACTAACCGGAAATTCAAGCTGAATCAAAAACAGTCTACGCTGTCAGCCTATGTATAATATTATGTATACCATGTACCATACATTCATTTAATGGATTATATTATTCTTACTAAATTGCTTCCTGTTGCCAAGTGTTGCAACAAACTGCGCCATATTCCACAAATATTTACTATTACTATTGTCTTTTCTGATTTTTCGATAGTAAATTAAAATTTATTTATTAATTTGTATATTGCTTCAATAGTTAAATTAAAAAGAAGATCATGTTTTATTCTCTATATTATTTATCATAGATTGCCTTATTATTATTAAATAATTAAAATGTTGTTTTAAATAACAATTTAGGTTTATATATATTATTTTGTACTCTTTTCATCAGATGACTTTTAGTGGTTATGTACTTTTAATGGTTACGTAAATTAAATTTTGAACAGAAACCTTTATAGCTAAATGATTATTAAAAAAAAATATCCAACATTATTCACTGTTGTGAATAATGAAAGAGCCCGGAACAGCTCACGAGTCATGTGCAAGTAAATGTTGTTTTAAAGTTGGTAAATTTTTTGGCACAAACTCACATAGATTACATTTCAGAGGTGTTGCCATTAATTCTTTATGAGTTTCAATTGATATTTTCTTCACAACTCCATCTGTACTGATTTTTTCTAACATTTCTGTAACAAAAATTTTAATAAAGTTAGACAAGTTGGTAAAACGCTGACTATGTACTACTAACTACCATTACACAACTAGACAATTTTACAGTGCAATGTTTTAAAATTCATCAATGAATATACGAATTTATAGCGCAAAAATGAATTTTATGTAGTAAAAAAGATAGTATTTCCAATGTTCTAAGAAAAATATTTGTGAAAACTTACGCCCGAAATTAATAATCTTCATCTCATTTAAGCTATCTGAGATCAAGATTTCAACACATTTCAACGATCCTAGGATTAACTTCACGTCAATTTTCGTCAATTTTTGATTGAGAATCTAAAGATTGTAGTCAATCTAAGATTGTAGATGTTATAAATTTTGGGCATCAATGATTACCTCATAAAAACCGCTAATTATAAATCTCACCTTTATATGGTATAAAAAATTTGGTGGTAAAACTGTTCCAATGCGTTTTTGTTTTTAAACTTTCTGATATCATGTCCTTGCTAATGACATGCATGTGCATGAGATGCATACTTGGTACAGCGTGAAAACCAGCAGCGATATCTGCATCTTTGTGCTCCTTCTTGATATCTTCTATAAAAGTACCAAACTCTTCGAGGAGACTAAGATGTGATTTATTTAAATTATAAATACTATTAATATTGTCACGGGACAAAACCAGATAGTGCACTTTGGCTTTAGGATACTTGTCCTTAATTACAACTACTCTGCCTGATTCCTTGTAAACATATTTTGGATCGTTCATACTATCCAAGAGACCGAGAGACCAATGCTTTTTTGGTTGTTTAGATAAATATGAAGAAGATTCAATGTTTGATCCCGTAATTCTTTTGCTCATTTTTGAAGTAGGTACATAAAAATGAGGATTTTTGGAATTTGGGGTTTTTAAATTCGTGACATCTGACAGCTTTTTGACAATTTTTTTTTTTTTTTTATATTATATATGGCATCGGCTTATGACCATTTGCCAGTGTCAAGTTAAAGGCGGGAAATAGAACTTTCGATTCAATTTTCAACACCGTATTCCTATATCGTCAAGTCTAAAGCCTAGTCAAAGTCCAAATATATAGTCAGTACAGTCCACGAGTCATGTCAGTCGATTCAGTAAAGTTGTAGAAGCTTTACTGAAAGTTCCTAGGCAGTTTTGGTGGAAACATCAAAATAGCACGTTTTTAGAAATTGAACCACTTGCCCACACTTGTGCACGTTAATGAATATTTAATGGTTAATATTCTATCAATATTACATATTAAGAACCGATATAACACAACTTTAAGAAACTTTACAAATTCCACAACGTCACCCATTGAACTCCCCGGCAAAACTCTTAAGGATCTTCCTAATTAAAAAAATATATATATGGCATAGGCTTGTAACCATTTGCCAGTGTAAAGTTAAAAAGGCGGGAAATAGAACTTTTGTTTCAATTTTCAACACCGTATTCCTAAATCGTCAAGTCTAAAGTCTACTCAAAGTCCAAATATATTATAATCAGTGCAGTCAATGAGTCATGTCAGTCGATTCAGTAAAGTAGTAGAAGCTTTACTGAAAGTTCCTATGGAGTTTTGGAGAACACACAAAATAGCACGTTTTTAGAAGTTGTACCACTTGCCCACACTTGTGCACGTTAACGAATATTAAATGGTTAATATTCTACGAATATTACACAATAAGAACCGAAATAACACAAATTTATGCAAAAATACAAAAACCACGACGTCATCCATTAAATTCCCGGCAAAACCCCGACAAGGATCATTGTTAAAAGAAAGGTAACCTTTCATAAATCATTGACAACGACCCACGGCATAGATGTTAAGTATTACTACTGAGACCCGCAGCTGCGTGGCTATTACGAACTTTATCTGTCGTTGGTCATGGTCATCATTTTGACATTACAACTTTTTAAAAAACAATTTAAAAAGTTAAAATGTCAAAAAGATTGCGCAAGCCTACGGGCCGTAGACAAAGAAACTATACGGGCATGTCCAACTAAATAGTGCGCCATTTTGCCTGCAGATAACGAATGAAACGCCCTTTAAACCAATTAAATCGTGTGACATCGGGCATTTTGACATAAGCCGTGAAATTTGAACTGTCAAACGAAGCAGAGACCTATTGTGCTCCTGGCTTCGACATTTTTAACCGACTTCCAAAAAAGGAGGCGGTTATCCTATGTAGACTTCATATTACTAAGTAATTAATAATATGTGCTTCATAGAAACTAGAAAGATACCTACTCTGGGAGCCACTTCGATCGCAAATATTCTTGTGTCATTTCGGTTCTTAATGTGTCTCGGTTCTTAATTGGTAGAATATTAACCATTGAATATTCGTTAACGTGCACAAGTGTGGGCAAATTGTACAAGTTCTAAAAACGTGCTATTTTGTGTGTCCTCCAAAACTCCCTAGGAACTTTCAGTAAAGCTTCTACCACTTTATTGAATCCACTGGCATGACTCATGGACTGCACTGACAATTTATTTGGACTTTGACTAGACTTTAAGACTTGTCTTGACTTTACGGTGTTGAAAATTGAAACAAGAATTCTATTTTTGTTTCAATTAAATATTCTATTTAATTAAATATACAATAAAAATTCTATTTCCCCGCCTTTTAAACTTGACACTGGCAAATAGTTATAAGCCGACGCCATATATTAAAAAAAAGAAGTCAGTTGTCAGTTGCGGTGGGTTGTTAGTTGTCACTAGCGTCATTTTCTTCTATGGTCATTACTTTTTTAAAGTATTAATTTCTTGTTGCTTGTTGTTTATATATAATATATAAATAGCTTGTGTAATCACAAGTTTTAGCTAGAATTTGAATTAAATATAACTGCTGTCATTATATCCTCACTATCTCATAAATACAATATATTTACAAGTAAGTTTTTTGTTTTATCAACTTCTACAAAGATGTAATTTTTGCTGTGTTATAACGTTCCTTTTTCCAAATATTAAAGAACCGTATTATATTTTAAATAACAGTATAATACTGCTTTTTCACATTCCTGATTCCAGAATGAAAATAGCGGTAGAAGGTTGCGCTCATGGAGAGTTAGATAAGATATATGAATGCATTGAGACAATACAAGAAAGGGAAAGCATTCAAGTAGATTTATTGATTTGCTGTGGTGACTTCCAGTCTGTACGAAACAATGATGATCTCCGAGCTATGGCAGTACCAGAAAAATATCTAAACATTTGTACTTTTTACAAGTTAGTATGCTTAGATTAATGTAATTACTATGTTACTAGAAATAATGTCGTTAAATGTTATAGCCTATGCTACCAAACACATTTTCCATTATAATTATTAAAGTTCATACAAAATATTTTCAGATATTACAGTGGTGAGAAGGTAGCACCAGTTTTAACTATTTTTATTGGTGGAAATCATGAAGCATCGAATTATTTACAAGAACTACCATATGGAGGTTGGGTGGCACCCAAAATATATTACTTGGGAAGAGCTGGAGTTGTTCAATATGGAAATCTAAGGATAGGAGGTAAATATTACATTTAGAATAAATTACGTACATTTAGAATAAATTACGATAAGTATATTATTTTTAAATGACTTCCAAATAAGGAGGTGGTTATAATGATAATATCTAAGTAATAGGTAAACTGTATGCAAAAGAAGTAATGTAAATTATTCCAAAAATTAATTAATGTCCACATGTTTTTTCAGGCCTGTCGGGAATATTCAAAGGCCGTGATTATTTGCAGGGCCTCTGGGAATGTCCACCTTACACTCCCAACTCAATGAGGTCCGTATATCACATCAGATCTTTGGACGTGTTCCGACTGAGTCAGTTGAAGGATAAAGTTCATATCATGCTTTCTCATGACTGGCCAAGAGGGATCACTGATTATGGCAATAAAGAGCAATTATTAAAAAGAAAACCGTTTCTAAGGTACAGCCTCCTAGTTTGACTAATTAAAAAATTATTAACTTACATTTGCTGTAATTAAATTCAGTTCAAAATGTTTCCATTATAAAGTGTAACATCTTTATAACATTGTTCCATGTAATGAAAAATTCCATAAAATGTTGAAACTGTCAACTTTGGTTGGTTTGCCTTGTTTTGATAAGAACTGCAGCTCTAAATAGTAAAATAAAATAATATATCTCTTTATAATGTCAAAAATGCTTGATCCCTTGAGCAATGTTATATAGAGTTTACACTATAATTATTATTTTGCATTCATGTTTGAAATATTTTTACAGAGATGAAATAGAATCCAATCAATTGGGAAGTCCACCTGCTGAAAAGCTACTGAAAACATTAAAACCGGATTACTGGTTTGCCGCACATATGCACTGTCAATTTGCAGCACTGGTCAAACATGATAATGATGAAGAAACCAAGTTTCTCGCCTTAGATAAATGCCTTCCTAAGAGGAGGCATTTGCAGATATTAGACTTACCTGAAGAGTATGATGGTGATAAACTTCTTAAATATGATGTAGAATGGCTGGCAGTGCTGAAGTGTACAAATCATTTGCTCAGTGTCAAGAATGTTGATTGCTACTTGCCTGGACCAGGTGGTAATGAAAGGTAAGAAGAAAAAATTAAATTCACTATACAGTATAGATAGACCATAATATTGATGTGGTGTAGAAGCATCCATAGTTCATTCTCCATAGTAGATCCTTTTAAATGATTTGATCTTTAATGGTGTCTACACACCAAAGCCGCCGGCGCGGCGGCACAAACAACTCCGGCGGGCAACTGAGCGGGAGGCGTGCCGCGGCCGCCGGACCGGCGGCTTTGGTGTGTAGACAGCTTAATGCATTAAAATATTTATCATAATTTAGTATGTTTACTAGCTGTCCTGACATACATTATTCTGTCGCACATATAAATATAGTGTTAATATTTCTCCTACAATTTCTCATAAATCTTCCCTGAACTGATACAATTATTTTAAGACCAAAATTAGCCAAATGGGTCCAGCCCTTCTCGAGTTTTAGCGAGACATTCAAATTGCAATCCATATTTTTTTTAAATAAGATTATTTACTAACTTTATTTGGTGCAGATATGATTATACACCAACAAAAGAAGAAACCAGCTATGTATTGGATCTAATGGAGCATATGATAATAAGTGAAGACCAGTTTGTACAAAATGCTCCTGTTTATACACCTGGAGCACCTAGGGGTAGGTTAGGAGAGCCATTACTCAACCCACAAACAGCTAGCTTATGTGAGAAACTTGGTATAGATGATCCTCTACAAGTCGTCATGGCACGTTCTGGAAAAGAACTAAAGCAGCATAGTGAAGTTAAGAATGAAACGCCAGAAAGGACTCCGGTAAAGTGTTCTAAATTGTCACTACCAGCCCCAGTGACGCCTAGTGAACCAGATAGTCAGGATATATCTCAGGCCACTCCGGCAACTCCGTACAACAGTATCGACTCTATATTAGATACCTCGGAGTGCAGCGAGCCTAGCGCAACTAAAAAGACATTCAAACGCCGCAACCTAGCTCTCTATACACCGGATAACGATGAGGTAGATAATTCCACTGCTTCCATAGAAGATAGTCCTCGCTCAAGTAAAGTTACATGTATAAGTTGATGATAATTGTTATTGCAAATTGCAGTGATAGGTAGCATAATGAATACTATTCATGTCTTACTATTAATAAATTATATATAAGACAAAATAGAAACCACATAGAAAATGACTCAAGTACTTTAATAAATAGTATAAATTATGTAAGTAAAATTTTAGCGAATATTTTAATATGTAATAAAAATGACGATATTATTGTAAATAAAATTATAAACTTGATTTAAAAAAATATCTTAATTTTAATGATATATTTTTCTAAAAATGAATTTTGTAAAAAATTACCAATGCAATTCTATTACACATGTACAGTACGTACTTAAGTCATAGATCCATTGATTTGTGAAACATGGAGCTTCTGAAATTATGTATGCTAGATTTTGTAATCAACTTATAAACTTTTAAGATTACATAAAATAAATAAATACAATAAAAAAAAATATTTCCCATGCTTTAGCAATAAATGCTGTGCAATCTTACACATTTTTCAACTTCAAATCCTACAACCCAGTCTACTTTTATAAAACTACCGTATATTGATAGGTACCTACTGCAACTTCCAAAATTAATATATAGCGATATTTTCGAATTTTAAGTTTTTTAAATAATTAGGTAGATTTTTTTTTCAAAATTTTTATTTATTTGAGTTTTTATGTCTGATCAGCTACATGAAAACTCAAATTTATTATGATTAATACCATTAATGCAGCTAACTATGAAAACTAAGCTGTAGTAGAACATTGAAAAAAAAAACAGTATTTTTTGTAGTTTCATATTTGAGGCATACCTGCCTAAAAGTAATAAAATATGGTAGCTACTCTGCAGATATATAGAAAAACATCTAAACACGTTTAAACAACTGTATAACATGGTGATCGACAATTTTTTTATATTAATTTTGTAAAATTGGTTATATTGAAGAAAATTTTTAAAATACATAAAGGATCTACATCAAATTTAACCTGTAACCCTGTATACTTATTATTAATAAGATTTAGTATCTTAATGATCCATTTAGTAAAAAGTAGTTAATTTGAACCAATTTAAAAACTAAAGCTGAGCCGTTTAGTACACTGTACAACACAAGTGGTGTATGCCTACGCAGTAACGACACATAGTCATTATTCTGAGTGATTCACGCGCACGCGCAAAAAATTAGTTATGTATCTATGGTACCTCTACATAGCATTCTAACAGTGCAGTGTATTAATTGTGACAGTAAATAAACTTTAATAAATAATATTGTTGGGCTTTTATTATCAATACAATTTACATCTCAACTCTGGATACATATCGCCAAAAATGACGTCGCATTGTAATACAATTTACCAGAATGACGATTTTTTAAATTCGTGACGTCTGACAGCTTTTTGTCACGACAAGGATCGTCGGGCTACCAAGCGCTGCCTGGTAACAGAAAACTAATCGAAAATTCCTAATGACCGTTTTAGTTTACAACTTACGCCACCAGATGACGCTTTGTGTGAGTTTGGTCTGCCCCTAGCGGCAGAAAAAATATCAAAAAACCTCATTGTACGACGTCGTTTGTGCAATGCGTCGTCGCAAGTCGCAACGCATTGTTGTGGCCTCGCCGTTATGGTTCGGTACTCTTTCTTGTGTATCTTTTCTTGTTTAATCTATATCTTGGGACCATAGAAGTATTTAATAATAATTAACCAATAATTAAAAATATTTTAAGGGGCACTTGATCCAGGATCAGGTCTCCCCAAATGAAGTGTACTATATGTATACCCGGGAGTAGATTTATGCTGTAAACAAATTATTACCTAAAAAAAGTACTTTTTATAATAAAACGAAAGTTACAAGCCTACGTTCCCACGAGCGTGTTTTCGTGTATAGTTGTTAAATCTAACATTTGACACTTCCATTTTCAGTTCTATTGTATTAACGCAGAGTTCTATTTACAGTGCAGTGTTTTTCTGTCGCGACCACAAAAAAACTGCCGAATTCGGTACGAACTGCAGCGTTGCCAAAATGTTACAAAAGTAACATTTTACGTTACTTCTGACCCTCTCGTGTTACCTCCATGTTTCACGACTTAATAATATGTTAATTTTGTGTTACTTTTTAAACTAGGACTATAGTTTCCGGAATCCGGTAAGCCGGGGAAAATTCAGAGCATTGAAAATATATCTCTACGATAATTCAATAGAGTTGAAAATCGAAGTGTCGAGCTGTCATATATGCCATTGACATTTGACTCGACACTTGTGTGTTCGATTTTCAGCTTTATTTAATTAGCGCAAAGTTCTATTTTCAATGCTCTGAATTTTCCTCGGCCTACCGGATTCCGGATCATAAGTCCGGCCCTTAAAGTAAGTAGGCAGAGCCTAGAGCACCAAACCAAAACGCAGAGTCCTATTAACAGCGCTGTTTTTCGATTTCGATTTTCGTGCAGTGTTGCCAAATCTCAAAAATATTTCGCCCCAAACTTAAATAAACTGATGAACAATAAAATATATTAATGTTCTGTAATATTATTATGTCCTTTATACATTAAAATATACTTCCAAATGTTTATTTTCTACAAATTGACTTTTTACATCCTTGTCGATATATCAGTTCAATAGCTTGATTTAATTAAATTAAGAAGAAAATACGAGGGCGGCACTGAAAATTTCGGGAATCAAGGAAGTGACACAACATTACTATTTAAAAATGTATTTATGGCTTTTCGAAGTATTCTCCGCGAAATTTGACACATTTTTCCATACGATGGAACCAATCATTGAAGCAACCATTCCATTCGGAAGGGGTCTCCTAAATTGCCGTTTTGTTGGCGTCCATAGCTTCTTCAGGTGATGAAAATCTCTGACCACGCAATTTATTCTTTATTTTAGGGAAAGTATAGAAATCATTAAGGCTTAGGTCGGGGCTGAACGGCGGATGGTCTAATAATTCTATGATTTCTTGCTCTAAAAACTCTTTTGTTCTGTGCGCGGTCTGAGAACTCGCATTGTCGTGATGGAGGATGATGCGGCGGTTGCAGTTCTCTTTACGGAGTTCAGAAACGACCTGTGGCAAACAAATGTTAGCATACCATTCTGCATTAACCGTTCTTTGTCCCTCAAGAGGAATAGTCGCAACATGGCCGGTTTTGGAGACAAACGTGGCCACCATTTTTTTTGCAACACTCCGTGAACGAACAATTTTTGTTGGCTTTAACTCATTTTCGAACACCCAAACTCGTGACTGGTTTTTTGTTTCGGGTTCGTACGCGTATATATCCAGGATTCGTCACCTGATACGATGTTGTGTACAGCATTTGAGGATCCTGCGTGGAATCTTTCGAGAGTTCTGACGCACCAAGTAACGCGAAACGCTTTTTGCTCTTCACAGAGCAAATGCGGTATCCATCGGGAAAACAACTTTTTTACACCTAATTGTTCATGCAAGATTATTTGTATTTGACTCATGCCAATGTCTAAAGTTGCCTGAATTTCGCGGTATGTCACATGTCGATCTTCCTCAATCAGCTTACGCACAGCATCAACGTTTTCTTAGGTGACTGCAGTTTTGGAACGACCTTGAGGGGGATCATCACTGAGCTTGACACGTCCACGTTGAAATTCAGCAAACCAGCGATAAATTGTGGTTTTGGATGGGGCTTCATCACCAAATGCAGAAATCATCCGGTCAACACACTGTTTTTGTGTTAAACCACTTCGAAAGTCATAATAAATCATCGCTCTAGAATTTTCTCGAGTCAATTCCATTTTCTCAACGACTAAACAAGTTTGACAAGACCGAGAATCTTTTTTAAATAAAAAAACGATATTCGATTTTTAAAACCAGGGAGTTTTAAATTAAAAAGATTTTAATATGACAGGAACATTGGAAATATTCCATTCCCGATACTTTTAGTGCAGCCCTCGTATAAACCTCTAATAATTACCTTAAAAAATCCTCCCTCATAAATCATTTTTTGCCTAATTTTAGGGAGAAATTCATAAGATGGCAACAAAGTCCGTGGTCCGGTTCGGTCCGGACCAAATCCGATGGAGTCTGATGTGAGATGTTTTATCCCTTGTCATTTGGCATGCACTATACCTACATAGGTAAATTAAATCCTGACCAAAATTAAAAAAATCTCGCCATATTGCGGAAAATTCGCGAACTAAATAAAATGTCAATAATGCCAAACCTTCGATATTTTAACCAATCACATCCTAGCTTTTTGTAATGTTGCTGTATTATAAAATAGAGCACCCTCATAGCAGGTTTTTTATTTTCTTGGTCAGACAGATCAGTATGACTACGAGTAGGTTTTTTTTCGAAAATCTACAAATGGGTTAGGGAACTTATTAATATAGTTTTTGTGTTATAAAGTGCCATAATAAAGTATTGTGTCTTTTTCCACAATTGTTACTTTTCTCGTGAAAATGTTACTTTTGAACTGTCTCATGTTATATTTGACTATCTGCTACTGGCAACACTGGTACGAAGGCCAAGGATTAATTTTAAATTCATACACACCTTAAATATAGTTTCTAAATAACTGTTAAATCAAAATAAAAAAATTACAAAATAATAGTTGATTGCAACAAAAATCGTTTTTCGTCCACCATTTAAAGAAGTGCCACAGGTACCTAAGTAAATATGTGACGATTCTACTTATTCGGAAAAGTTTGCTGGTATTGTACCTACTACTGACATAGCTCCTGTAAAAGTAGGTATTGCCCATACAGGCTCTGTAAATTGAGTGTACCTAGTCTCTTATGAGTTATGATTGATGGATCGAGTGTCGCTCTCCTCTCGCTGTCGGATCGGACTCGGACGGCGACGGATGACGAAATCGGACAATAACTTTTGAGTTAATTTGAAAAAAACCAGTAACTGCAATATGTCTATGGAGGGTTCCGTAACTATCAACGCGTAGTTGATAGTTACGGAACCCTCCTTAGACATATTCTGACTGCTTTTTAGGGTTCCGCAGTTTACGTCTCTGAACCGCATAAGGGTTAAAATATCATGTTTTATGTCCGTCCGTCCGTCCATTCGTGCGTGTTCAGCTTACCGTCCAAACGTTTAGTGCTAGAAAGATGAAACTTTGCATGGATATGTGTATTTACCACGTCGACAAGTGCTAAAATAAAATCACGAAAAATATTTTTTGGGGTACCTCCCCCTCCTCATCCTACACGTAAAGTGGGGATGTTTTTTTTTCTCGCGTCTACCCCATAGCGTGGGGTATTATTAGATAGGTCTTTTGAAAAAATTGAGAGGTTGCTAAGAGGATTTTTTGATTTAGGTATCCGTTTGCGACATATTTAACCATAAAGCGCATTTTTTTTGTAAAAATGAGGCTGTAAAAAAAAAAAAATTACCCCCCTCTAAAAGCTAGCACATATGGCATTCTCACAACATAGTCAGCCTAGTCCAGAGGAATGACTGGTCAATACGTCTGGGGCCAACCATGTGCGGGTTTCCTCACGATGTTTTCGTTCACCGTTAGAGCGTCCGTATTATGTACTTGAGATCTGAAACAGCCTCATTGGTAAACGCCACAACCTGTGAATCGAACCTACACTCTCTCGAGTGCGAATCAAACGGTCTACCCACTAGGCCCCGGAGCTCTATGAGCTATAGGGACGCTCTAACGGTGAAGGAAAACATCGTGAGGAAACCCGCACATGGTTGGCCCCAGACGTATGGACCAGTCATTCCCAGACACTACAGTATTTTAAGAGTGGTTACTTCGCTAGGAGAATACTGTATAATAAATCATGAAATAACGGATGGAAAGGCCTAATTTCTATAAAAATAACGATCAGTATAATGAGTAAACATGTAAAATATTGGTATAATGGTACGGAACCCTACGTGCACGAGTCCGACTCGTACTTGGCCGATTTTTATATTGTGTCATGTGTGTTACGATTTAGCGGCACAATATTTTCGTGTGTTTTATAAGAGTACCTAGTACCTACCTAAGTAGGGGTTCCTATAGAAACCAATATAGAAACACAGGTACGATAAACTTTGGCCTATCTATTTCTTCTTCGGCCATCGGCCTATCTACGCCTCGCGCACCTTGACAAGTTAATTAGCAGAGTCTTGCGTGAATTGGGAAGGGAATTAGATCGCGCTAATTTCTCTAATGGAAGATTTAATAAAAAGCGGCTAATTTGTGAGTTGTGTAGTGCTAACTGCTAACATACTTAGATAGTTAGGGCAGATCTGAGATATTTTCTACGGAGGACCTCGCCGATATAAGTGTGATTTATTATTATATAGGTATGGTCTGTCGCTACAAGAATTCAGAAATAAGATCTACAAGTGGCAGTTACATCTCTTATCTTTGTACAGTCGCCGAGACGGCTACTTGGCGACTGTACAAATATTGTAGATGTTAACGTCGTTGGATAGAGGATTCGACTTATGGACTGACTAAAGGAAGGTACCTACTCGCAACAAACTTACAAGCTTCGTGTCTTTGGTCAGGTACAGCGCGGCGATACAGACTTCATTCCACAACCTAGGATGTTTTTGAAGAAATCGGCTTACTTTGGCATAATCTTCAATAAACGTTTTTCCTGTTTCCAAAAATTCTAAGCCTTTCCAGGCTACACGGAAAGAGTACACACAATACTTAAATACTTACTCTAAAATAAATAATTTAAACTTTTTTATAATTGTGCAATTTAGGTAGGTATATACTACTAATGATGAACGATGAGTGATGAGTGATGTGGTGTTGGTGTGTAGTTCACCGGGCGCCGGGTGGCGAGTGTAGGCAGCGATATGGCGCGGGCGTCGTGACGTCACAGCGGGCAGTCCAATGGCGGCCGGAGGCGGCGCAAGCACCGCCCACCGCGGGAAATGTAGGAAAATTACACGCAGCAAATGCATTACAATATTTTTGTTTTGCGTGTTGAATTATTTATCTATCATTTTTGGCGGTCATCTCTTTTTTAAATATTTACTTGATATAATATAGAGGTTTGTTCTGCATTTAAAACTTAGTCTCAAGGAGGCTTAATGAAAATACAATATTCAAAATCTGAATGTTTGCATGATTTTGAAAATAAAAATATTTAGGCATTTTATTGATAATTGATACGCACAAATCCATTTTTAAAGTTTAAAAACAATTAGTTAACTCTACATTTTGAGGTTACTTTTTTTTTATAATTGTTAACTAACAAGAGTTTAACTGAAAGCTTCGAAAGCTTCCTGATTCAGGTCAAAATATATTTTCCCTTTCGATTTCAGCGACATTAAAAAACATTCGATAGATATACACAGGCGCAATGTAAACAAACGCACACAGCCGCGGTTTATGGCTATTCTTCGAGCATAAGGAACTCTTTATAGTCCGTGCGCGCGCGTCGGACGCACGCGCGCTTGCTCCGAACCACTGAATACCACCGCTAAGTACAACCACTGCCAACCACTATGAGCCGCTTCCCGCCTACTGGGACCACTATGACCACTATGAGCTGGAAGCAGGAGGAGCGAGTGGACAAGCTGGAGATAAACGAGGCTGTCGGGAAACTGTTGCAGTCCTTCAACTACGACACCATCGTACCACAACCTTCCAAGTATGTAACTATGTACAATCAAGGACTTTTGCTGTTTTCTGTAGAAAATTTGACGTAATGCGATAATGATATTTGATTACTATTTTTCATGTATGGCCGAGCATATAATAATATTCTCTACTGAAAGATCGCAAAAGCTTTTGAAATAAATAATAATAATAAATCATTCAGACCCAAAAACTTATATCTAGGTTACAATTATTTCTCGTAATAAAATCAGCTACATTACACATACCTACATACAATATCAATTATTTTTATTTAAAATACTTCTAAATAATAAAACAAACTTATGTTTATTCGGAACAACATCAACATTCAGTCAATTATAAAAAAATATTCATAGATACGACCTCTATGGCTCAGTGGTTCAGCGCGTTGGTGCTCAAGCCGGGGGTCGCGGGTTCGAATCCCGCCGAAGGAACAAAAAGTTTTTCTGTGTTCCTGAGTCATGGATGTGTATTAAATATGTGTATAATATATATATGTGTATAATATAGTATAAAAGTATTAAATATACTTCCCGTTTTCTGGTACCTGTAACACAAGTTCTTCGGATACTTAGCACGGGGCCAGATTGACGTGGTGTGAAGCGTCCATAGTATTATATAGATAATAAAATTATAATGTATGTACTCGTACCTAAACTTGATTACCCATAAGGAAAATAAATCTGCATTAAATCCGCGCCGGGTCCTAGCTAGTAGGTTTAATTTTGTATTTATAAAGAACCTATGTTTAACTAAATAAGTAAAATCGACACGTTTACACATCGATTAATAATAAAATAAAAATTAAATATAAAAGCTCTATTTTTCTTGCCTTTGTCATAGAGCGCAAGGCTTAGGTTAGTTAATATTACAAAATCCATCATAAAGACTTGGGTATTAACACCTATATTTTTTAAATTTAGTAGTTAATATTGATTTAATTTCAGTTAACACAATTCCAATATAATATATTAAATTAATAAAAGTCCTCAATCGAATAAGTACTGTACGTGCTACAAAGATTAAATTTAAGTTTAAGTTTTACATTGATTCTGGTAATAATAACTGCAAAAGTAGGTTTTTGCAAGACTTTGACCCTTAAAATATAAAAAAAAAATTTGCTCGCTCGCTATTAAGTTTTAACACGGTTTCACTATTAAGTTTTACCTAACACGAAATCACAAGTTTATGATTTTCCCATCTGTATTCTAGTTGACTATTCTTATAATAATGACTGAAAAGTAGGTTTTTGCAAGACTTTGACCCTTAAAATATAAAAAAAAATGTTGCTCGCTCGCTATTAAGTTTTAACACGGTTTCACTATTAAGTTTTACCTAACACGAAATCACAAGTTTATGTTATGTTAGTATTTTCCCATCTGTATTCTAGTTGACTATTCTTATAATAATGACTGAAAAGTAGGTTTTTGCAAGACTTTGACCGTTTAAAATATCATAAATTTACTCGCTGTAGTTTGTTTTATGATGATAATAGATGCTTTTAAAATAATTGTGGGCATACATAAACTGACTAGCCGTTATCAATTACTGCTGTCTGGAAAATGATCATACGTTGCTAGTAAATAAAAATATTCATTTTTCCGGACCTCCAGTTTCATTGACTAGTTCTTTTGTTAGTACATACAATGTAAATGTATTGATAATTATATGCCACTCCTAATTCTTCTATGTGCTCTCATCTTACAGTAACATTAAACATATTAAGCTTAAAATATAATTTACAATAGTCTTGAAGGAGGCAAACAGGTGCTTGAAACTTTATCGGAACAAGTGCATAGTTTACGATGGCAAAAAACTTAACATTTAACACATCACACTTGACTGGTAACTAAGTAAGTTTCGTTTTTGCGTAGTGCGTTTGAGTTTAAGTGTCAAATAAGTTACATGGATTGCGATTGAGTATCATTACAGTTTTATTAACATTTTCTTTTGGGGCACGGAATCCTACATTAATAGTAACGCAATGTGTTATATAATTATAACATAATTAATAATATTCTGACGACCTCTGTGGCTCAGTGGTTGAGAGCGTTGCGTCAGTGCTCAAGCCGGTGGTCGCGGGTCCGAATCCCGCCAAAGGAACAAAAAGTTTTCTATGTTCTCCTGGGTCATGGATGTATATTAAATTTGTGTATAATATAATAAAAATCTTTAATATGTGTACAGTATAAAATTATTAAATTTATTTCCGTAGTCTGGTTAATTTAATTTAATTTCCGTAACACGAGTTCTTCGAGAACTTAGCACAGGACCAGATTTATGTAGTGTGAAAGCGTCCATAGATATTATAATATTACTAGATTTAAAATTATCCGGTAGTTCGGTACTTAAATTAGGAGCTCAAACTACTAATACTTATAAGTACCGAATTTCATAAAAATCCGTTCTTTAGTTTTGGGTAAAAGAGTAACAATACAAACATCCCTACAATCTTTCACTTTTATAATAGTAGCAGGATATTTACATTATTATATTTATAATATTATTAAAATTTATAGAATTTCTTTAAAAAATTCACCTGTTTACATACATTAGTATACCTTTAAAGGCCTTTAGAAAAAATATAATATTTAAACTCGTTTTACATATTGTGTGATTCCGAAAATTTTCGGAATTTTTGCAAAATTTACAGATTAAACAGATTTTTCGCGTGCGCGCTCGCTAAAATCCAATAAAAACCTACAAAACTTCTTGTAGGCAAGTGGAAACAAATAACAATTAAAAATTACTATTCTCGCATGAGAACTGCTAGTCGCTGTTGCGGCAGATAACCGGGCTTAACTTTGCAATAATTAATTTATTGTTAGTTTGTAAACAGTAAAATACTATATTAAATTAAAAAATGTAGATACCGAGAAATAATTCCACGAGCAATTAGTTTGGTATAATATAAAATAATTACCGTTTAAGATATCGCCTGACCCTGGATCACAGAAGGCTCTCAGAGTCGCACCGCCACCGCCTGTCTTATCACCATAATAATTTACTTATGACTCTTTTGATATTACTTTTAGGAATTTGTATAACTTATTACATGTCCGCTGCTATGAGATCTATCTTGAATAGAAAGCAGCCTTTACCAATTTTGCTATGATGTTTAAAAATGCCGTAACAAGACTCCTGAAGCCACCATTAGCTGTACCAGGTACCTAATCTTCTTCTTGTATATAATAACCTTGCCAAGAGCATGTCTAAGGAGAGTTCCGTAACTATTAACACGCAACCCTAAATAAAATTTATTGCAGACTTGCAGTTCCTTTGTCTCGCTAAAACTCGAGAACGTCGGAACCGATTTGGCTAATTTTGATCTTGAAATAGTTGTGGAAGTTGAGATAAGGTTTAAATGGTGTGAGATATTGAAAAAAATGCGAGAAAAATACTAAAAACGACAGTTAAATTTTCACATACTAACTGTAATGCCTACCTGTCATAAGTGCGGTAGTGTAAAGTCGGGTCCCTCGTGTCACTTGACTGTCAAATATAATGTTTGTAAAAATTGCTGGCATGCAAACAGTTCTTTTTCAGAAAAATCGGTAGGCACAGGTAGTAGGTGTAGGTTGTAGGTGTGTGTGTAGCTGTAGGTATAGATGTAGTTATATATTTATTTCAGGACAGAACAAAGTGTGTCGGGTCAGCTAGTAGGTACCTAATAATTAAAAAAATATGTGTTATAACAAACTTCAATGAATAATAATTAGTAACCTAAAAGCTTTTGTATTTGAGGTGTCTAGAAAGAATACTATACTTATCGACAAGTGCTTTAGGGGGAGCTTTTTAGTGAAATAATATTGGACATACATTTTACAATTATTACATAGACAACTATTGAGACAGAGTAAAAATTTATACTTATTACTTACGTACAGAGAACAGCTTACATAGAAGCATCGACAGCGCCCATCTCTACCTAATTCATATAATTTTTAAGTTTGAAATTCACAATCCCTAGCCCATCTTTCGCCTCATAGGTATAAAAAATAAAAATAAATAAAAATGTAAATGTTGTTGAATGTGAAAGAAAGATAGACAAACGTCAACGTGTGACGAAATTATATCAAACGCAGGGTAGGTAGGATGAGTTATTAATCTGAGGTTGTATGTGTAACGTTATTTCTATTCATTTAATGTTTCTTAAGCCTCATAATAAAAAATATTTGCACTGCGCTAATCTGCTGCTGCTGCACTTCTCCTTATAAACTTTAACTGTGGCAAATTTTATACTCCTCCGTTTGCGTATAATTTTCGTAAAAAGAGCCGTACAAAGTTTATGATTCACGTATTAATAGTACCTGTTCTGTTAATAAATAAAATAAAAGAATAATTAAAATAATAACAAAAATATTTATCTGACCGGGATTCGAACCCACCACATTCCGAATTTTCGAACAAAGCAAAAATTATACATAAGTAATAAGCATACAAATCTGCCAATCGGACTGACGTTATAGAGTTGAAATTATTGATTTCGAAATTATCGGTTTCCCCGAGATATAAGACCTAGATCGATTTTTCTCCACCAAAACTCCTTGCATACTAAATTTCATGGTAATACTTGCAGCCGTATTCGAGATTACGATTATATATATATATATATATATATATATATATATATATATATATATACAAGATTGTCTCGTTTAAAGTATAAGATATTAAAAACTCTTAAGAAATGCAGGATGTACGGCAAGTAGGTAACATTACCACTTTGCTGAAGCGACGCCATAAACTAGTTCATCCTGACATTTCTATACCCTACGATAATCCTAATCAAGTTGGAGTGGTTGGAGACAAAAACTTAGTATTTGTAGTGGGGTGAATTCGTGGGACAATTTTTATCGTCTTCCTGTTAGGTTTTATTTCCGCATGGGCGATATGCGCCTGCGCAAACAGGGGCGCTTATCTCTCAGGGGACTCCCAAGTGAGGATCTACTGAAAATAGGTTATGAAAATATAAACTTATTATCAGGGATAATAATATTTTCATTTGAATAATGATATAGTTTGTTATTTGATTGTGTGTAAAGTCTCGATCAAAGAAATTGAAGCTATTATATTAATTTTTAACTTAAAAACCCTTGTTTGCTTATGTATTTTTTGGCTATCAGAAGTAAAGTAGCATTCCTTTCAAAGAAAATTTATAAATTTCACAAGTACCTATTTGTTTTGTTCATATGAACGATATTTAATACTCATGAGTCATGGACTCATGTATTTGTACCTTCTAGTTCTTTAGTTAGGTTCGTAAGATTTATGTCTATATTACAATCTAGATCTTGATTTACATAGCCTTGATATTAAAAAAAAAAAAAAATTAATTCCAAACATGCTACAACACTAATCAAGCTTTTTAAAGCTATCAAGTATTATAATAATAATAATATACTTACTTGCAGCAGGATTATCACCAGAATTTTAGGTTTTATTAAAATATATAGTGAATAGTGATTTAAGATATTTAGTTACGAGTTTTTTGCACAATATTTTCAGAAATACACGCAGCATTTGTGTAGGTTTTCAGGAGTCCGTAGTACTACAAGGAACCCTTTTAGTTTCGCTCTGTCCGTCCGTCTGTTTGTCTGTCCACCCTTATAACATTTGAAATTACGAATACAAATTGATGAAATTAGTATAGTTATACATTGTTTATAGATCTCGGTTTTGTCATCATAAAATAATGATTATTTTTATTTTAGCGGTGGCTCTCCAATCTCCATACATGTGAAGTGGGGGCGAAAAATATGATTTCATTCTACCCCATCGTATGGGGTATTGTCGAATACATCTTTTTAAATGAAGGCATGGAGAACTACTAATTTTTTTACTCATGATTGATTTACCGACCGATTGCTCGAAAATATTTAGTTGTATTTACAACTATTTTCGAGCAATCGGTCTCCAAAGTGGTTTATAAGTTGGTCCCCCCTGGCTTTTCTAAAATATTAGAGATATAAACATGTAAGTTTCCATGCTGATGAGCCATTCTAAAAAGTCTTTAGAAAAAATATTTTGAGCGAAATAGAACAATAAGTTTTGAAATAATTTAAAGAAAACCTGTTGCGCGTTGATAGTTACGGCCCCTTTAGACATATCCTGATATGCTCTTGGTTAGGTTATTCTTGTTAGATTATGAGACATGATAATCTAAGTCTTATTGTAAGTTTTCGAAGGAGATGCGCTTACGCATTTCCTTTGCCTTTCTTTTGTTCTTGAGTTGTGCCAGTGAATAAGAAAGGCAAAGCCGTAGATTAAGATTTCCTCGCGTTCCGTTTGCATACCTATTCGCGGGCGGCGGGTAAGTGGGGGCGCAAACACCGGAGTACAGACGCGCCGACAAACGCCGCCCCTGTTTGTACAGGCGTGTTAACTGTGACATTTGAACTTACACTTTACATTTTGTATCAGTTTAGATGAAACGTCTAAAATGGCTAGTCTGTCGGCGTTCCATAATGGATATTACAATGATATATATCGATTTGGTTGTAAAACTGACCCACCGTACTTAGTATTATTAGCTGACTTGTACACAACCATGTTTCACTATAATATTATGTCCCGGACGTTCCGCGATTTTTCTATTTAGATTTTTGTTTTAAATTTTATTAAATTTTAAATTAAAAATACGCACCACACCACAGATCCGAACCCATTTTGCTGTCCTTGTCTGTCAAGTGGATTTTCCAACGTAACAATAATAATTGGTTTAAGGGGAATAGGAGATATTCGATACAATAATATTAGGGAGCTTTGAACACAAAAATACGAGTTGATATACTAAAGTTGGCAAGAATATTTTACGCAAAGCTCGACTTTCATAAAAGTAGGTAATAATCAGATAGGGATAGAATTTTAGTATTGTCTAGGTAAATAGCTAACCAGAGGCGAAGACTCATTTTCCTTCATAGGGAAGCCCTAGCCAGTATAATAGGTAGGGATTTGGATGAAGGTCTTCCAAAGGTAAGTGGTAAGTTATATTATATGTAAATACAATATTTTATGTAAATGTGTAAACGTGACGTTTTAAAAAGCTCTACTAAGTACTTCAACTTTCTCAAACGGACAAGTATCTAGCCAAGTATCAAAAGCATTTCCGACCGTCCAAGTTTGGACAGACTCTGATAGCACATCTAATTTTAATGGCACGCGTTTTGGAATTTGTTGAAGACATTCACATGGTCATTAAAACATCGGGTACGGCCGCGTCCAAATATTGACGGAGCGTAATCTGGCGGCCAGTGTGGTGCGTACTACCGAGTACCGACTACGTGACTCATGCACAGTTGCCGACATGTCAGCCTTATTTTATGTTGATAGGGTTTAAAAGTGGTACACCGCAGGTATTCGTGACTGTACATACATAAGCTGACCTGCTGAGTGCCGACACACTCCTGTGCATATAAAATGTAGCCTTTGTGTTAATCCGAAGCTTTAACTACTACCATACCAAATTTCATCAAAATCCGTTCTGTGATTTTTGCAAAAAAGAGTCACAAACATCCACCTATCCATCCATTCATCTTCACAAACTTTGATATTTTCAATAGAAATAGGTTTCCCGTTAACTTTGTCAAAATTGAATAATGACGCTTAGGCCGTGTTCATAATTCAGCAATAGAAGTAAGCCATTCGATCTGTACGGACGCGTCATAGGTCAATTTTGACATTTGCGCTGAGGACTCTCTTCAGCCTTAACGCGAATAGACTGTGTGTACTGCACTTTAGCAGGGCAGCGGTAACATGTTAGCGCTCTTCATTAATACCTACGTTTGGTGCTGCGCTAAATAATAAATATTCGCGAGCACTTACCAAGTTACCACATCCTCTCACGGTCGAACAAAACCTACTTTTCCTAGTAGGTACTTTAGAGGTTAGTAACTAAGTAATAAGTATATTTCCTAGATCTTTATTTTGGATTCTTACGAGGTGAATTTTGGAGTCCTTTTTTACTAGATGCCAACTTCAATGTCATTATCTGCGTGGAAAGTTTTGTGCTATTCGTTCATTGCCTATTTACATTTGTACATACTACAATCGTATATGTTTTTACTCTATGCTACAATGCCGCCATCTCGTATT
The DNA here is from genome assembly GCA_037179445.1 of Phengaris alcon alcon. NCBI lineage: Eukaryota > Metazoa > Arthropoda > Insecta > Lepidoptera > Lycaenidae > Phengaris > Phengaris alcon. Next base: position 324,749 of record JAYRCH010000193.1, read on the forward strand.
TTTTTTTAAAGTTGTTTGGGTTATAACAAAACACTGGAAATGGATTAAAACAAGTCAATGCTTTGTTTTCCTCTTAATAATAGAAGTATAATTCGCAAATCGAAGCATATTTTACACCACAAAAATATTTTTTGATCTTTTATTTAACGCTTTATTTACAAAATAACAGTATCGTCTTGATTGCACTTTGAAGGTACCGCAACTAAAATAAAAAATATTGACTTAAAAAAAATCAACTTGCCGCTACATTTAATGCGCTTTTAAATGCTAGCACACAACTTAAAAGCTCCTATTTAATTGCTACGAAGTTTCAAAAGCTGTAGCAAACTTTTTTCAAAGTAGTAGTAACTCCTTCTGAAAAAAATGCTTTACTATTGAAAATCAGCTGTGTGCTGTTATGATATAGGTGAGGTTTATATATATATATATATAAATAGATATATGTGAGGCGTGGTCGTTATCACTTATCAGTGTGGACACAGATGTCTTCCCAGGGATCCATCACCCTCCCTACTTCAGTATCATACACACATCATACATTTACTATCATTGGATTGATTCAAGTTCTTATTTATTCAGGGACCAACATCATTTATCTACTTATATTAATTTTTACATTGATAAAGATTTAGGTACCTATCTTTGTCTTTAAATCCTACTACTATTAAACATGTGAACGTTTGTGAGGATGGATGTATGCAAGGGCGTACCCAGGATTTCAGCTAGGGGGGGGCAGCTCATACCTGTTTCGAGAAGATGGTCGGTCTGGTATATTGAAAATTGGAAAATTGACGTTTATTTTATCTTCAGGGGTGGGCAGCTGCCCCCCCCCCCCTGCCCCTACCTGGGTACGCCCATGGACAGTATTCCCGTGGAATACTATATTAACACAAGCGGAGCCGCGGGAACGAGCTAGTTGATACTATAATAAAATCTTAGGCTAGTTAAGGTTTTGATAAAGTTTCCAACCAGTTACAACTATTAGGTGAATACAACCTAAACCTATACCTTATTTTTTAAAGCCCGAAATAAATAACGTATCTAAAATCTTAGATTGACTTCAATCTTAGATTCTTAAACAAAAATTCACGTAAATTGACGTGAAGTTAATCCTAGGATCGTTGAAATGTATTGAAGTCTTGATCTCTGATAGCTAAAATGAGATTAAGATTGATTATTAATTTCGGGCCATGCGCGGATGAGGGCTTTCTTTGTTTTCCGATAACAGCTGTTACAAAGTCGACAGTTACCTGTCATAGGTATTTTATTTGGTATTTTATTGATAAAAAATGAAAGTTCAATCGATTTAACCCCTTAAAAGATAAACCTTAATCTATTTATTCAAGTTGTTGAAGTGTTGTACAATTTTCCCAGGGGTAAGACACTCGAGCCAGGTGTCCTGAACAGTTGATAAGTCGAGTGATCACGGCTACTGGGCCTTTAGTCAAGATGCATTCGATTACTTAGTCGGCGAAGTTCGAAATCAAAAATGTATGGTATTTGACATAAGTCATCGCTAAGTGACATGTCGCTTGCGTTGTCAAATCCCATACATTTTGTTTTCGAACTTCGCCGTCGAAATTATCGAATGCATCTTGACTAAAAGCCCCGTTCCTCCATTATTACTTTATAGCCGTCGTTAAAGGACAGTTAAGATTAGGTGCTGCTTAGGGGATGTTAGGAAGATGACTGTCCATTTGGTTGGATTAATATATATCTCACAGTGCACAGGGTTTACTGATGTAAAGTGTGAGTGTGTGATATTGTTGGGGTTTTACAGTTAAAGAAAAAATCTATTATCTTATGTTTTGGTCATTTTAAGCATTACGAAACTAGCGGTAGATCCCTCGGTATTTTTATTTAAATATATACCTAGTCAGAATCTCATCAAAAAATTCCATGAAACATGCAGGGGGTTTTGCGTTTAAAAAATTGATTGAAGGTCTTATCCCAGAGAAACCGCGAATTTTAGAGATTTTATGCATTTTTTTCTTTCGTTGCGTAATAAGAAGTGACGTTTTTGTACAAAGCGATGGCTTGTTGGTAAATTGGTGTCTTGGGTTTTGATTGGGGTTGCGATGCTCATAGATCATGCTAAAAACTCTTGAGGAAAATTATTTTGAACGAAATCGAACTGTAACTTTTGAAGTAATTTGAAAAAAACCTATTACGCGTTGATTGTTACGGAACTCTCCCTAGACATGTCCTTGGTTAGGTGATTTTACTCTATCGTAACTCCAAGCAAAGCCCGGTCTCCCAGGTACTATGTAATTATATATGCATCAGTCTAATATCGATAGGAACTAGGAAGGTATATCTATAAACCTATTGTAAACATACACGAATGGTCACTGCATAACAATACATTTACTGGGCCCTTATATAATGTACTTGTAAATGAGCCGAGACAAAGTTCAAAAAGGTAATGGCCACTAAAGGGTTAGTTTACGGGGCTCTGACGTAAACGCCATCTTTATATTTAGCTAATATATGCACGGTCGCCGACAGAACCGCTGTTCCACCTTATTGCCATAGTGAAAGGATCTAAATGTTGTAGACCGGGTCTGTCGCCGACCGTATGCTGTGCGGGCGCAGCTCTGGCGCAGAAATAGTGTGGGCGGGCTCGTCACAGCTGACAGCTATGTTTCATGTTTATGACTTCCTCAGCCAATGGCCTCCTAGCAGTGTCATACAAAAGTTTTCCAAATGACAATATCTAGAAATCTATTAGTCATTGGTGTAGTCGAACGTGGGGCGAGGCAATTAGAAAATAGATGCAATTTGTCGACCTCTGTGGATCAGTGGTTAGCGTATGTGCGCTCAAGACGCGCGCTCATGGTCGCGGGTTGGAACCCGCCAGGGAACAAAAAGTATTCTACATTCCATACTTACTCGAGAACTTACCACGGGACCAGATCGACGTGGTGTGAAAGCGTCCATATATATTTAATTTAGATATATATAATATATATATACGTATAATGTTACCTATGCAGAAATTTTTTGATTCCGAGTTCATGCTAAATACTAAAAATTCAACTATCATACCTACATTACAAATATTTTATACCTTATGCATGCTGTGCCATAGCAAAACGTCACTTGTTTTTGCCAAGAGCTTAAATAAAATTCATAATTATTGATATCGGGCGATAGTGATGATGATGATGTTAGCGGCCAAGGCTATATCCAAAAATTAGCTGTCACACAGCACTAACATAATTTGTTTAGGTGGCAAACTAAACCTGAGCCGTTGTTTGGAGAACGGTCGTAGGTTAGCTTAGATTGATTAACGACCAAAACGCGGGGTCGAGTTACACCGTACACGTCAATAAGTATAACTTATAGTAAGCGTGTTTAGTTTTTTCTAATATAAAATATGTAATTGTATACTGGTAGTTACGCTGCACTGTTGCTACGAGGAGTATTTCGTACTTCGTAGATAGGCTACTGTTTCAAGAGCTGATTTTTCGTTACAGGTTGAGCAGGTGCTCTAGTACGGCTTCATAAAGCCTATTATCAACTATATTATTATATATTATCCTATCAAATTAAACCTATAACTAGGATAAAAGCCGGATAGTTAGGTCGCTTTTAAAAAATCCCTAATGTGCTAATTCAGAATAATCAAACGTGTTCATCGAAAAATGGGTTTTTAATCTACAATAAACTATTTTTGCAATAGATTTTATGTAAATCCAGTTTTACTGGACGTCTAAAAAGTGGATAGGTGCCTCACGTGATGCATGTATTTGCCCCGCAATAAACAACTAAAACAATGGAACATTTATTTAAGTTAGAATAACTTATAATCTCTGCCAACAACAAACAAAAAAATACATATTGTATCTATATTTATAGCCCAAAATTACAAATGAATCCCCCCCTTTTGGGGTGTAAAAGAGGGGGTATGTTGTCGATAAAATTAAACATAATAATTATTTGCTCTTAAAATCTCTTACGGCCGGTTTCAATATATGATTGAATGATTGATTAATGATGATTTGACATCATTTGCCAGTTTTTTGCGATACAAATGTGACTTTTTTAACAAATGGTTATTGGTTGATAGGTTATTGAAACGGGCCGTCAGCCTCGAAACGACACACACTGGATAGTCTAGTCGCGTCAAGTTTTCAGTGAATCATCAGTGCATAGGTCAAAATTGTCCATTGACGCGCCGTGTTCACATTATCCAATTAAAGTAAGCCATTTTGACATATACGTACTGATGATTTGCCAGTGTGGCAACTTGACGTGATAATAGACTAATTTATATGTATTTAGTATCTACTGAAAACTATAAGTTATCTTTGGCGCTTATGAGCTTAACATAACACTTAATTTTAAAACGAAAGTTAAATTTTTAACCAAAATAGACCAAAGCTCAAAAGCTTAAGCTTTAACCGAACAGTAAAACAGTACCGACTTTGACCAAAAAAAAAAATAGTTTAGAGTCCTCAGTAAAATCACATTAAACTGCATGTTAATACCGAATGTTTAAAGTAGTAAAGAGTTAACCTATAAGCGTGTCGGAGACCGAAGTTGACAAAAAGTTTTATAGCTGAAGCCAGTGATTTACGACGCCAGATCTCGTTCACCATACGAACATGTAATACTGAACATGACGTAATAAACCATGATTTAATGGTGTATAGTCAAGGTAACAAGTACACATTAGAACCATTCTTACGAGTTATAGTTAAATTGAAATTAGGGTTATGCCCTAACTCCTTACTTACCAACTTACTTAACTTCACAAACTCTACATCTTAGTCAAAATATGTGATTAGGTACTGTCCTTGGGCTTCGCTTACCTCGTCTTGGCGGGGCACGACCGTGCCCCCAGACTAGCATCTAAATGCACAAACTGATCACTAATTTAGTGCATTTAGTTACCTATTGGTTTTTCGGTCTTCCCGCCTCGGTAAAGCCGTTGAGCAAACCCTCAACAAGAGAAAGATCACGGGATTCTGCATTTTTTTGTTTGATTAGCGAATAAATCAATGAACTTTGAAGATGTAAAAGCGGTCGGCGTACTCAGTATCAGATATCATTACTCATCTCTGAAATCGAGAACTGGCAAGAGCACTTGATCAGAGTTACAGGATTTCCACGACATCCTGTATTCAGTGTTACATAAAAATACATTATTAAATAATATGTGCTTTATATTTTTTCACAAGCCACTAGATGCAGACTAGTTGGGTTCGGCTATATTGTGCCTATCCAAGTATGTATTGTATTTGTCATCATTATTCATAGTCATTAGTCAATAATTTCGTCATCTAAACACATCCCTATTTTAGCACAAAGTAGGATGAATTATTTGTATGATTTAAGTTCAGATACGCTCCAAAATCTATCGGTAACAGTTGTATCTTTTATTAATTTATCAATAAATATCGTGAAGTGGTTCCTGATTATTTCACCTTCTACCAACGTAATATATTCCCAAGAATATACTTACATAATATTACCAATAGGTATATCTCACACCTATCGGTAAAATATAATCGTAATAAAATGGAAAATCCCTCCATGTATGTAAACTAATGCTGTATATTGCAAGTGTGAAAATACTAGCCAATGTAGGCTTATAATATACCATTGGCGCATATTCAAAAACATTTACATCGGAAAGCTACACATACCCTATTTAATTTATTAATTAATGTTATTGGAATTCTAAACCTATACTCTCAAAATTCTCTATTGCCCTTCAATCAGCAATAAAACCCAAGATCGGCAGCACGTATTTGATTTTAAGAATTACTAAACATCGAAGAACTTATCTTCTATTTTTCGACTTTGTTCGCTAACTACATTACTTATGAGATTCTACGATTGTAGAGCTTACTTCACAATACTTTAAAACTATTATGCGGTCATTTATCATTTTTATGGGAGCTAAATCGCAAACGATATTGTTATTGCTACCAGTGACAATAATTAAAACAGACATCATGTAAGACGTAAGAACCTATCACTGATTGTCAGCTATGTTACAAACCAGATGCGCGCGCGGTGGGTCCGCTACAAAAACTTATAGGACGACTTAATGTTTCCTATATCAGCTGTGAGGACTGAGACATAATATTAAAACGTATTAATGGTTGGCATGAGACTGTTATCAATTATGTGACTGGAAGCACGAGATCAATTTCGCGTCCAACTAAACAGGAATACTAAATTAATAGAATATTTTTCTCTAATGTTTTAAATTACATATCAATATGAATAGTGCTCTTAAAAATTAGACAGTTTACAAAAGGAATTAGTATACTTACTATAATTCAATATTTTCCAAGAAACAGCGTATTGTTTGAAGCACTTTTGTGAGTCTTGAAAAAACGCCCCATACAAAAGTCGTGCAAGCAGATGACGTCAAACGCTTGCAAGTTGCTAAGAAATGTAGCGAAATGTATCGGTCATAATATGTACAAAATTTCAGATATCTCCGAAGTTTGCGCGTTTATGTTCATACTTACCATCCTTACTAATATTATAAATGTGAAAGCGTGGATGTTTGTTACGCTTTCACGCAAAAACTACTGAACGGATTTCGATGAAATTCGGTATGGTAGTAGTTTAGAGTCTGGATTAAAACATAGGCTACTTTTTATCCCGAAAAAGTAGTGTTCCCGAGGGATACTATACTTACGCGGGCGGAGCCGCGAGCAACAGCTAGTAGTAAATATTTTTGTACTTGATATAGTTAAACTAATTATGTAAAAATTATATATTACACTAATGTTGTAAAAAATGTTCCAGCATTTTTGTGACTTTGAAATGCATCTAATTACAAAACTACACATAAAATCTTAATTCCTTTTACTTTATCAAGTTTTAAGACTTTATTTCTTAATGTTAAAAAATAAATTTTCATATGTAGGCGAATATCCAAATATCATATTTTTTACATTTCGGTTAAAGTAACCGAAACTTCGCACATCCATAAAAATATTCAAACAATAGAAACAGCTTGAAAACATAACCCATTCCTAGTTTTGATGCGTGGCATGGGCAATAAAGTTTTATTAAAATACGTTTCATAACTCGAACTCATTCCGACTAATAAACAAGGAAACCGCTTCGGCGAAGCAGAAGGTAATTATTTCGTATCGGTTCCCGCGAGCGATCCGTTAGAAATCGATCGCCTTAGTGGCGTGTCAGCGTTTGAAAAAATAATTTATTGACAGCATTGAGATCGCGAGGAAATCCGAACGCACTAGAGAGTAAAAAGAGTAATAAACCACGCGCTTTTACGAGTGTAAGATGACGTGAGGGCCGCCGCGCCCGCTCGAACTGGGTACGCGCAGGGATGCTCGTAACTTACTCATGTAATGACCGCATTAATGTTCACTGCTTATTATCGGTCGCCCCCAAATCTTTAATGACTCAATGCTTAAAAAACATGAAACGTGCTTACTCAAATTTGTTTAAAAAATAATCTTGTTTACGACTGTGTTAGCTGTATGAAATTGTTGTCTGCTTAGCAAAATCAGATCATAAAAATGTTGGGGTGTTTTTTAGAATTCTATAAGAGCGAGAATAAGTAAACACTAAGTATGTAGTACTTATATTGTATATTAAAGATATCGATATTTCATAAAGCGTTGTGTCGATCGATGGAATCGATATTTCATAAGGTGTTGTTTTTTTTTCATAATATTTTGGAGAGCTTTGCATTTTGAATAAATTTCGAGAGCGTCAATCGCTAGAGACCGCGCGTACTAGGTAACGTGCTTTGTTTCAACCGTTAATGTAAGTAACCACTGGTCAGACTGATATTAATATGTTTGCAGCATAACAAAACACAATAATACCGCAGCAAATGACTGAAATTATATTCGATTATCTCATTCCAGTTTTCTTCGAGCCAGGTGACCTCAGAAGCTAAATGTTGCACGTGTTTCAGGGGCGGCGGGTGCCCGCGCCGCGCGCACGTCAAGCGACCTATGAACGCGTTCATGGTGTTCGCGCAGGCCATGCGGCGCCGCCTGTCCGAGCAGCGGCCTAGCCTGCACAACGCCGAACTCAGCAAGTCGCTCGGTTCCATGTGGAAGTGAGTATCTTGTAGCTGAAATAATAGGTAATACTCATGTCACTTGACTGGTTCAGAAGGCAGGTTGAGATCCAAACATCTATTGATTGGCGTCACTGTTTCTTAGTGTCGGAGATGCGCGAATGGAAAACTCCTCAACATCAGGTGAGCCGTTTCGCTTTACCAAGGATTAATTATAATAATAGGTTAAACATAGGTAACAATATAGAAATGAGAACTCTACAAGATTGGCTACGAACTCTACCACCCACTTATTATCACTATGTGAGTAGGTACTACCTACGTGCTTTCAGTGCTCTAGGGGGCCAGTAAACACTCAATTATCCACATTTCTTATTTTGGACTTTAATAGAGTTAGCAGATAGAGCGTATCTTCAACCAACACATATTATAATAAAATCGTAAGTAGTTGCTACGAGTATCAGCTGTACATGGAAGAAAAATTATAGAACCATGATTTTTAGATTTTATTTCAATATGTCACTATGTCTGTATGTTTGTGCACGTTAATCTCAGAAACGGCTTATCCGATTTAGATGCAGTTATTACTGATGATTTTTTTAAATATTTTTTTTATCTATGGACGCTTCACACCACGTCAATCTGATTCCGTGATAAGTTTTTCGAAGGACTTGTGTTACGGGTACCAGACAACGGAAATATATTTAATACTTTTATATTATACACAAATTTAAGATTTTTATTATATTATACACATATTTAATACACATTCAAGACCCAGGAACACGGAAAATATTTTTGTTCCTTCGGTGGGATTCGAACCCGTGACCCCCGGCTTGAGCACCAACACACTCAACCACTGAGCCACAGAGGTCGCCAAAACGTCGCGGTTTTAGTTTTCTCCACTTAAATTTTTGTGTTTGTTTCATCTCAATAAGCTCGTAAATAAAAAAGCTCTAAAAACATATCTATAAAATAATCGATCAGTTGAATCTGCTGACACTTTACGTAGGTATTACCTAATCATTGAAGTACAACGTAGAATGAGTGAGAAGCTCGATGGCTTTGTGGTTGTAGCGCTTACTCATGTTAAGCGACACAATCTTTACTAATATTATAAACGCAATAACTACTGCATGGATTTTGATGAAATTTGGTATACAATAATAGGGTACTTTTTATCGCAGCAAAATGTCCGGTTGCAGCGGATTTTCCTTTTGCGCGTACGAAGTCGCAAGCTACATCTAGTAATATCTATAGATTGATTTAACTAAAGCCAATCCTTATCTACGCCAGCACATCTTGGCCGATGAGATGAGTAATTTCAAGTACTGTGAAAGCGGGGGGACAGTAAGTGGTCGAGAGGATGGAGCGGACGAACGGGCAGGGGACGGAGGGGGCGTGCGCGTGCGGCGCCCAGCCGAGAGGCGTGCATCGATTGTTTACTCATTAAAATGCTATCACCGCTAACTGCGGAGATAACATCTCTAACTGTCTCGGCCTTTTGCTGCAGATGTGAGGAATTTATAAACTCATCATCATGATCATCAAGCCGCAAGAGTTTTAGCGTAGGTCCTCGTATCTTAACTTTCTTTAATTTATTAGTTATATTTACTTACTTACTTATCTATTGAAAATTAACTTAGCTCAAAAAGCCTTAAAGAAATGTTTTATTGTTTGATTACCTACATACTGTTTCAATATTTTGAACATAAAACCTCGCGTTGCTTTTGTATTGACTATTGTGCAAAATCAAGAAAGAAATTTTTATGAGACTAGAACTACCTAGTTACCTACCTAGGTATACAATATTTTCAAATTGACTTTCCTTATAGACCCAAAATATTTTATTCTACCAAAAAAATTCGGAATACCAAGCCTGTTTTGGTGTTTTTATGACTCCTTTAGTCGGCGATCCCGCGGCCACCCGCGAGGGCAGTACTCTGACACGAGAATGACACAACACTTACCACACTCTTGAATCATTCGCGACGCGAAGACGCGTTATAAAAATGATTGTTAAATATAGTTCACAAATCAAATTCTACTACGAATATTCTGTAAGAATTGCAAAGATACAAGTGGGGACCGTTTCTCATTTATTTGATTTTAACTGGACAAGGAGACTCGTAGTGGCTATACCTAGCTTTGGAAAGTTGCATATGCTCTAGAACGTAGGATAATGTTTTATGTCTATTGGCTTATTAGATAGCCGACAATTGTCACTGCAGAGGCGTTGAAAATATCGGTATTTAAATACCTCTACCTGCACAAATAATCTGATTGTTGTGTTCACAGAAACCTATGTGACGACGAGAAGCTACCGTTTATAAAGGAAGCAGAGAAGTTGAGAACGGAGCACAAACGCGAGCACCCTGACTACAAGTACCAGCCGCGCCGGCGCAAACCGCCGCCGGCCACAGCACGGCTCAAAAGGGAGCCCTCACCAGAACGGTCTCAAATAGACTTCTCCCGCATAGAAGTAGACGGGGCTTTACTAGCAGATGGTCCTCTAGATGGTGCAGAGTTAGACCAATACCTCAAGCCAACCCAAACTTCGGATTACCACGAGATGCAGCCGCGCTACATTCCACATCACTCCATGCCGAGCCATCCGCCGCCACTGTACAGCCCGGTGCCGCCGCACATACACCCGTCCTGCACCGACTGGCAGTTCTATGCTGGACATCCATGAATAGAAGTTGTAGACATTCACTGGCAAGATGTGCCGATTAGCGATGTACAGTCGATTATTATACTTTAAAGTAGACCGTACTACATTTTGCCAATTAGTTCTACATATAGTAAAGATTTCGAAAACACTGTACGGAAAGTGTTGGAGTTCTTATAACGTATTTTATAGAAAGTGAATTGACTGTTAGTCGATATCTATATTAAAGGGTTGTTTAAAATCAATTACGTGTATTTTGGGCATATGATCGACTGCTTAACTAGTATTAACTAGTATATATATCTGTATAATCTATAGCTTAATATGTTATGACGTTTAGGCAGAAATATAATTCAAAATTTGGAAAAAAAATACGCTCTCTAAGGCGCTGGGGTCATTAACCTCACAGAAACAGGTAATTTAAAGAGGGAGCAAAAACTTTGTCTAAATAACACCAATACAATAATGTGTGTGAGGTCAATGATCTTAATAGCGCCGTATAGAGCGTAATAAAAGTTTATTTCGTATATTTTTTTCCGAATTTTGTTATGATTATCTGTCTTAACGTCATGACATAAGCAGTAGATCATAATATGCCCAAAATATCCGTAATTAATTTTGAACATCCTTTTATATCGAAAGGCTATTCGTTACCACGCAATCTATGGAAGGATCAACTACCAATATGATAGACTAAGCACTATTTATTTATCATCAGCTAATCACGTCATGTATAATTAGTGAATTATATATTTCATCACGTCTAGTTTTTTGTTTTTCAGGAAAATATACGATAAAGGATTTGATAGACTCAATAGCGCACACATGTGATATTACGGGAATTATGCACGCTTCTCGTAGAGTAAATCCAGATTTTAAGAAAAAAAAAATGATTGCCTTGGAGCGTGTCGTCTGTTTTCGAGAAATAGGTCATAACACATGTCTATAGCTAATGGGATATCATATCACATGGGCCGTGGCGCGCACGTGCGTTTAATCACTGCCAAAGTAAACAGATTAAAAACGCGGTTTTATCTTCCCGACTACTTGTGGAAATGGGCAAAAATAACAAATAATTATTAGTTTTTTAACAAAAGCTTAATGCCCTGGAGCTCTAGGGTAGTCCAGGACTAATGGCCTCCGTTGCAAAATATTGCAGCAGCTTAAACTGTACCTTCATTACTCATTGCTAACTATAATAACCGAAACAGACCACCTTCTGTATAAATAAAATATAAATATTAGTAGGCGAGTCCATGATGCTAACTGTGAATTAGTTACTACTCGAGCGTCAGTCGTTACGGAAACGTATTAGAATTGGTAGTTTAGATTATATAAAGACTAAATAGTCCTATAATGTTTCCACTTTTAGGGGTGAGGAAAACATCAAGCATCCAAATGTTTTAAAAATTGTAAAAATACCATGATATGATATTGGAAAGGAAAAGCGCGTCAGATATTTTTTTATGCCCCAACATTTTTATGTTAACATGATTAAGTAATGACGTTCATAAGTGTTACTGTGTGACCTATGTGAATAAATAATTTTGATTTCATTTGCCCGACTTGACTTACTTAGATAAATGACCAAAAACCTTTTCGGTAGATATGTTTGCATTTGAATATAGTAATCGCTCCCTAGCCGTAAATAATTAATAGGTAACTTCTTGGTTTGCTCTTCTATCTATCGTTTGTTGTTACTTTATAATTTTTACGTAGTCTGTATAGTGTATACTAGCTTTAGATAAATACGAGACATGTCTCCGATTTTATTTTTATAAGCCTTTAAGAAATTCCTATCTTATTATTATGATCGTAAGAAAATTTAAGGTAGTATTAAGTGTATATTTATGGGATAACTGACTTAGATTTCACTAAAACCTAAATGTAAGTAACCTCAGGCTCCAAAGTTAGTGTTAAGTATGATTTTTAAGGCAATATTATAAACAATGATTAGGTAATATTGTTACATTATATTAAGTTATTGTGATTTATTAGAAATATCTATAATAATAATAAATAATTAATGTTATTACAAAAATAAAAAGTTTTTAAAAATCTTTTTTTTTTGTTTTCTTTTACCTTTTTTTTAATTTATGGATAAATAGTAAAGTACTCCAAAAATATTATATTAAAATGACTCCAAACTTTAAAATGTCATATGATTTTTATTTCCGAACAGTTCTTTCTGTGGACCACAGATTAAAGAGGAACAGATAAACAGCTCGCGAATAAATAAAAATATCTCTTATTTTATCTATCCGAAGGAAAATAATATGATGCCGGGTTGTGGTGTGTACCAATGAGGATTTTTGATATTTTTTTTGCCGTTAGGAGGCAGACCCAACTCACACAAAGCGTCATCTGGTAGCGTAAGTGGTATCAAATAAGGTCAATAAGATTTTTCGATTCTTTTTTTGTCATCAGGCGGAGCTTGGTAGCACGATGGTCCTTGTCGTATCAAAAAGCTGTCAGATATCACAAATTTAAAAACCCTCATTAGACTTTCTTAATAACCATATACTGATGCTAGAATTGCTAGACTTAGTTTCCATCTTCGGTGAGAACCCTGACAAAATTTGGATTGCTCCTCTACCTACATTATTTACCTTGTGCTGTGATCTACGTAGTTTGGCAACTGGAAAACACATGTCCAGACATTTGAATATTAGAGAGAAAATGGAGAAAATGTAGAAAGTTACAATCGTAGCATAAAATAATACCTACGAGACACCAAAATACAATATTATATTATAATAACAAAGAATAATTTTCGAACAATCAAGGGGATTTATAATCATCGATGTAATAAAGGTTAATGAAAATTTAGCAATTATGGCCCTTCCTAAAAACTAAAGCTAGGTCTAACTAAAGGTCTACTCTGAATCCTGTTACCTAACTTTTTTTTGTTAATTCTATAACGAAAACTAAAGACACATGAAAGTGTTTACGAGCTAATCCAAGCATATAATTGCGGACGTCCCTCAAATTAAACATTTATTAAATATCCGGCATTGGGCCCAAAAAATGCGAGCATAAAGCCGCTTTATGCTTTGAGCCGTTTTAACCGTCGAGGCAAGGATGTTGAAGTGGCACAGCGGGGTAAGACTGGGCAAAACAAGGCAAGGTGAGACAAGGCAATAAGAGGCGAGGCAAGACGAGGCAAGGCAAAAGGCAAAAAAGGAAAGACAAGGCACGTCAGGGCGGCATGTGTGATGGTAACGCGATAGCCCGCACGCGCCTCCCGTCTCATTTGCACTCAATCTTAATATCCCAGAGCAGAATGCACCATTTAATATTAATAACTGTGTTTTGCTTTTTTTTATTTTGAGGGTGATACTGGATCTGGCTACAAAGCAAGCGCGGGTTAAAACATACCTACATAAAAGATTCCTATAGTTTGCTTTAGAAAAAAAATTGATGATAAGACGTACTACGATTCCATATTATTCGTTTTAAAATATTTAAAAAAAATAGTGTTTTCACATTACGCGATAACCCGATATCGCGCGCGATAATGCGAGAGGCAGTCTTTGTCATTACATGACATATTGGAGTAGGTAATAAATATCGGATATTGGATCTAATTAATATGAAAACGATCTTATGACAATGACCTAAGCTCATTTCAGACTACGCTATATGCTATTTTGCTATATAGTATACCAAAGAAGGACCTAATGCTATACTATATAGCATGGCGTTCACATTACGCGTTTACAGTAGATCAAGCTCAGTATGGTTGTGTCGCTCGTTTCGATTGTTGGACGGCCGGGGGCGAGGTAGGAGGAAACTACACCAGATTTGTACCAAAAAGTATGCCATACTTCTTTATTCATTTATTGAAAAACATTTCTTACGCAATCGCCTGTAACATATAAAACTGAAGAATACGAGATAAGTCATCTTCCAGGAATCCTATCTCTCAATGAATTACTGGGCTCATTAGGACGGGTCGCGAAAATGATAAGCGAACAAGGGAGGCTCTGTTGGGCGGAAGCGTGGGGTCGTATCTTAACGCTTCTGAGAAACCCTACTGCACTTTTTGATACCGTTGACTTCATTTTTATAATACTTCAATCATACAAAAGGCAGATACCATCTCAATGAATATTTGTAGAGATGTAGAGCGTCCGTGGTGTGTGGTAGAACGCTTGAGTTGCAACTTGCAATTTAGGATGTAGGTTTCATCCTGGGTAGGTTAAGGTGAGATGTACGAGAGGCCCTAAGGCTTAAAACCGACAACGCACTCCTCGGGTATTGCGAGCGGTTAAGGGTGGAGGCCATTTCTTACTATCAGGCGATTCGTCTGCCCGTTCGTCGGGCATAACTACTTTTGAAATAAGAATTCCACAATAATGTGTTCACATTTAAAGTAATATTGAATTAGTTTCTTATTTTCCATCGCTTATTTTTAATTTAATATCAATCGATGTTTAGTAAATTTGTGCTAAAATCTCCCCTCTTGTTGTGTGGTTACTGGTTAGTATCGTGCGTGTGAAACTGTTCTGCCCGTAAGGCGATACCGCCGCGTCTGGTGAACATCGCTCGCTGGGAAATCAAGTCCAACAATGTAAAAGTACATCGCTAAGTGCCAACATGTGTACAATGGTTACGTCAGACGGTCTCGGTATATTCTATTCGGAATATATCAAACGAATGTAATTGAAAGCAGACATTCGCGACCTAAGTAGCAAGCACTTACCTACCTACCATCAGTACAATCAGTACAGTCAAGGAAATTGATTATTTAGTCTTTTGACATGAATTCTACCTACATCTGAAATTATGCGCTAAAGCGCGACACCGCGTAATTAGTTCCACCAAGTGAAAGGAACAAAATATTATGATTACGATGAAACTGCGATTTTCCTCAACTGTAAAATAAATCAATGCCTCTCACTGCTCATCCGCTGCTGCCGCGCCGCTGTGTTTGAGAATGGACCATTTCAAGAATGTATGCAAACTTTCTTGCCGCTGCCGCCCCGCCCCGCCCGCGTTGCCGCCCGCCGCTACGTTAGTAATATCACTAATATTATACAGAATGTTTTTTCAGCCAGTAACCAAATTTTCAAGAGCGAATATTCTCTTGAATTTTTATGTCTTTTATATATCTTTTACTATGGAATTCCTACTTGAAAAAAAACAGCTGTTTCCAACAAAAGTGATATCTTGAAAGTTTGGCTACTGACTGAAAAAACATTCTGTATATCCATTGCCGCCGCGCCGCTCGCCGCAAAATGTAAGATAGCGGCCTTAATCCTTCTAATATTCCGTAGTAATATTAGGATTCTTCTACATTCCAATTCTATTTTAGGAGTCATATATGCATAAGTTAAATTACAATAACCGGCAGCACCGTGGCAGCATCGCCCCAGTATAGTCAATATTAAAATATAATGTCTGTCATTTAATTATTTTTAAACAAAAAATTAAACCGACTTCCAAAGTAAAAATACACAAAAAAAGGATGAAATAAATCTTATTTTCTAAATAATTTCCCTTTTAAATTCAGCAAAAATTTTAACTAAGTATTTCTCTACACAATCTTCATAATTTTGAAGTCGGTACCAGCCCAATAATATCCTGATAAATCATTATTTTATAGAACGTTGGCTAGTACCGACTTCAAAATTACTCGTATGAAGATTGTGTAAAGAAATAGTTAGTTATTTGATACTTTATTGTATATTTTTACCTTGGAAGTCGGTTTAATTTTTTGTTTAAAAACATAGACGTAAAAATAATATTTTTTTCCCTTTTTAGTCATATTTGTTATATTTTTATTAAGCATTTAAATAACGTTTAAAATAAACGATCGAATGTATAATTGAATACGCGCCAAGCTTCCATTAGGTATTGTATATAAGATGATGATGATAATTACTGTAAGTTACATAATGGCATATGCTTCCAGGTCTTTATACAATGTGAAAATTATTAAACGCGTACCCATCTTTAAAGACTAAGGAGTTCTGCTCTGCTCTGCTGCTATAGCAGCAGAGCAGAGCAGAACTCCTTAGTCTATGTGTCCATATAAATTACGAAGAGTTGCCTCGATTCATCATGGATCCCATCATCAGGTCACCACTTTCGTGACTCAGGGACAAATTTCGAATTATGTAAAGATTACATCAACAAAAGAGTTTTGCAGATAGGTTCACAAACGGCAAAGTAATGTTCAAAGATATCAGGTACAATACCACCCGTTTTTAAATAAGGCTTAGCTAGCAAGAGTTCATAAATTTAAATACCTGGGTCATTGTGAAGGAGAACATCGTGAGGAAACCCGCACATTGGTTGGCCCCAGACGTATTGACCAGTCATTCCTCTGGACTAGGCTGTCTATGTTGTGAGAATGCCGTATGTGCTTGGGCAACCATACGACATTTAAATATAACCAACTGTCCCAGGCACTACAGTATTTCAAGAGTGGTTACTTCGCTTGGAGAATACTGTATAAATCATTCAATAACGGATGAAAAGGCTTACGATTTACTGCCAGACCTTTTACACCTGCAATCTATGGGCATCCTACCTCCAACGTTTTAGAATGTTGTTAGGACTACCAAGGTACTGTAGTGCCTCAGGCATGTTTGCAGAAATGCGCACCGACGGCTTTATTGCCATAATAAAAAAAGGAGTCGCGTCGTTGATGCAGCGTGACAGAAGTAGTATTATCAGCATTCTAAGGATTTCGACGGTCACTTCAGACCTTGGATTGGAGTGCATGTTAAATGACTTGAGTCTCAGTTCAGTGCCTAACCAAATTCTTAATTAGTATACTAACATAGATTTTTAAGTGCAATAATATGTATTTACTAACATTATGGATTTTATAATTATCTGAAATAAATTCTTATTATTCTTATTATTATATTATATTATATTATATACAGCGGAACGTATAATCGCCTTCTTTTTTTGGAAGTCGGTTAAGAATTAAAACAGGCAAATTATCTTTCAGCCAAATATAAATAAATAAAATACGTTTATTTCATGCATAGCCCATAGTATAGTTAGTATACAAACGACTTATTTCATTTAAGTATTTACCACCCTGTGCGACTCCGGGCACATGCACGTGTGCTTAGACCCAGTGCCGCGGAAGGGGGCTGTCCAGCCATTGGCGCTAAGCAGTTCAAGATGGTGTTAGGGCTTCCGCGCGTGTGGAACAAATATGAATCAATTTTATTTTTAAATCCTGACAGTAATGGGAGTTTTGCCGGGGAATTTAAATGTTGATGTTGTGGATTTTGTATTTCCTTCATAAATTTGTGTTATTTCGGTTCATAATGTGTAATATTGTTAAAATATTAACCATTAAATTTTCGTTATCGTGCACAAGTGTGGGCAAGTGGTACAACTTCAAAAACGTGCTATTTTGTGTTCCCTCCAAAACTCCCTAGAAACTTTCATTAAAGCTTCTACCACTTTACTGAATGAACTGACTTGACTCATTGACTGCACTGACTATCTATTTGGACTTTGACTAGACTTTAGACTTGACGATTTATGAATACGGTATTGAAAATTGAAACGAAAATTCTATTTCCCGCCTTTTTAACTTGACACTGGCAAATGGTTTTGAGCCGACGCCATATAGGTTTTTAAAAAAATAAAAAAATAATGACAGTAATGTCAGTGGGTGTTGACAATTCAATTAGTGACATTCGGAGTTTTGCCGGGGAGTTCAATGGGTGACGTTGTGGGTTTTTGTATTGCTTTATAAATTTGTGTTATTTCGGTTCTTAATGTGTAATATTGGTAGAATATTAACCATTAAATATTCGTTAACGTGTACAAGTGTGGGCAAGTGGTACAACTTCTAAAAACGTGCTATTTTGTGTTTCCCGCCAAAACTCCCTAGGAACTTTCAGTAAAGCGTCTACCACTTTACTGAATCAACTGACATGACTCATTGACTGTACTGACTATTTATTTAGACTTTCACTAGACTTTAGACTTGACGATATAGGAATACAGTGTTGAAAATTGAAACGAAAGTTCTATTTCCCGCCTTTTTTACTTGACACTGGCAAATAGTTTTAAGATAAGCCGACGCCATAAATTAAAAAAAAAGTGACATTCGCAACTCAAGTGTCACTCTTGAGTTTTGTTATCGTATTTCGTATCTTATCAATTGTAGTAAAATTGTTGATAATTTTGCGTATTTCTGATTCACAACAATGATTTATTGCTAAAATGATAGGAGGACATGTAATTAAAACATTCGCAGATTACTTTTAATGGCCTAATTACCGAATGGCTGGATTCAGTTGGTGAGTTTTCAAAGATTTTCGAAGTTATTTTGTATTTCTATTGTTTATACAGCTTTTCTCATCCTTGATCTGCAATTGAACTAAATTGATCCGTTAATTGACCAATTCGTGAAGACCGTTCGAGGTCGTGTAGCTAAAGGCGGCCTTACAAAATTCATTTTGCTGAAGATAAAGTTTGCTCGCCTAGTTGTTCGCTAGTTTGTTCGCCGCGCTGATGGTAAATGTAGCCTATATGCATCATAATTAAACATTGAATTACTTATTCTGCCCTGTAAGGCGCCCAACGTATATAATGCTAAACTGGTAATTACTTGAACACTCATTAGAATTCGGTAAAAATTATCAGTTTTAGGTTTCTTTCCTCAAGGCCAGTAAAGTTGATGATACACCTGATTTTATAAATACTTATATCAAATACATACCTATTATTTAATATTTATATCTCACTTGTTAATTTTTATTTTTCAGGTATCTTTCTGAGGGCTTTCAAGTTATTATTGAAAAGTCTCAAGAAGCAAAATGCTCTCTCAAGGATGTGCAGCTACGTTTTTTGTGCCCTGATGATTTAGAGGAGGTACTCAAATTTAAATAAAATGATTATTCCTATTGTAGCAGCTATTAAAGTCTGTGATCATTCTTACTTACTAGATGTGAAACTGTCTTGTTGATGTTGATGTTCACGGAAGTAATTATAGACCAAAAAAAATTGATTGATGTAATTAATTTATTCATTGATTTTGCAGGTAAGATCTTTATGTCGAGATTGGTTCCCTATAGAGTATCCACAGTCATGGTACGAAGATATAACATCATCCGAGAGATTCTTCGCTCTTGCAGCAGTGTATAAGAGCCAGATAATAGGTCTTATTGTTGCTGAGATAAAACCATATTTAAAACTAAATGCTGAAGATAGAGGTATATTATCAAGATGGTTTGCATCAAAAGAAACACTTGTTGCATATATTCTGTCACTTGGTAAGTTTTCAGCCTTTTAATAGCCTTTTTGCATTCGTTTTAATTAAGATCTGAAAGGGCATAAACATTAAATAAATAACATTGTCAAAACTTCATTTAAAGTATGCAAATGCATAAAGGCTTAAGTTTCCTTTAAGCCAAAGAATAGTACTTTTTATTAGAATTTTTAGCACCAAAACTATGAACAATCTAAAAACTCGTTTTTAGATTGTTTATAGAGTGCAAAAATAGCTTTAATATAATGTGCTCACTTCACAAAAAGTTTATTGTTAAAAATACTGATCATACATAAATTGCATTTTCAGGTGTTGTTCGTTCCTATCGGCGCTCAGGTGTTGCCACTATGTTGCTAGACGTCCTAATAGACCACCTGGCTGGTCCGGTTCCTCAGGCACCCCATGAGCACCGAGTCAAGGCTATATTCCTACATGTTCTCACCACCAACAATGAAGCCATACTTTTTTACGAAAAAAGAAGGTACAGTTAATACTTAAACTACTAGAAACAACTTTAAAACTTTAGCCCATTCAATCAAAGAAACCAGCAGATTCTTTTGATTTATAAAATTTGATAGATTTCTTATATTTAAGTTTTTATTTTAATTTTGCAACCTAAATATTACTAATTTTAGAATTAAAAATTTCAGATTTAAACTCCACTCATTCTTGCCTTACTACTACTCGATAAAAGGCAGGTGCAAAGACGGCTTCACATATGTGTACTATGTGAACGGCGGTCATGCGCCGTGGGGTCTCTACGATTATGTGAAGTATGTAGCCCGAGCTGCGTGGAGGGGCGGAGGACTGTACCCCTGGCTGTGGGGCAAACTGCGCACTGCTCTCACAATATCATGGCACAGATAGCTCAAATCAAGGCAATCAAACAGAACAAATGTTTCTATAAATTAAACTAACATGGTGAGCAAATTATTATATTTTTATGTCTGAGGTCTGTTTCACAATGCCCAATGATTAGTCTTTTTATCAGATTAATTCAAAATATTGCCTATACTTTGTGTCGTTATGACAATGGTCATAACAACACAAGGTATAGGGATGCTTTATGGTCTATATTCTCCATGACCCTTGAATTCAGTCAATAAAATAATCTGATAATTGTGTCACAAGTCACAGCCTATGAAGGTTTAAATAAAATAATATTGACTTAATTATTAAAACAAAATTAGAATTTAACTGACAAACCTGTAAATATTATATTATGTATTTGTACAATGCGTTAATTAGAATCAAAAGAACAAATGTCATCATTCATTCATCAATTTACCTGTTACATGCCAAACACTGATAATAATCTGAGGTAAAATAACTTTGAACGGACTCTACGGCATTGCATGAATTTATTTATGGTAACAAGTTATTCTAAGAATAACGGTTATCAGTTTTTAAGCGACCACTGAATCTTTCAAATAGAGCAAAAGAGTCACAAGCGTTTCTTATGTGTCTAAAAATGAAGGAATTAGCCATGAGGAAGTACATTCACATGTTGTTGTGACTTGTCGACTTCCTTAAGTACTATGAAGGTAATATTAAAATAACACATAAATAAACATAAAATTTTGTTGCATCTGTTAGATTAAAAACAGGTGAACAAAGGAACAGAGAGAAGTAGAAAAAGTAAAAATAATAAAATAACAGGTGTTTATTTTTTTTACTTTTTCTACTACTTTTAGCTTACTTAGCCTATTGTCGGTAAATTAATCATTTCTCTTAATTCTTCAATCATTTTTATTTAATATCTAATTTAACTTAAACTTTTATTTTATTTAATAACTTATTTATGTCTTAAAATAAAACTTCTTAAAAATCTTCACTCTTCATCTCCAATTTCTTAATAAGTAGATAAGAAAAATACATTTGTGTCATTGTTGCCATCTTTATAATATTTTATATTATAAATAATAACAAAATCTAAAATTGTGCAGAGTGAATCCATGCTATGCCTTTAATCATGTTTTATAAACCTCTATTGAAAATTAAGAAGTTAAATTCATATAAGCAAGAAGTTTTGAAATATTTGAAAGATAAGTTTTTTGTTCCTAAAATTTATATTTATTATAATTAAATATTGTGTATATCACAAGTGTTTACAATGTAACTAGCACTGCCTCAGGTTTATTGCAATTGTATTATCATAGTATACTGGACGTCGAAATCTTATGCTTAAAGTCTGAGAAAGTCAACACTTTAGTTAATTAAAATAATCCCTATTTTTCTGTTGCGTATTAGTTAATAATATTATAACGTGTTTACTTAAAGAGGGCTTTTCGAGACATTATAAAGTCTACATACAATACAAGTACACAACACTTATCATATATGTAGATTGTAGACTTCCTTTTTTTTAGTCCCCTTTTTATGTAAACGCGTAGTAATTGTTCACAAACTGTGCCTATAATCTGATTCATGTTTGACATCTCGTTTTATTTATTTGCACTATTAATGTTAAATAGTTATGTTAATAATATAGTCGGTAATATGTTATGTAAGATTCATTCAGTATCATTTGAGAAGTCCGTGGATACAAGATCTGTGTACTACAGAATGTGCCATCAACTCATGCCAAGAAATAAGTAAGAAGCCTATGTGTTCACATTAAGGAGTTAATTTTGTAAAAGTGTATGTCTGTCTGTTCATGTGGTTACTGGAAATCGGATTGTTTAAGGAATATTTACCTATAAGAGACCTGAGACGGCTTTGTTGAAGTTTTAAGCGAAATTTGAAAAATACAGTACTTTTTTTATCTAATCTAAATTTTAAAATGTGTCCTTTTTTTTCTTTTGACTCTATTTTGTCCTATTTTCGTTATTATTATATTATTGTGCAACAAAATCATTTAAATTTTTTATACATGTACTCCCAGAAATTGGTATGATCCTGTACCTACTAATCAGAATTATAAAATGCGTATTGTATTTTTTTTAAACTATTAGCTGAAATTATGTTTTTACTAATATCGAAAATGAACGCATTCTTTGTAAAAACAAATTCAATGAATGAATGATTTTAATTGTATGTTGTAGAATGCATATCTTTGATATGAAAAGGAAATAGAAAATTATGACCAACATAACAGACCAATTTGTGTTTTTTCATAGTATTAAAGTAAACAATTCAAAAGGTGCGTCCATTTTCAAACAACCACAGATTTTTCCAAAGTAAACCTTTTTAATCCTGTTTAACAATAATTATGTCAATTAAGTACCTATTTGTTCGTACTTTGAAGCGAGAAGTATTTCACTTTGATTTACGTATGTATTTATTACGTGAATCCGAACTTTTTTACCTAGAGCACCTGTTCGGAATGTTGAACATAATTTTTTAACACTACATAAAAATAGTTTTTGTTATACTCAGCAAGTTTATGACTGTAGAGACCAGTAGAATAATCTGCTATAGATACGACAGTTAGTTGTACCTACCTACTTCTAAGAAGAAGGAATGGTTATTCAACTTCTTGTGTATTGTACTTTGCAAGAAATCTAAAGTGAGGGTTTTTGTACTTTGGTTATTATTTTGGGAGTTTTTCTAATATGACGAAAGAGATGTCTAATAAGTAATAATAATTAATGGATTATGTATTAGACATATCTTTCTTCCCCATTAGCTGTGTCGTAAGGAAAGGTCTCCGGCTCTACCTTATATCTATGCTATTTACTGTATAATGGACTGTTTTACTATCTTCTAATAAGTGTCAGTGTTTTTATCTGTATTTTTAAACAAAGTGACAAAACTTGTGAATCAGCTTTCATAAACAAGTATTGGAAGAAAAACAGAGCCTATAATCAAGATGCATTCGATAATTTCGACGGCGAAGTTAGAAATCAAAAATGTATGGGATTTGACACAAGTCATCGCTAAGTGACATGTCGCTTGCGATGCCATATGTCGAATTCCATACATTTTGTTTTCGAACTTCGCCGTCGAAATTATCGAATGCATCTTGACTAAAGGCCCAGGCCCCTAGAAGATTATTTTGCCTGGTCTATAATATGACGTGTCGTGTGACTGACGAGGAATGTCGCTATGAACCTCGGACTATCAAACCACAGCAAAACTACAATTACGTAACGCCATTGCTTGGTTAAAGTGATAGATCCCTTCCTTACTGGAATTTGTTATTATGAGTTTCTTTTTTTTTTGTTATTCATTTATTTGTGCCTAACTGCAAACAGTACGCACGCAGTAAGTTTATCCTTGCTATTATAAAGATATCATGAACAATCGTTGCTGATTAGAGAAATTACATCTGCCTACAGTTCAACCTTATAATTGTAAATGAACCCTCATTGTTATCAAAATTAAGACACACGCTTACCTTTTCAACAAATACTAAGTACGCAGAGTGTTTTAATAGGCGACTGCGTGAAACGCTCACTACTCTGCGGAAGTACGCAAATCTTTTTTGATACGATTTTTAAAAGTTACTCGGTAAGACAAGGTTTGATTACAAAATTTTTCTTCATTCAGCCACGTTTTTGTGATGTTTTAATATAATGACACTTTATTGGCGAGAGTGAGATTTATTTTTATTTATATATTTTTTATAATAACTCACTATACACCAAAGTAAATAATATCCTCTTAATCGTTTACTAAAGTAATTTAATTTAGATAGTAACTGTAAAATGAGTATTATTTTGTGGACATTTTAGTTTTTCTATTGTGATAAATTAATTATATTATATGATATTGATGTATTATAATTCGTCCGTTTGAGTTTGAGGCTCCAAACTAAATTTGTTTTCAGTTGGTTGTATAATATTAGCTTGGTTATATTTATACACTTGTAATAAAATTATCTAGCTTCCAAATAAATAATAATATAATTGTTGACAAAGCTTGCTGTTTTTTCTAGTTTCAGCTACCTCTTACCTCTTTTGTTGTTCTCTTAGCACAGGTATGGGCAACCTTTGACACGTTGAGGGCCAAACTTTAGCGTGCAAATATGTTCGCGGGCTGCGTTTAAAAGTACTAAGTGCATTTTAAAGTAGTGATAATATTTTTTGCGATAGATATTAGACATGAAATAATACTACAATGTAATTATAGTACAATTTATTAAAGTAACAAAATGAAATTTTAAAAAATGGTACATTATAATTAAATAGTTAAAGGACATCATCCATTTTGGTCCAAAATTGAAAGTGCAGGCCAGAAAAAAAAGTGGGTTATTCTAATAGAAGTTGTCCGTCTAATCATTTCTTACTATGGCACCAAAGTTGTATCAGCATTGTACTTTTTTTTATTTGAGTTCGAAAATTCTATTTTTTCATACATTTTCGAAAAAAATAATTATAAAAACAAATGAAGTAGCTTGACAAAACATGACATTTTGGATGTTTCTTTATACAATATACTTAACATGAATATTAACTTCCTCATCCGAGCTTATTCTCGGTTGCAACCTCAGCGACAATGCTTCAAAGTCGATGTCCGCTATCTAATCTAGGTGATTTGACAAGGTTACTGGTTTTTACTCAGAGCGACTGCCGTCTGAACCCCGCAACCCAAAGGGCAAACCACAGAACCAATATAACCTAATAAAAAGTAGTCTTTCAACTTGACTTAGCATAAACATTTCTTGGAATAACGGTTAGTATATTATAATAATGGCGGCGCTTACAATAGACAAGCCGGTAAAGCCACCACACACAGTACCGCCGCGCCCCTGCCCCAACCGCCAAAACCCTTTGTCTGCTCTTGCAACCCGCCGCTCTAGCGCATACAATGTATTTGCATCAAGAGTGAGCGCGCAATATGCTCCTCTCGCTCGCACATGACACCACGTGCAGCATTTGCCGTTTGCGATGCGACTGACTATATAGTACCGAAAGCATCGCTGCCGTGTACGTTGGTTTCATAGTTTCGCTCGCTCGCTCCCGTCGTTTGTTTTTGTTTGTTATCGTATTTTGTTAAGTTTTGTTTCTTCGTTTTAATATCGACTGTTACGTTTCGTTATTGACTGTTCCGTATACGAGTCATGGAAGACTGTATCTTGTGCCGTGTACCAACAGCGAATCGGCGGAGATATGAATGGACTTCCCGAGAAAGAGAACATCTTGATATCGCTCAAATAGTGATTGAAGAATTGGTAGATAGACAGGTAAATAACACATTCTCCTATATATAACTACCTGTTAACAAATGACAGCACTGTATTATGTTATTGTTGTATGTTAACGATCACCCAAAACCCGTCCTTTCGATCTTAAGGTTTATTTTCTATGTTTATACTAAACTAATCTTGAACCAACAGTCATTTATTTGACGAAAAATAATAGGTAAAACAAAGACAAAGCATGCTCCTCTTCCTTGAGGTAATTAAGTATGTGTTTATTGTTCTTCGTGTGTTTTAATCTGCATAGATACCTGTTTCAAAGTATGTGTTGTGGACTGTGATCACGTAATATATATACCTATGTACATATATACTTGTATGTGTAATGGTTTTTGATTTCAGTATTGACGATTTATGTTTTTTTATTTCCAGTTGGAGCGCACTGAGTTCATTTGCCGACCATGTTGGCAAAGAACAGAAAGAACTTACCGACGACGTATTCGAGAAGTTGAAGAGCAGGTTGACCAAGAAGATAATCCACCCGAAAATCCAAATCCAACACCTACTTCGTTGGATTTGCCGGGTCTTCTTCGCGCACCTAATACAGTGTATATTCCAAGATTGTGCAAGTGAATCTCGACGTCGTGTTCCCGAAAACATCACTCTTCGCATGCTCTGCCGCTACAGTTATTTTATACCAGAAAGTGCACGTGTATGCAGTGAACATTTGGAACAAAATCTGTGGTATTTGCTGCCTTTGCAAGACAATGCATCTACAGAGTTTACTGCTGCCTAGATAACAAGTATTTTTTTAATACTACAAAAACATATTTCTCAAGACATCATTGACTTTGAACAGTTTGAAAATATGGCACCAGATGAATTTCATACCTGGACAGGTTTGCGTCAAAGCCAGTTTGCAGAATTACTGGAGGCCTTACCAAGCCTGGCAATAAACAAAAGAAACACCATATTGGCCGCAGTATTGGTTAAGTTAAGAACGGGAGATTCGAACGCAAGGCTTGCAAATATATTTAAATGCGGTGAAACGACATTCCAGAGATGGTTACAAATCGGACGCAACGCACTTTTGGAAGATTTCGTGCCCTTAAACCTTGGGTTTGATCATATGACAAGGCAGGAAGTGGTTCAACGGAACTTATTATTGCCTAATAATCTGTTTGGATATCCTTCAAGTCCAGAAGGCGAAAGGAAAGCGATTACTATTTGTGATGGCACTTATGTTTACCTACAGAAAAGTAGCAAATATTTTTTTCAACGTGATTCGTATAGCCATCAAAAATATAGAAATCTACTTAAACCTTTCCTCTTGGTTTTTTGCGATGGACATATCATCGACGTGATCGGACCATACGCCGCAGTTACTTCGGACGCAGATATAATGAATGGCTTAGTAAATAATGAAAACAGTGCGTTCCACTGGTTTTATAGAAGTGGAGATATATTTATTTTGGACCGTGGATTCCGCGATTCTGTGGCAAATCTCGAATCGTGTGGTTATGTAACACATATGCCAGAAACAAAGTATCCCAATGAGACACAGTTAACCACAGAACAGGCTAACAAATCAAGACTGATTACGATTTGTCGTTGGGTAGTTGAAGTGGTCAACGGAAGAATTAAACGAGATTTTCGACTGCTGCGTAGCATCTATAATAATAGAGCTCTTAGAAGCATGTTTGATTATTTTAGGATCGCGGCAGCCATATTAAATCGCTTTCATGTTTTAATTGAGGACAACCCACATGCTAGAGACATTTTGGAGATTATACATGAAAGAAATAATACACCAAACAGATTGTCAGAACTCGTAGAACGGCATAATTACAACCGCAGACGTGCTCAATTCAGGATGATGACAGCTGATATGGAAGAGTTGGACAAATTGGAAGAGTTGTTCAACAGAACAATTCCAGGACATCACGCGACCGCCAACCTTCAAGGATGTCCCAGAGCATTCTGTTTATCATCTCATCGAGACAACCGGATCACCTGTCCACGCGCGTGCCAGGAGTTTACCGGCGGTTTGGTACGATAGGGTTGTAAAAGAATTCCAAATGATGCAAGAGCTAGGCATATGTAAACCTTCAAACAGTGAGTGGGCCAGTCCTTTATATGTAATACCTAAGACAGATGGCGGCATCCGACCCTGCGGGGACTATAGGATATTAAATTTAATTACGAAGCCAGATCGTTATCCTATACCTAGAGTACAAGATTTTACGTATGGGTTACATAATATTTTTTTTTTTTCAAAATTAGATATTTGTAGAGCCTATCATTTTATAGGTATTAATCCAGATGACATAAAAAAAACAGCCATTATTACGCCATTTGGGCTTTTTGAATTTCCAAGAATGAAGTTTGGCCTGCGTAACGCAGCACAAACATTTCAAAGATTTATTAATAATACAGTTTTATCAGGTATAGAGCAATTGAATTATGTCGGCGACTGTACAGGGGGCGAAGTGCAGTCAGTCGTGTTCGGGTACATAGATGACGTAATAGTAGGATCGGATAACCCTGATATACATAGAGAACATTTGCGGTTAATATTTGAAAGGTTAAGTAAATATAAAATGTCTATTAATTTAAGTAAATGTGTTTTTGGACAATCCTCTATAGAATTTTTAGGCTATTTAGTTTCAGAAAAAGGCATAAGTCCGATGCCAGATAAAGCTAAAGCTATCGAGTCATACCCGAAACCGGAACTATTAATATATATTACCGGCTAATTATAATAGCCTAAAAATTCTATAGAGGATTGTCCAAAAATACATTTACTTAAATTAATAGACATTTTATATTTACTTAACCTTTCAAATATTAACCGCAAATGTTCTCTATGTATATCAGGGTTATCCGATCCTACTATTACGTCATCTATGTACCCGAACACGACTGACTGCACTTCGCCCCCTGTACAGTCGCCGACATAATTCAATTGCTCTATACCTGATAAAACTGTATTATTAATAAATCTTTGAAATGTTTGTGCTGCGTTACGCAGGCCAAACGTCATTCTTGGAAATTCAAAAAGCCCAAATGGCGTAATAATGGCTGTTTTTTTTATGTCATCTGGATTAATACCTATAAAATGATAGGCTCTACAAATATCTAATTTTGAAAAAAAAAAATATTATGTAACCCATACGTAAAATCTTGTACTCTAGGTATAGGATAACGATCTGGCTTCGTAATTAAATTTAATATCCTATAGTCCCCGCAGGGTCGGATGCCGCCATCTGTCTTAGGTATTACATATAAAGGACTGGCCCACTCACTGTTTGAAGGTTTACATATGCCTAGCTCTTGCATCATTTGGAATTCTTTTACAACCCTATCGTACCAAACCGCCGATAAACTCCTGGCACGCGCGTGGACAGGTGATCCGGTTGTCTCGATGAGATGATAAACAGAATGCTCTGGGACATCCTTGAAGGTTGGCGGTCGCGTGATGTCCTGGAATTGTTCTGTTGAACAACTCTTCCAATTTGTCCAACTCTTCCATATCAGCTGTCATCATCCTGAATTGAGCACGTCTGCGGTTGTAATTATGCCGTTCTACGAGTTCTGACAATCTGTTTGGTGTATTATTTCTTTCATGTATAATCTCCAAAATGTCTCTAGCATGTGGGTTGTCCTCAATTAAAACATGAAAGCGATTTAATATGGCTGCCGCGATCCTAAAATAATCAAACATGCTTCTAAGAGCTCTATTATTATAGATGCTACGCAGCAGTCGAAAATCTCGTTTAATTCTTCCGTTGACCACTTCAACTACCCAACGACAAATCGTAATCAGTCTTGATTTGTTAGCCTGTTCTGTGGTTAACTGTGTCTCATTGGGATACTTTGTTTCTGGCATATGTGTTACATAACCACACGATTCGAGATTTGCCACAGAATCGCGGAATCCACGGTCCAAAATAAATATATCTCCACTTCTATAAAACCAGTGGAACGCACTGTTTTCATTATTTACTAAGCCATTCATTATATCTGCGTCCGAAGTAACTGCGGCGTATGGTCCGATCACGTCGATGATATGTCCATCGCAAAAAACCAAGAGGAAAGGTTTAAGTAGATTTCTATATTTTTGATGGCTATACGAATCACGTTGAAAAAAATATTTGCTACTTTTCTGTAGGTAAACATAAGTGCCATCACAAATAGTAATCGCTTTCCTTTCGCCTTCTGGACTTGAAGGATATCCAAACAGATTATTAGGCAATAATAAGTTCCGTTGAACCACTTCCTGCCTTGTCATATGATCAAACCCAAGGTTTAAGGGCACGAAATCTTCCAAAAGTGCGTTGCGTCCGATTTGTAACCATCTCTGGAATGTCGTTTCACCGCATTTAAATATATTTGCAAGCCTTGCGTTCGAATCTCCCGTTCTTAACTTAACCAATACTGCGGCCAATATGGTGTTTCTTTTGTTTATTGCCAGGCTTGGTAAGGCCTCCAGTAATTCTGCAAACTGGCTTTGACGCAAACCTGTCCAGGTATGAAATTCATCTGGTGCCATATTTTCAAACTGTTCAAAGTCAATGATGTCTTGAGAAATATGTTTTTGTAGTATTAAAAAAATACTTGTTATCTGGGCAGCAGTAAACTCTGTAGATGCATTGTCTTGCAAAGGCAGCAAATACCACAGATTTTGTTCCAAATGTTCACTGCATACACGTGCACTTTCTGGTATAAAATAACTGTAGCGGCAGAGCATGCGAAGAGTGATGTTTTCGGGAACACGACGTCGAGATTCACTTGCACAATCTTGGAATATACACTGTATTAGGTGCGCGAAGAAGACCCGGCAAATCCAACGAAGTAGGTGTTGGATTTGGATTTTCGGGTGGATTGTCTTCTTGGTCAACCTGCTCTTCAACTTCTCGAATACGTCGTCGGTAAGTTCTTTCTGTTCTTTGCCAACATGGTCGGCAAATGAACTCAGTGCGCTCCAACTGGAAATAAAAAAACATAAATCGTCAATACTGAAATCAAAAACCATTACACATACAAGTATATATGTACATAGGTATATATATTACGTGATCACAGTCCACAACACATACTTTGAAACAGGTATCTATGCAGATTAAAACACACGAAGAACAATAAACACATACTTAATTACCTCAAGGAAGAGGAGCATGCTTTGTCTTTGTTTTACCTATTATTTTTCGTCAAATAAATGACTGTTGGTTCAAGATTAGTTTAGTATAAACATAGAAAATAAACCTTAAGATCGAAAGGACGGGTTTTGGGTGATCGTTAACATACAACAATAACATAATACAGTGCTGTCATTTGTTAACAGGTAGTTATATATAGGAGAATGTGTTATTTACCTGTCTATCTACCAATTCTTCAATCACTATTTGAGCGATATCAAGATGTTCTCTTTCTCGGGAAGTCCATTCATATCTCCGCCGATTCGCTGTTGGTACACGGCACAAGATACAGTCTTCCATGACTCGTATACGGAACAGTCAATAACGAAACGTAACAGTCGATATTAAAACGAAGAAACAAAACTTAACAAAATACGATAACAAACAAAAACAAACGACGGGAGCGAGCGAGCGAAACTATGAAACCAACGTACACGGCAGCGATGCTTTCGGTACTATATAGTCAGTCGCATCGCAAACGGCAAATGCTGCACGTGGTGTCATTTTATCGCTCGATAATAACAAGAATAATAAAATATATTGCGAAACATCAGCTCAGAATATTAGGCCGTATATATGGTATATGCGGCCTAATATTCTGAGCTGATGTTTCGCTCAGTTTAGGAAAAGTGTTTTTCATAAATTTCACGATGTTTCACATCCCGGAGTTAGAGCATCGCGTACGTTAATTAGTAAAAAAGTTTTTGAGGGATGGATATGTCGTTTCGGTTGTCCTAAAATTATTACCACTGATCAAGGTAGACAGTTTGAAAGCGAATTATTCACAGATTTAATGAAATTATTAGGTATTCAAAAAACTCGGACTACTCCATACCACCCACAGTGTAATGGCAAGATATAAAGGTGGCATAGGTCTTTAATATCGGCGATGACGGCTAGATTGAATAATAATCTATCATGGTTAGTAGAACTACCCACGGTCCTGTTAGGATTAAGAGCTGTTTGTCAAGTGGACAATGATAATATTAGTGCTGCGGAATTTGCTCTGGGTCATTGTTTAAGGTTGCCGGGAGAATTTTGTTCTGATAATAGTATGAAAATTGATAACCCACATTCATTTATAATAAAATTAAGAGACACTGAGCAAAATTAAGCCCATAAAAAGGGCATTTAAAGATAGTAATAGTACTTTTGTGCATGCTGATCTAAAGTCCTGTTCACATGGAGTGGACGCGGTACGGAGACCGCTAACGCCTCCGTACAGCGGACCACATAAAGTTTTAGAAAGAGCTAGTAAAGTTTTTAAAATATTAATTGAGAATGTAATGTTTCGATCGATAGACCCAAGCCCGCGTATATTTTAGAAGAAAATGAAGTTAGACATGACAGTAGCTTAGATCAGCATAAAGAGGCTAATGTTTATACGCATTTACAGCAATCACGTAGTGGCAGAAAAATTAAAAGACCTGTAAGATTTATGGACTGTAACTAGGTTAACAGTGCATTATAGTGTTAGCAAATAAGTACGCGAAAATTGCGTAATGTCACCTCAGCACATACTAATTGTTATAAGTTTTAGTTATGAATATTTGCATTCATTTTATTTTAGTGTCGGCTCAACAAGTTAATTATATATATTATTATATAAATTTGATTATCCAGCTCAATTCACAAAGTTTAAAGTTGACAGTATTAAAAGTTGTTCGAGCGCCTACAATTTCTACATAGCAACGGGGGATAAAATATACGGCCACCCACAAATTTATATTTCAAGTACCCTACGCATTGGTCATTTTTATGTATTTGCTTATTCATTTCACTTTCTTCTTGTCTCTCTTTGTTCTCACAAGCAAGTTGCAATAAATTTACGTTTTCAAGTCAATCTTTAATTTCGACCAACCTACTATACAAAACATCTGGCGACCGTGAAAAAATACTATACTATATACTATATACTATACTATAATCCAAAGATACGAGGAATTTCAACAATACGAAATAAGAAATTACGTTGCGGTTATTCGACGATCCAACTATTGCATCATCTTGGTCAGTGATCTGATCTGATCTGATCTGATCTGATGCTGGATCAGAGTGATCCAGCTGAAGACGTAATTATTATTTCTGGAAGTAGAAAGAGACGAAACTGAAGATGTTGTTGTGGGATCTTGCTACGATTCGACTTTTCAGATAAGTGTCTTCCTATTCTTCCACATTACAACCATTAATAGCTAAAACCTTACTTTCTATCTATATCCTACTTTCCTGTGTTCTACATTATTGCTTCCAAGTCATAATAATCCTCATCTACTAAAATATAAAACATTACTTTGTTCTAATTGGTATATTTTGCATGATATTTGGCCCAAAAATTATATTACTTTAAAAGTAAATGTAATTTAAAAGTAAAGTGTATAAATGTTACAATAAAGTATATAAAAAAAATAATTAATTAAGTGAATTAAAAAATCTATTTGAGGAGTTCATTGTCTGAAATAAGCATAAGAAAAATAGTACCTAAGTTGCAAACCTATTAGATATTATTTGTCAATTGAATATAGAAAGCATAAACTTATCATTATTTGCCGACTTTCAGGCGATCTAATTTGGAAAAACCTTGGAAAATCATTTAAGGCGAAGCTTAAGGCGAGCGGCCATTTTGTGGAGAACCAGGTGACACCAAATCAAGGAGCGTGAGCGATTTTTTTCCTTTTTACATGCCTACAAGACAATTTAAAAAAAATAAGATTTAAAGTTAAGGCGAAGTCTAAGCAAATTATATTTTATTTAAGGCGAAGTTAAAAAAAAAATACAAAATTAAATAAATTTAATTGAACATTTAAGGGGAAGTTTATAATAATAAGATTTACATTTAAGTGGAAGTGCATTAATTATAATTATTTCAATATATATATATATATATTTTTTTCTTTTTGTTATTTTGTTAATTGTCTATTACAATGCCTAACGATGCTGACAAGTGTAAATTAAAGACATTACTTGCTAAGCGCACTTCTTTAAAAGGTCGCATTACAAAATTTAAAAACTACATCGATTTGATTTCTAAAAGGGAAGATCTATCTACTGTTCAACTAACAGAAGTGTCAATCAAATTAGAAAAGTTTCGTTTATTAACAGTTCAATATGAACAAGTGCAAGATTCAATTGATGTATTAAATTCAGATAATTTAACATTTGAAATAAATGAGCGGGATGCTATTGAGCAAGATTGTGCTACATGTATGGCAATGGCACAAACTATTATAACTAAGTTTAGTAACAACAAAGATGAACATAACAACTCTTCCTTATCTCAGTGTCATCGCGATCATTTTGAAGCTGAATTTAAATTGCCTCAATTACAAATTAATAAATTTGATGGTGTATATTTTAGATGGTTAGAGTTTCGTGACACTTTCTTGTCTGTTATACATAATAACGATCGCATCAAGTCTATTCACAAATTTCATTATTTAATATCATATTTAGTAGGTGATGCTGCACGAATTATATCCAATTTAGAGGTTTCCGAGGCTTACTATAATGATGCGTGGCGCTTACTTTGTGAGAGGTACGACAATAAACGACAGCTTTTAAATCACCATTTAAATGCTCTCTTCAAAATTGAATCGTTGAGTCGCGAATCCGAACGATCTTTACGTTTTCTTGTGAACCATGTTACTAAAAACTTGCGTGCCTTATCTAGTCTAGGGCAATCTACACAGCATTGGGACATTTTAATAATTCACATAGTTTCTTCAAAACTAGATACATGCACTTTAATTAAATGGGAAGAAATGCGTAACTCTTTGGATGAGGTACCTACGTTAGAACAATTTAATAAATTTTTAACGGATCGAGCTGACATACTAGAAAGTTAAATCGTAACAAATTAGATAAGATGAGAGGATCAAGTGGCTCCTCGCGGCCCCTAAGGCTCTAATGTTAACGCTGAAAGAGTTCATACAAAATCATTTTCATTCTTACAAGGTAAAAATAACAACAACAACTTTAAATCTTGTATTATTTGTAAGATCAGCATAAAATATATGAGTGCGAAATATTTAAGGCAAAGAACTACGACGAAAAAATTTGTGACGTTCGGAAATTTAAATTATGCATGAATTGTTTAAGGGAAATCAGCCTTACAACTGCAAACTAGGTCCATGTCGTGTGTGCAAAAGAAAACACAATACTTTGCTTCATCAAACGAAAGCAACAGATGGTAATTTTTGTTCTGAAAATTCTAGTGATACAATTGTAAACTTTTCTATACAACCAACAAATCAAGTTTTGCTTTCTACTGCTATAATTTAAGTACGAAATCCTAAAACTAATAAATCTATTAAAGTGCGTGCATTACTTGATTGCGGAAGTCAATCGTCCTTTATAACTAAAAGGCTAAAAGATTGCTTGAATTTAGAATCATGTTCTACAAATAAAATTAGTGTTATAGGTATTGGCAACAATTTATCTAATTATATAACAGAAAGTTGCATTGCTCAACTCAATTCCATACACGAAAATTACAATATAACCTTAGCTTGTTTTGTTCTCAAAGAGTTAACAGGATCAATTCCTACTACTGCTATCAACTTACATAATTTCAAATTTCCAAACAATGTAATACTTGCCGATCCAAATTTTAATATTCCATCGTCCATCGATATGATTATAGGTGCAGACTTATTTTGGGATGTTATCGCTAATAAAGAACAATCTTTAAATTCAGGATATAACATTAAACTGAGAAGCTCTAAATTTGGTTGGTTGATCACAGGTTCTATTTCAACAACTTTATCTAATACTAAGAAAATTCAATGTCATAATTCAGTTCTAACTAATAATTTATATGCGGAAAATGTAAATGATTTATTACAAAGGTTTTGGGCTATTGAAGAAGTTCCAAATAAATCTACGCTCACTAAAGTCGAAAGGGCTTGTGAGCAACATTTTATATAAAATACCATTCGCTTACCTAGTGGAAGATTTTCTGTTCAACTTCCTCTGATTGATACACCTGATTGTTTAGGTAATTCTCACAATATGGCACTACATAGATTTTTAAATTTGGAGAAATGCTTTAGGAAGTATCCGAAATTGAAAACCCAATATTCCAACTTTATCAATGAATACTTGAAACTTGGGCATTTAGAAGAATTGTCTAATGCAAAATCTCTGAGACAATCTCATTTTCTTTGTCATCATGCAACATTTAAAGAGAACAGTGAATCTACTAAAATTAGAGTGGTATTTGATGGTTCCGCGCCAACTACTTCGGGGTTTTCACTAAACGATATCCAAATGGTTGGATAAAATATTCAAGATTCTTTATTTGCTATTCTCATTAGGGCGCGACAATATAAGTTTCTACTCACAGCTGATATAGAGAAAATGTATCGCCAAATTAACTTGCATCATGAACATCAAAATTTGCAGTTAATTTTATGTAGGGAAAACGAAACAGATAGAATCAAAACCCTACGCCTTAAAACTGTTACGTACGGTCTTGCAAGTGCAAGTTTTTTGAGTACACGTTGTCTCTGGCAATTAGGACACGAATGTACTGATAAATCCATTGGTAAAATTATTAAACAAGACTTCTATGTCGATGATGTTATAACAGGCGCAGATAGCGAAAATTAACTTAAATATATTCAAACTGCTGTATCAGGCACTTTAAAGAAGGCGTGTTTTAATTTTCGCAAATACAAATCTAATTGCAAATCAA
This sequence comes from Phengaris alcon alcon, assembly GCA_037179445.1. Lineage (NCBI taxonomy): Eukaryota > Metazoa > Arthropoda > Insecta > Lepidoptera > Lycaenidae > Phengaris > Phengaris alcon. The sequence goes on from JAYRCH010000193.1 coordinate 361,674, forward strand.
TTCTAAGCTCAGATATAGTTAACTCAACTGGTGAGTTTAGTATTAGTTCATCAACCAGTGCTTTAGGTATCAATTGGAACCCTGACGATGATAATATACGGATTTCCTTTGAAGTTCCACCAAAGGAACAATTTGTTACTAAGCGGCTAATTATATCATTTACTTTTAAAATATTCGACCCCTTGGGCTTGATAAGTCCATGTGTGGTATTAGCAAAAGTTATATTACAATCTCTGTGGCAAAGGGGGCTAGATTGGGATGAACCAGTCCCCAAAGACATACAAAGGTCTTGGAATGAATTGAGCAATAACTTACCACATCTTTTAAATGTCAACGTACCGCGAAGAGTTCTGTGTGACCAATTACAATTATGTTGAGTTACATTCATTTAGTGACGCTTCTTTGCGGGCTTTTGGAGCTTGTATTTATCTAAGATCTATGAATAATAAAGATATCATTAATGTGCAATTATTATGTTCTAAGTCGAAAATTTCTCCTATTAAACCTACTACTATACCCCGTTTAGAACTATGCGCAGCACTTCTAGCAGCTAAGTTATCGAAGGTAGTAGTACCGTCGCTTAGATATACAGTCGCACGCCAGGTACATTGGTGCGATTCTACTGTTGTCCTTGGATGGCTTCGTGCTGAATGTCATAAATTAAAACGTTCGTAGCAAATAGGGTTATAGAGATATCTGAACTTACCGATGTCGAATCATGGCATTATATTCCTACTTTAATGAATCCAGCGGATCTTGTTTCTAGGGATGTCACACCAAAATATATAATCTCAAAGAAAATGTGGTGGAATGGTCCTGAATTTTTATCTAAGCCAAAATTGAGAGTGGTATATTCCTTCCCCAGATATCTCAAATGAGTTTATCTTACCTGAGATTAAATTAAGCTCTACAGCAGGCTTGCTAGATGAAACTAAAGAAGTAAGCGTAATTGAGTTTGAAAAATATTCTAAATTTACAAAGGTTCATAAAGTGTTAGGTTATGTTAAGCGTTTTATTTTTAATCTAAGAAACATAACAAATACACGTGAAGGAGTTTTAAGCTTGGATGAGCTAAACGATGCTTTCTATAGTCTATGTATGATTTCTCAAATTGAATCTTTCCCCAAAGAATATAAGTTATTAGAAAACAGTAAATCTCTAAGTAACAAGTCGAGCATTTTGTCATTGACTCCTGTTTTCGATGATAATTTAAAACTAATAAGAGTTGGTGGTATATTAAATAATTCGGATTGCGATTTCAATAAAAGACATCCTATTCTTCTTCATTCAAATCATCATCTGACTAAGCTAATTTTCGAACGAGATCACATTCGTCACATGCATGCCGGGCCACAATTATTATTATCGTTAATTCGTGAATCTATTTAGCCAATAAATGGTGCGCGAAACACGGTGCATAGATGCATAATATGCAGGCGTCATCAAGGAAGGGCTTGAAGTCCTTTAATGGGCAATCTACCCGTACAAAGAGTTATGCCAGATTTTCCTTTTAAAACTGTGGGCGTTGATTTTGCGGGTCCATTCTATATATTAATAAGAGGGGTCGCGGGGCGAGAACAATCAAGGCGTATTTATGTCTATTCATATGTTTTCGTTTTAAACCTTTCCAAAGTTGGTTTTTTACAGGCGCTTCGCAGATTTATTTCTAGGCGTGGAAAACCTTCAGAAATATTTTGTGATAACGGCAAGAATTTTGTCGCGGCAGCCAAAGAGATAGGCAACTTTATAAAGGCAAACAAACAAGCTATATTGGATTTTGCAACTGAAGATAATATTAAATTTATTTTTTCCCCCGCGCACGCTCCTCATTTTGGTGGCCTCTGGGAGGCCGGTGTCAAATCAGCCAAATTTCATATACGCCGTGTTATGGGTAATACCCATCTCACGTTTGAAGAGTTAGGTACACTATTTGCACAAGTCGAGGCCATATTAAATAGTAGACCTTTATGTCCCTTATCGTCCAATCCCAATGATTACCGTTCCTTAACCCCAGGGCACTTCTTGATAGGTCGGTCTATGCTGTCCTTACCTTCACCGTTACATTACGAGGCCAATACAAATAATCTACAACGACATGCAAGGCTAGAACAAATTCGACAACGCTTTTGGCAACGCTGGCAAAATGAGTATGTCTCGGAGCTACAACAGCGATACAAATGGAAAACAAATTCGTCAAAATTACAAGCAGGAGATCATTATTCTGGAAACTTGCAAGAGTGTCACGCCTATTTCCCGGATCCGATGCCATAGCACGAGTTGCCGAGGTGCGAACTTCTACGGGCACCAGCTACCGAAGACCGTTGGCCAAGCTTTGCCCTATTCTTACCGGGGACGAGCTATGAAGTTGAAAGCGATGCTTTCCACGGAGGGGAGGATGTTCGAGCGCCTACAATTTCTACATAGCAACGGGGGATAAAATATACGGCCACCCACAAATTTATATTTCAAGTACCCTACGCATTGGTAATTTTTATGTATTTGCTTAGTCATTTTACTTTCTTCTTGTCTCGCTTTGTTCTCACAAGCAAGTTGCAATAAATTTACGTTTTTCAAGTCAATCTTTAATTTCGACTAACCTACTATACAAAATAAAAGTTAAATTATATTTAACAAAACATATTCGGTAGAAAAGAAATATGAAAAAATTGTTATCGCTCAGAATGCAGCAAATCATGCAACAGCATCTAATGCTAATTATAAATTGAAAGTGTTGAGCATCACGGTGACTTTTATGGCAGTCAACCTTTTTGTGTTTTTGTGCTATTGTTATATAAAAAATTTGCGTTACAAGTGTAAGGAAGATGTAAAGGAAGGAGTTAAATTGTAATCAAGGAACTAATTAAAGTGTTTTGTCGCAAAACAAACTCCCAAATGTTAATGTTTGCTAAATTCAAAATTTTTGTTTTATTGTCAATTTTGTATTTAATTTTTTTTTAAAAGGGGATGTATGAAATATATATAATAATTCTCAGTAATCGTAGAATGTAGAGTCAGCTTACGTTGTTATGCTATGTATATGTACGTCGCAATAATATATAACTCCTACGAGAGTCAGTCGTCTGCCCCTCGCCAACTTAACCGGTTGTCAAATAAAGTTATTCAGTACATCAGATATTTAATTTGAAGGAATGGCTGGGCCATTGATCACTAAAATATCATTAGCCATCATTTCTATACGTTGAACAACAGTTCGTCTTGAATAACTAATTTTTTTAAATTTCTTTTCAGGACACAAAATACCGCAAACTTCTAACATACACCTTGATAAATTCTCCTTCGGCAAATGGTTTTAATGCCTTTGCCAATTTTGAGCTAACTATAAAACTAGCTTTCACAACATTATCAAGTTGTGTTCTTTGTTTATGAAACATTTGTTGCTGTTTTTCCAAATTTGCGGTAAGCTTCTGGATTTTGTCTGTTCTTAATTGTCCTGTCAGTGAGTGCAGCGTAGCATGCTTAGTTGAGTAATGCCTCTTTGTATTGAATTATTTCATTACTGAAATGGATTCATTACACAGCGAACAAATAGGCTTACCATTGTGCAAGATAAAAAAGAACTCTTCAGTCCATTTTTCTTGAAACTGGCGACCCTCTGTATCTACTTTTCATTTCTTTCCACCAGACATCATTTTTGTTTACTTTTCGTTCCATAAACTTAATAACAAACTATAGTTAGTAACCACTCAAGATGCGCACAAAGTCACAAAGCAAGTTGACGGTTCGCTAGGATATCGCTTGTCCAAGTTATCACCTCGGTAGCTCAAATAGAACTGAACTAACGTTCGGGCCATCCACCCGCTTATATAAGCAAAATGAAGGAATAATCTGGAATAAACTAGTTAATAATAATTGAGAAGCAATAAATCTTTTGATGTGTCGCCCGGAGGCGGCAAACCTCAAAGAATTTGATCGAGCAAGCCGAGTGGCGGTGATTATCAAAGAGTGAGGCGGCAAACATAAAAGGATTTGATGTTTGCCGCCTCACTGTCACTCCCGTGAGTATAAGTACCTAATGTAATATTTTTTTATTTAGGTTTTTTCCAAATGTCTCGCGGGCCGGATCATATCTTACAGCAGGCCGGATCCGGCTCGCGGGCCGGTTGTTGCCCATATATGTCTTATCATTTTTCAACTACTCCTATTTGAACTATTGTCTTTAATAAGATCGCAATTACATATAGCTGGATCTGTAGTTATTAAATTTGTCTCTACAAATATAAGTATACCTAGTCTTGCCATAAATACTGAAACATATAAAAAAAAATCTATTGCAAATAACATTTATTACTTTTACAGTGTGTTAGTTTAATACATAAATATAAAACAATTTAAAATATAAAAAGCTTATTCGAAGTGGTCTCCATTGGCTGCAATACAGTCCTTTAAACGTTGAGGCCAGTTGTCAACGCACTCTTTCCATGGGAAAATTCTTCACTGCCAATCGTACGGATTGTTTTAGGGACTCCAAATTATCATGGCGCTTAGAGCAAGCCGTCCTCTCTAAAACTGACCATAAATCATAATCCAGCTGATTAAGATCGGGACTAGACGACGGCCAATCTTCAGCTCTGATGGAGTCCGAAACGTTCGTTTCCAACCAAGACTGCGTAGACCGAGCTTTAGGACCCGGCGCCGAGTCTTGCTGGAAGGACCATTCTTGGTTATTTAATAGTGTTGTTAAGGGGCTTCACTACCTTCTCAAAAATGGTATCTTGATACACTTGTGGCAGATGTTTTGATATCTTTTTCACAAAAGTATGGCTAAGTCACTCCTTCATAGCTAATAACCCACGAAACCATCACTGAAGTCGGATAGTGCCCACGTTGCACTCTGTCGACTAATTGGGAAGCTTCCTTAGAGCTTTATATATAATATATAAAGCTTTATATATAATAATACGGTCATTTTGTTTGTTAAAATGTTGCTCAATCATAAAAATTTCTCATCCGTAAACAAAATTTTTCTGTGACCTTCCTTTGCGTACCGCTTCAGTAGTTGTTTCGATTTTATCACCCTATTCTTTTTTAAATTATCAGTTAAGAAATGACCAGTACGTCTCTTGTAGGCTGCAAGTCCTAAGTCATCTTTTAAAATACGTGACATGGTTCTAGGTGCTATCTTCATCTCCCGAGATAAAATCTTTTGCTTTCGGACAGGATTTCATCGAATTTTTTCCCTTACTGGTTTGACCACCTTTTTCGTACGAACACTACGTGGACGGCCAGATCTTTTTCTGTGACAAACAGAAGAAGTCTCATTGTACCTATTAATAGCCCGGTACACAAACATTTTACTAATACCAAGCGTATGGAGAGTTTTAAAAATTGCATTTGGCTCCATACCTACTTTGTGTAATGCAATCACAGCGATTCGGTTCTCTTTATCACCCTACTCCATTTTAATATCGCAAAATATTGTACAATGTATTGGCGCCAAAATGAGAAATCACAATGAACAATCATATAAAAATGTCAGATTCCAAATTCAAATGTAATATTTTGTTTATTTTTAATTGTAACAGTATTTATGGCCAGGCTAAGTAGACCAGTGGCGAAGGCTGGTTCTCGTTCATAGGGAAACCCTAGCCTGTATAATAGGTAGGGATTTGTATGATCAACAGGTAAGTGGTAATAGAAGCCGATAGGAATGGAGTTATAGGAACCCCACGCCACTGGTATAGACAATTGTTAGAATATAGGATTATAAGAATTTTCATGTGGCTATATCCTTCAGCAATTAAATAATTTTATGATTGAAATGTAAACATATATAAATATATATATAATACCTACCCTCGAATATATTAATAGAACAAGAGACGAATTGCATGCAATTCTAATTTAATTATGTAAGTATATGGTTTTCCAATGTAGTAGTTACACGTGTAGCAGGAAAAAGTTTTAATTTGCCAAATTAGTGTAGCGTTTCCTGACGGAATTAGGTCAGCGGGCCGAGTCGATGCACGCTCCTACTGCTCCTACATAATAGGTCTTTACCTATGAAATTGCCGTTCTACAGTACTGGTCATTAAAAATCAAAATAATTTTTGTTTGGCTAAGAATTCTAATTTCAAATTAATTTTATTTTAAAAACATGGAATTCTTTTTCCAAAAGTAGGCATTTGTTTATTGGTTAGTGTTACATTTTCATCGCATTTCAATCTTTTTCGTCATCATGGATACGTTAAAAATTCGAGTAATTATGGAATATGAGTACCGTCGTGGCAGCAACGCGGCACAAGCGGCACGCAACATCAACGAATTTTACGGAGCTAACACTACAAACCAACGCACCACCTGTTATTGGTTTGCTCGCTTCCGTTCTGGAAATTTCGACCTGAAAAATGAACCTCGCGGTCGTCCGAAGACTTTGGTCAACGAATTAAAGGCGATTGTGAAAGCTGATGATACACAATCTACGGCTGAATTAGCTGCAGCTTTCGACGTTGGCGTCAAAACAATATTGGTCCATTTGCGTCAAATTGGCAAGGTAAAAAAGCTTGACAAATGGGTGCCCCACGAACTCAATGATCGCCAGCGCGAAGTACGCGTCGAGACATGCCTTGCACTGCTCAACAGACACACAAATGAAGGAATTTTGAACCGCATTATTACCTGCGATGAAAAATGGATTCTGTTTGATAACCGCAAGCGAGCAAGTTGGTTGAATCCTGATTCAGCACCTAAACAATGCCCTAAACGAAAACTTACCCCTAGAAAAGTGATGGTCACTGTTTGGTGGTCTAGCGCCGGTGTGATTCATCACAGCTTCTTATCAAAATGGGTGAGCATTACTGCAGATGTGTACTGTGAAGAACTGAATACAATGATGGAGAAGCTGGCACATCTCCAACCAGCAATGGTCAATCGCTCGTCTCCGCTGCTCCTGCACGACAACGCGCGACCTCATACTGCACAGCAGACGGTCTCCAAGTTGCAAGAACTGGGGTTGGAAGCTCTCCATCATCCGCCCTACTCACCAGACCTTGCGCCTACAGACTACTACTTTTTCCAGAATTTGGATAACTTCTTGGCGGGAAAAAAATTCAATACCCGAGAGGCAGTACAAAATGCCTTTGAAGAATTTGTTGCCTCCCGTCCAGCTGATTTCTTTAAGAAGGGCATCAATAAACTGCCACTGCGTTGGCAAAGATGCATTGATTGCATGTGTGATTACTTCGATTAATACAAATAAAAAATACATGAAAAAAATTCGTTTAAATTTTTTCATACAAAACGGAAATTTCATAGGTAAAGACCTAATATTTGATGCCCGCGACCTGCGACCTGCGACTCGCGACCCACGCTGCGTCGTTAGACGCGTCTAACACTTACTCGAAACGGTATCTGTAGCGGGGTCGACAAATAAAATCACCATTAACAATTTCAGATTTTTTTAATTTTAATAATTGCTTTTTTCTTCAACTATGCTGTACAAACTATACTCGCTTAAATTATAATTAGCAATTAATAATTGCACGTAAAAAACTTAACAAATAGATACTTTCAACTTTTCGATTGGAATGAACGTCATTATTATTAATATAATATTTTTACAATATTTATAAATCTACTAAATGAATCACTATCAACAAGCAGTCACAATCGCCCAATGATATGTTAAAAATTACCTTTTTTTATTGCGTTCTAAATATGAATCGAGTTATTACTTGGTGTGCGCATCTAACACGGGCGTGGCGTAGCTCAGTTGTGGTCAGGCGTGAGCGGGGTCTAGTGCGGGCTAGGACCTAGGACCTACATCCCCAGGTCTAGGAAACGAGGCTTCGGTCTGTTGCAGCTTTGTGATTCTGCGCCTTGAAGTCTTTTAGACGAATCGGTGAAGACTCGCTGCCGGAGTCACCCTGTAAGTAATTAAGTAGCTAACTATTTATTTTGTTGAAATTGAATATTATTTTGTACATTACGTATCGATCTGCTATGCGCCCATCGTTATTTCAAAATGGCAAAGTATCTGTAGTCGGCATTTTGATGCGTTACGCATAGAGCGACCGCTGTACTAGCTCTACCTTACGATCATCTAATTATGTAGGTTGGCTATAGAGCCTCATATGTTATAGATAATTGGGTAGTAGAGGTTTAATGATGACTCACATTGGCACCAAGTGAAGTAGAGTCCTGCAGGAGGAGCTCGCTGTCCGTGCCGCGGGACTCTTTGTTCTTCAGTATGGAACGCGAGCGGGAGTCCTCCGGCCACCCGCCGCTGCCACGCTTGTTACCGTTCTTACCTACAGAAAATAATGAATATTATGGTAAGGTAAAAAAAAAACAATAAGTCACGGGACGTCCGATAAATATGAAAAATCGAAAAATAAAGCTCACACATGGAGTCGTAAACGGCAGCATTTACCGCCAAGTAGCATCAAAATCTGTTACACATCTTATTTCTAGTATGCTAGAAAAATACTATCAATTTTTTACAAATAACTATAACCCAACTACGGAAATTATATAGCCTATGTTACCCGGGGTGTTATTACAAATCTGAAATTAACACCTTATTTATTAAAATCGGATCAGTAGTTGATCAATGGTAGACCAAACATACATACATATTAGGACGGCCCAAAATCATTACTCTTCCTTTTGGCTTCGCCGTAGTCGGGTAAAAATTATACACTACGTACCAAAAAGAATATGGTGATTAATTATCCTCGTGGCTATCCCTCTCGGTGGCCTCTTCTCCTCCTCCGACCACTCCTGGGAACAAATTTGAAGAGGATGATCTAAATGTTAGGTCAACACATTAATAAGCTATTCAAATATGAGTCATGCCGGGGAGTAGTACATGCGACACAAACGTGATGCAAGAGAGGGTGTGTTAGTGTGTGTCCTGTTAGTCTATATCGCGACATGACGGACGCGGCGTCCGCGACACTGACCTGCTGGAACCGCGCTTTCCTGTGTTTAGGCTTGGCGTCGTCGGCGGCGGGGTCGATCGTCTGGGGCAGGCTGGTGCGCGACGCGTCTATGGGCGTCAGCGGCTCCACCCCCGCCAAGCTGCCCCGCGAGCCGCGCGGCGACCGCTCAGCCTGGGAATCTGTCGCACACAACACGTCCCCCGAGGCGCTCCTGCGCACGCCGTTAACCGGCCCCTCTACCCCCCCTACACCTGCGACGCCCCCGCCGCTCCCATCCAATGGGTTCACATACAAGTTTGACGAGTCGTTCTCGCCCGTGATGTCGCCCTCTGAAGGAAAAGGGTGCGTAAGGCATGATGCAAATGTATCTGCAACGTAAACAGACCCATATGGAGCCGTGCACATCCGGAGCGGTGTAGGTCGTTCGGACGGGATACAACCACCACCGAGTGACAAGTTACTGTGACGGTGTAACGATTGACACACTCATGGGTACGTTCCACACAAAGGTGACGGAAAATACAGTGAGAGAATATAAGATAAGATACATAGATTCTATAATTAAATACAACGTGATTTTGTCACTTGCAATAGAGAATCATAGTGTGAGTGCATATGTACCAGGGCTATCGAGGCTGTTGGGGGTGGCCTCGGGCAGGGCCTTGGGTGCGGGGTGGCGCTGCAGGCAGGCCAGCTCCACGCACACCGGCTGCCGCAGGTCCGACGTCGGCATGGGCATCAGCTGCTCCGCGTCTATGAACTCCTTGTACCCCTAGTGCAATACACAAGTCAGTCTCTGAAATCATGTTGCTTCGTTAAATAATAGAACCTGGGTAACCGAGCTTTGCTCGGAGCTCTGGTAAATAAATAAAAAACCACTAAAATATTAATCTCGCCGGGATTCTAACCCACCACCGCCGAATTTTCGAACAAAGCAAAAAAATATATATATAAGTACGCATACCAAACTGGCAATCGGACAGAGTCGAAATTATTGATATATTGTTGCACGACGAAAGAAAAAACCAATATAGCTTAAAAATGCGCAGATTCCCCCCTGGGAATCTGCGCATTTTTAAGCTATATTGGTCTACCTAGGTCTTGACCCTTCAAGACCTAGGTAGACCGATTTTTCCTCCCCAAATCTCCCTGCATACTGAATTACTAAATTACTAAGGTAATACTTGCAGCCGTTTCCGAGATACTGATTATATATATACAAGATTGTCTCGTTTAAACTGTAAGATTAAAATCGTGTACAAAATTAAACATGGCCTAAATAACCCGTAGCATAAAATGAAAAAAAGTTTAACAGAAATACTCGTAATTAAAATGATTTAATCATAAGATTATAGCATAAACTTGGATATAGAAATGTTTATTAGTAGGTAGTAGGTAAGTACAGTCAATGATAATGACCGGTTTCTGAACATTTTACATAAACTCTAGATAAACTAAGTTCGATTGGCGCGGAGTTTCCGAATCCCAAAAGTGTCATGTAGTGGTCACTAGAATAAATCTTTTTCTTTTGATTCGACGATAAAGCTATTTTTAACCGTGTTCCAAAAAAAGGAGGCGGTTATACGTTCGGCTGTATATTTTTTTTGTATGTTCAACGATTACTCCGCCGTCTGTGGACCGATTTTCCAAATTCTTTTTGTGATATACGAGTATAGGGTATAATCCCAGATTGGTCCTTTTGATCTCAAAGTGGTGACCTGATGATGGGATCCATGAGGAATCGAGGGTACCCGACTTTTTCTGAAGAAGTCCAAGCATATGATACCAAAAAGTAAAATTTTGCTCCAAGGTATACCCTGGATCCAAAAGTACTGAACAGAACTCCTGACTCCTTATAGATACATGTTTGGGGATTTCGGCGTTATTTAAAGAACTGCAAGCATATGCCACTATGTCAATTAGAGTAATCATCATCATTATCACTACCATCATCACACCATACATCATCACATTATGATGATATAAAAGGTACTTCTCAAAGTTTTTTACACCGACACGGATATCATAGATTTCCGTTTTGAGGTCAGAATATTTAAATATTTGAAAAATTATTTAGTTTATTGTAAAGGGTATTCTAAATTGGTCCTTTAGTCACTAAAGTGGAAACCTTATGATAGGATCCATGAGGTATCGAGGGAACTCCTCGAAATTTATATGGACACATATTTTGACATGATTTTAACTTTTTCTGAAGTAACACAAGCATATGCTACCAAAAAATTTAATTTTGCATCTAGGTATAGGTACCTGGATCCAAAAGCACTGAACAGTACTCTTCAGTCTTAAAAGATACGCGTTTGAAAATTTCGGCATTGTTTAAAGAACTGCAAGCATATGCCACTATGTCACTTACAGTAATCATCATCTTATTTACAATACCTAATGGAAGCTTGGCGCATATTCAATTTTACATTCGATCGTTTATTTTAAACGTTCTTAAAATGTATTAATAATAATTTAACAAATATCACTCAAAACGGAAATTTTATTATTTAAAAAAAAATAACTAAACCGACTTCCAAAATGTAATAGTTAAAATTTTAGCCGACTTTAAAAGGGGAGTTATTTAGAAAATGGGTTTTATTTCATACTTTTTTGTACATTTTTACTTTGGAAATCAGTTTAATTTTTTATAAATAATAATGTTTTGTTATAATTCGGCAATGTAGTTACAAGTATTATGTATTGTGAAAAACATTTCTTACTTTTAGAGTGAAATCGAGCTCTAAACTAGGTACTTTAACTAAGAAAATTAATCATTTTCTGTATTTTTTTTAAATTCCTTCAAAAGAAGCAGGCGTCATCTCTCAGTAGCAATTACGAGTTGTGGATTCGATAAACGGACCCCATTTGTCAGTTGAGTTAAACTTAGTTTTTTATCCAGAAACCCGTTATCGAACCAATAGCGTTAATGAATAGATAAGATACTGACAAATTCACCTCAGAAACCGAGCTTAAGTATTCTTTATTCAACTCAATTTAATAAAAGTCGGGGCAAGAAATTAGTGCACTCAAGTAGTTATTTGCAATAACATATAGAACTACGTACCAGCTGGCAAGTAAAGCGTTGATAAAATTAACATAAAAATACTCACTCGTTAAAGCTAAGACAAAAAAAGTTATTTATTAAACGAAAACTTCAAATCAATTCAAAAAACTGCTAACGATTCTTTGTCGGGTGCGATGTTAGGATTTAGTACCTTGAACGTGCAAAAACAACATTCAAACTCAGAAGGCAGCTGATCCAAGTCAAGCTGTTTGTCAGCCATCTTCTTTTCCTAGAAAAAAGAAAATATTAGTCGTTATTAGCAGAAAATCTACTATTTCGTTCACGACAAACATCAGAAAACCCTCTTTACGATACCGGGTAGTACCTGATAGCATTTAAATTAGTCTACGGTCATCCAACTGTAGCCTACTGTATCAGTTCAACGGACAAACACAGAACACATCAACAAGCATGCGTTAAGGTAGGTTAAATAGCTTACAGGTGTCGGGTCAGGGTTAATGAGCAAGCGTTTCTCCGGAGTGCCCGAGCCTTCCGTAGAAAAGCGACGTTCTTTCTTAGGACTTGTCTGAAACTATCACTCATGGCGTTAATGTAAATTTTAAGCACTTCTGTACGAGCTCGCTAGCGTTTCGTACGTGAGTAACTACTCTACGTTATGGGAAAACGTTTTAGAGATTACTAGAGCTCTTACCTGATTAGGTTCGGGTCTTGAGGTATCTTATTGCCGATAGCGTGTTCGTACTGTTTGAATAGCAGCCCGTGGTGGCCGGCGCTTCGCCTTCGAGACTAGTGGCGTCCGCTTGCGACAGGTTATGTCCTGAAGACACACACCATCATCAGTAGCAAAACTTTCGGGCGTCTCCCCCTCGCGTTTCCATTTAGCATTGTAAGCGTATACATGTAATACCTATTACTTTACTAGTTACACATATTTAGATAAATGAAGCGGCGTTACTAGACACAACACACATTCTACACGCACATATTAAGAAAATTCAGCATCCTCCGGATACACAATGTATGTCCGCAATATATTATGACTGTTAGTTTGTGAAGCGTTAGGCTTACGCTGACTATGGAATCGACCTTAGTAAAAGTGTCTTCGTCGCACATCGCAAGCTACACGCGACGCGAACTCGACCCGAGCTACAACCGTTATAATAAGGGGTCGAGTGTGGCGACTGTGTGATAGTGGTAAGTAGCTCATCTGGCGTCATCTCTCGTTTCTATGAGGACGCACTTGTCACCTGAAGACAAGGAATAAAACACTAAATCCACCTCTTCGGAGCATACGAGTGAATGTTGCTGTAGCTGCGATGTAACGTGAACTGTTCTGTATCATGACTGCATTTCCGGGGAGCTAAACGATGCAACGACGTGCTTCCATTCAACATTCATTGCATTCGTTAAGACTTGCACAAATCGAACACAGGGCACCAAGCATGCGTGCAAAAGTGGAAAAAATCACGTTAACAAGCAAATTATACATGACATGAAGAAGCATCGGCAGGAGAGAGAGGGTCGGTACTGACCTGTGTCGACGATGACGTCGATGAGGTCCATACTCTTAGCGAAGGCGTCCCGCAGATTGATGTGATGGAAGGACACGATGGAGCCCTCGCGCTTGGCGCGCTCCAGCGCCTCGCGCCGCTTCAGCGCCTTCTCGCGCCGCATCTGATTCTTATAAAACTCGGCGAAATTGTTGACAATAATGGGAATGGGTAACGCAATTACCAACACGCCGCAAATACAGCAAACTGAGCCGATGACCTTGCCCAACGGGGTCGTGGGGTAAATGTCACCGTATCCCACTGTGGTCATGGTGATGCCGGCCCACCAGAACGTTTCCGGAATGGAAATAAATTTTGTTCCCGGTTCTTCCTTTTCAGCGAAATATGCCAATGAGGAGAATATTAGCACTCCCATCGCCAAAAACAACATGAGCAGTCCCAGCTCCTTGTAAGAGTTTCTGAGCGTGAAGCCGAGCGACTGCAGCCCGGTGGAGTGGCGGGCGAGCTTAAGGATGCGCAAATATTCGCATTATACGGAAAATTTGTACAACGCGACGCACATTCTTGAAACTGGTCCGTCGCGTTTTTATTAGTCTCGAGTAGGAATAAAGATACGAAATAGGGCAGTATAGCCAATAAGTCTATGACATTGAGTCCTCCCTTGAAAAACTTCCATTTATCTGGCGAGGCACTGAACCGAAGCACATACTCGAGCGTGAACCACGTGATGCACACCGCCTCGACCATGGCCAGTTGCGGATTATCCATCGGCGCGCCTTTTTTCGTCGTAAACTTGCATCTGTGGTATCGTGTTGAGAGTGAGCCCTATCGTGGACAGCACGATGAAGAGGATCGAGATGACTGCTATCACCTGCAAGTACACCGGCATGAGCCCCCGTCATCGCGCCGCCAGCCAGTGTCGGCGTGCGTACTGCTGACTGCACGCTGTGCAGCGCGACGGTACACAGACTGTCTGTACACAACTTGATGCTGTATATAAAGTTATGTTTCTTATGATGTATGTATTTACAGTATATAATATAGTCAGTTAAATATAATGCTATGTTAATATCATGTAACAGTTATAGTATCGACCTAGACTAGCTTTATCGGTGTAAAAATAACATCTATAGGTAGGTGTTACTATGTAAGTAGTGTTGTGTGGTCGTGGTGGTAGATTACATGTACGATGAACGAACGGGCGTCGTCGATTGCGCCGGTGTGAGAGAAACGAGCGTTCGTCCATTGGTTACGTGGTTCGGTTAGTAGTTACGAACGAAGCGAAAGCGCAGGTCGGGGCGTTAGAGGGGGAGAGGGCTCGGGAGCGGGGTGGGGCGGGGTAGCGGAGAAGCCGGCAGGTCGGCGCTCGACCGTGGTGCGAAACGGCGCGGGCGCGGGGCGCGCACTGCGGACGGGGGTGGGTCCGCAGGGCGCCGCGCCCGTCCCGTGCCGCAGCGCACGCGGGCCGCGAAGCGCCGCCGGCAGCGGCTGGTCACATCGCGTAAGCCCATCCCATATTTGCATCTTGGCGACAACAATTAAGCTTTGTTTTTATAGTATTCTACGAGAACTTGTCCGCGCCGCTGTGAACATTGAAAATATATGTAAACAGTTAGGGTAAACACTTAGTGCCTCGTAATACAACATCCAATTAATTTTAGATAAACGATAAACGCATTAATCGACAGAAGTAGCAGTGACGATAGAAATATACAAAACAGAATAAGACTTATAAATAAAAAAGATTTACAACTGACCTGTTCTATGTCTCTGAATATTTTCTTAAATTATAACGATTAAATTGTTGGAAAGTTATTAAAAACTAATAAAATAATACGCTTACAATATTATTAACAGAGGCAAACATAATTAAGCCAATTTTAAAAATTTATCTTGACTGATAGAGATGGTAAAGTAGACAATATAAAAGTCAGAAAACTCATTCAGTGAAGTGCTTTGTAACTTGGCAGATAATTATAAACACACATAATAATGTGTAAGGTAGTTTGACGGTTTAAATAAACTATAAAAATGTTTACTATAGATAGAGCAAAACGAAAATTTAAAATCTCTTAAAAATTACGCATCAAAAATAATTAAAGGAGGAGGTAGGAACAAATGAGGCATATTAATACTTACAGATGTCGCTCGGTCGCTGTTATCGAGGTATACTGGACCTCATTAATTACAATACAATAACAACTTAAATAAAAAAAGAGGCTAAAGTTTCGACAAAAGCGATAACATCACATACAGCATCGGAACACAACACCACATTCCATAACACGAAGGGACAACTAGAAAGGGCTATGATAGATGTTATTCATGCACCATAAACCTATGCATCCACATTACACCTTAATGCTTCTAATACAATAACAAATCACAGTCATGTATAAAACTGAATCGTTTGCTTACGTGACGTACATCAGAGGTGTGCAAAATATCCATTACACAAATTACAATGTTTATGAAAGAGTGTATATTACAATTTTTAATGTAAAATTAATCGTTAAGCTATTAGAGAACAATTTATGAAAACTTTTAAAGTGTTTAAGTGTAGCTGACGGAGAAAAAGCGTTTAACAAATTGTATTAGATAATGTACCTTCGACTGTTATAACATTGTCCTTGGCAGCGTGTGTTAACAGAATTTATTATGTTAAGTTTGAACGCAAATACTTTACCCGGGCGGCTATACTCGTGGTGGGTTTCTCTAGGAGGTCCCAGAGCCACTTCTGGTACTGGGCACACGTGCCCTGCCCAAATTCCTCCTCCTCTCTCTGGCGTAAGCTCTCCGCTTCCTTCCTCATTTCCTCGTGTACATGTTCCTTTCTCTGGTGATACTTATGCTGACAACACGACTCCAGATATAGTTCGTCCACCCCCCAGTACTCGAGATCATCACTGAACGCCAACACACACATCTCATCCACTAAATGTAACTTTCCAGTCCGATAAAAATTTAATATTGAACTAAAACTTTTCGGGTGCCTAAAAAGAAGAAAAGAAATACATTATAAATTCCACTCAGAGACTGTTTGAAACAGGGGCATGGATTTCATATTTATTATCATCTCCCCCAGAGGACTAGCTTTGCCTACTTTGGAAGACCGTTACTTCTGTGATAAATTGTAAATGTTTTATCGGTCAATACAATATGAACTATTTGTATTTTATATTATTGGAAAGTGTCTGCATCGTAAAGTAGTAGTAAGTAGTATGGATCTTATGATACGAAGTATACTTGTACTTCGTGCCGCACGCCGCCTACGTAGGCGATCACGGTTATGTATGTGTATACACCTGGGGCTCACCTGTCGAAGAAGTACTCATTGTCCTGCAGCGAGTAGTCGTCGCAGAGCGCGGTGATGGCCTCGTGGGTGTTGCAGTCGCACAAGCCTCCGAGGCGCGTGTGCGGCAAGCGCTCCAGCGTGCGCCACAGCGCCTCGTTCCGCACGCCGCCCACGTGGGCGATCACGTGATCGTCAAGGTCATGCATGTGTATACATATGGGGCCCACCTGTCGAAAAAGTACTCGTAGTCCTGCAGCGAGTAGTCGTCGCAGAGCTCGGTTATGGCCTCGTGCGTGTTGCAGTCGCGCAGGCGGCCGAGGCGCGTGTGCGGCAGGCGCTCCAGCGTGCGCCACAGCACCTCGTGCCGCACGCCGCCCACGTGGGCGATCACGTGATCGTCAAGGTCATGCATGTGTATACATCTGGGGCCCACCTGTCGAAAAAGTACTCGTTGTCCTGCAGCGAGTAGTCGTCGCAGAGCTCGGTTATGGCCTCGTGCGTGTTGCAGTCGCGCAGGCGGCCGAGGCGCGTGTGCGGCAGGCGCTCCAGCGTGCGCCACAGCACCTCGTGCCGCACGCCGCCCACGTTGATCGTCACGCGCTTGCACAGCGCCTTCGCGCGCAGCATCATGAACGGCTCCGGCGGGAGTGACGACATCGATCTGGAAGGGTGCGGAGTGATGTTGATGATTATTTGTATATTGTAGTGTCGAATGACTGCAGCGGTGTTGATGATATCGGCCTGCAATGGTGATGATGATGATTAAAATGCTGCAGTCAATGATCATAATGACGACCTCTGTGGCTCAGTGGTTAGCGCGTCGGCGCTTAAGCCGGATGTCGCGGGTTAGAATGTATTAAATATGTGTATAATATAATAAAAATATTAAATATATGTATAGTATAAAAGTATTTAATATATTTACTGTTTTCTGGTACCTGTAACACAAGTTCTTCGGATACTTAGCATGGGGCCAGATTGACGTGGTGTGAAGCGTCCATAAATATTTATTTATTATTTATTTAATAATGCATCTTCGATACTTTTGTCAAACGACGAATTTCACCGCGATGCAATTATTATTGTATCGTAGCTTGATTGTAGATTAAGCGAACCACTTATTCATAGAAAACGGTATTCTCTTATATTTATAAACTTGACTTTGACTCGAACCGAACCGTCAATCGGACTTTTTTCATTGACATGTGTCATAAAATACAAGACAAAAGTGGTTTGTGCGTAAAAAATATTTATTTTACACACAAATCACTTTTTTGCCATCCCCTCTCTAGTTTCGTTTTCCGTTCGTCTCGAAAATCAAAAACATTGTGTGTGTGTGCATGCAACAAAATGTGCATAGCCACGCCCCAAATTCGATGAGTTGGTGTAATGTTTCAAAAAAACACGAGCAGGCGACGCGCCTAAACTGACAATAATTGGTAACACTGCAATCGTACAAACATCAAGCAACAGCTGTCTTCGTACTCGCTATAATTATGAATTGTAGTCAATGTAATTTCAAAATTACTGTGTTGGGATTTAAAATGTACTAAAATAGTGTAGTAGAATACCGACTTTCGGTCAATTTATGATAACAGGATGATTAATTTATAATGAATGGTAAGTTGAAAGTCTAAGTTAAATACGAGAATCGGGCCTTAGGTTTCATAACGATCCAAATCAATCCAAATTTGAAAATTTGGACGTTGTTTTCAGCGGCCCATAATTTTTCCACACAATCGTGGACACATCATATGCTTGCAGTAGTGCAATCAAATCGAAAGCTAACTATGTACTATGTAGCTGTTTATCTGTTCCTCTTTCTTTAATCTGTGGTATTGCTACCAAAAGTCTATCATGTAGCATGTCAAACTTTCGTAGCACCAGTGTAGCACCGTAGCTCCGTAGACGCTACGACTTCAAGTGATTTTACATAAATAGTAACATTCCTAATTTTTTAACCCCGTGTTTTGTTGCAAATGTATTTTTTGCCGACAAAACACGGTTTTTTTACTTTTAAATGGTATGAGTATTGAGTATTACCTGCTGTGCTGCAGCTGCGCGGCGCTGGCAGCCGCGGCGAGGTGCGGCGCCGGCGGCGGCGGCGGCGTCGCATCGTGCCCCGTGCGCGGGGGCGAGTCGCCCGCGGGCCAGCGCCGCGCCGCCCCCTCGCCCCCCATACCGCTAGCTCATCGCGCCAGCGCCCGCCGCATACCGCCCCCTACGGGACAACAGGACAGCGTACAGATTAACAAACACGACTGGAACAGACATATCGATGTAAAACAAGTAACTTCTCCAACCCACGCTATAACCCTGACATATTGTTCAATGCATATATTTGAATTTACATAATATACCCGTTATATTATATGTATTTGTAAACATTACTCAAAAGAGAAAATAATTTAAGGAGCGTGAAATGTTACGTTACATATTATATATTGTATCAATAACCGGAAACAGTAATGCTATTATTGGCTTTTTACGTTACATAGTTTTGAACATTGATTCGTGAGTAGCGCGTAATGAAATAGTTGTATCGAGATACTTTTCACTGAAAAAGGCAAAAGACTCAACGATGATCATCTTCAAGCGTATATTTGAAAATGAAATGACCAAAAATTCGGCGCCGTCGGTTGCTCCGTATAAAATAACTATAACTATTTCATTACAATTGTGGGGCGGTTCTCTATTAATCATTTTATATTATCTCAAAGTCTGGCCCACAGGGCCCACGCGAAACAAAAATAAATGGAGTGACATCCCCACAGACAAATATAAAATCGATTACGAAACTGCGAGTCTCTTAGTGTTTACAGCTTTAGGGAAAAAAACTTTTC
Source organism: Phengaris alcon alcon (assembly GCA_037179445.1). Lineage (NCBI taxonomy): Eukaryota > Metazoa > Arthropoda > Insecta > Lepidoptera > Lycaenidae > Phengaris > Phengaris alcon. The sequence continues at coordinate 381,254 of JAYRCH010000193.1, forward strand.
AGAAAGTATTTTACATGTCTAGTACCTATATACCGACATAAACGACTGCGTTACGGTATACCTAATAGAGTCAGCCGTCACGTCGTTAAAATCTATTTCACTGCCAGGGTTTATTGGATTGTAATAATAGAAAGGAGTTAATCTATTTAGTTTTCTGTTTTTACGGATAGAAGACATAACGACATAAGTGGCAGGTTTGTATGTGATAGCATCAAAGGAGAAAATAACACAGCGACTGCGGGCGAAACAGGCGGCGGTCGGCGCGGGCGAGGGGAAATCGGTTACGGAATCACCTTCGTGTTTATCAGCTCTTCAGATCGACACTAATCCCGCTACGGGAGCTGCACATACTTCAACTGCCCGACATTATCTTTGCTGACTAATACTTTCTTCGTAGTAACGAACGTTTGGACTAGAAACTTTTATAGCTAACTTTTATAGCTTTTTAACTAACAGTTATTTATTCTCATAAGTAAGAAAACTGTAAAAAAGGATAGGTACAAAACTAGGTAAGCCTCTGTCCATATGACAGAGTCTTACCTAGTACCTACCTAGACTTGCTTTGCAACTTCGACATTTGCAAATTATTATTTCAAATTATTACTTTATGAGCGACGTGACCTACATTAAATATTTGTAATGTAGAGTATATTTACCCTAACAATCCAGCTGTTGTTTTAAACTTGAAATCATAAAATATTTTTTAGTTATTTTTATACTAGATATTTGGAAACTTTAAACGTTTTATTAATAGAATGTGAAAATAAGAGAATTATTCGTAAGTTTTGGAACGGGCTACAATAGAGCCAATCTACCATGTCAGGGTATCACTTGCCAAGCCGTGATCAATCAGGCCGCAATGCACAAAACTTGAGGCAATGAGCCAAAACATGGGAAATATTGCCATATATAAGGCTGGGACTATGTTGTCCGGAATCCGGAAGGCCGGAGAAAATTCAGAGCATTGAAAATAGCTAGGCGCTAATACGATAGAGCTGAAAATCGAACACACTATGTGAATGTCTATAATATGTCTATAATATGTCATATATATGTATATAATGACAGCTCGACACTCGACATTTCGATTTTCAACACTATTGTATAATATTAGTGCACAGTTCTATTTTCAGTGCTCTGTAGTCTCCCGGGCCCGCCGGAATCCGTTCCATAATATAGTCCTAGCCTTATATATTGTGTAACAAATCCAGGGAAATGCTAGCGCCGCTTCGTCTAGTCAGCATTGTATAATTTGCTAGGTACAATGTTTAAATTAAGTTACATACTTCGACAAATTATACCCAAAAATAATAGTAAACTTTATCTTCTTAATTATTATTTCAATTTTAAAGGGCTTTGTCCTTACAAAGCCTTGAAATAAATATCAACAAGGGTTGATGTCGCTTCCGACATTTTCTCTGTCTAAACTTAAATCTAGTAATGATTCATTATAAGAATGAATATAATATCTTTAATATCTATGGACGCTTTTACACCACGTCAATCACGTAGTCCCATGGTAAGTTCTCAAAGAACTTGTATTACGAGAACCACCTAAAGGAAATATATTTAATAATTTTATACTATATGTACTTATATTTAAGATTTTTATTATATGATACACATATTTAATACACATGTATGACCCAGGAACACTGAAAACTTTTTTAAACCCTGGCGGGATTCGAACCCGCGACCTTCGGGCTTGAGCGCCAGCGCGCTAACCACTGAGCCACAGAGGTCGTCGAATATACAGCTGTAGATCAGTCTACAGACTGCATAGTATAGGCATGTGTAAAAAATTACAATGCCTGTTTATATTATCTATACATAGATTTGACTCCAGCCTCCGTGGTCCAGTGGTTTAGAGCTTGGCTCTCGACTCGGAGGTCGTAGGTTCGATTCCCGCATTGGAACAACAAAAAATTTTGTTTCTAAGTTTGGTTAGGACAATGCAGGCTGATCACCTGGTTGTCTGACAAGAAAGATGAACCATCCGTCGGATGGGCATGTAAAAAGTCGGACCTGCGCCTGATATCTCGCCATTCGTGTCGGTTATTCGTCCCACTGGGTTACGAGAGTAAAAAGGAAGAGAGAGAGTGCTCTTGTGTACTGCGCACACACTTGGGCACTATAAAGTTACTCCTGTGTAGCTGGCCTGGTTTCAATGAAACCGGCCACCGTCACCGAAATCGGTGTGGGGAGCTATTATTATTATTACATAGATAATGTAGGTACGTTTTATTAAGAAAATTTGTCTCAGGGATGGCAGTAATTTTACTTGATCAAATGCGCCAATTTAAGTTTAATGAAGCCTTGATTAAAAATAGATTAATGATAACAAGATTCCAGTTCTTTCGCACTAAATTACTTTTAAATGAGGATGTAAAAGCATTGATTGAAAGATTTGTGCCTATACCTAAAACTTGAAGTAACTCGTTAGGCATATTATTGAAACCTTTTTTTATGAAATGGACCAGGAACCGAGCGAACGCCTGATGGTAAGCGAGACGCCCTTGGACACTCGTAACACCAGAGGAGTAACACTTGTAACTGTCGGACGTTGGTGTTGCGCACTTGTGTTTAGGGTCCGTGTTCGAGACTTCTCAATGCGAGATTTCCCGGAGAATCTGACTCCACTCGAGACAAGAAAAAAAGTGTCTACAATCGAGAACTCGAGAAATCGCGTCTTGATTATTATGATTGATTCCATACTCTCTTCATGCGCGCGGTTTATTTCATACTCTAGCTCTAGAAGTATGAAGAAAGTAATTTAATAATGTGTGCACAATTAACTTCTAGTTATAATACTAAAGTTATTTTTTTAAATTGAATATGATAAGGTTACGTTAGTTTAGAAGTCGATCCACAACAGATGCTGGCATGGGTCTTTTTTGTAGAATCTTTGAAGCTTGGGAGGGGTCGCAGGATGCATTAGGTGTATTTTGCGACCTTTCCAAGGCATTTGATTGTGTTGAGATTGTTACATTGATGAGGTAATTGCACCACTATGGTATACGGGCTCGACCTTTTGTTCTTACCTTAAAAATAGAACTCAAAGGATAGAGATAAATAGTAAAAGGTCCACTGGGACGAAAATAGTATTAGGTATCCCACAGGGATCCATTTTAGGCCATAGGCATTTATTTTTCCCATCTATATATGCCACGCACTACTGTAGGGGACTGTATTATTCCACAGGGTTTCAACCGCCGGCTCAGATTAGACTCGAAGATAGCAAGGTTATACCTGGGCAGAGCCGGGGCGATATTAAGACACTTATTTGAGGAGAACCACGTAGATTTCCGGATCCGCCACGATCGCCGTCCGCTGCCGCTACGAGCCAGCCGCCGGCGACCGAGGGAAGAGCGGATCTGCTTCAAACTATTTTGAAACCGAGACCAGGTAACCAGCAAGGCGCCTGCAGCCTCGGAAGTACAAACCCTAGCCAGAAAGAAGGCTATTTTAATTAGATCGCGTCGATCGACAGCAAGTGTCGTCGCGCGTATGCAATACGAGGCGGAGGAGGAACTCGCCGCTCTCCGTAAGAAGGAACTGCAGATCGAAGCAGAACTTATAAAGAAGAAGCTCGCCGCTGACGTCGCCGCTGCAGAGGATGGTAGCAGCCCCGACGACGACGAGCCATCAGAACAGGTGGATCAACTGTGAAGAGCCGGCCCTCGTAGCGAATATCGGCTTTCGATATTAGGCTTATTTTGGAGCCCAATTCAGGCATTCCAGAACTCATTATGACACTATTCTAAAAAACTGCCGATGACAAAGATATTTTTCGATTTGTTGACCATTGACCAAGCCACTAAATAAAAATAATTTATGTCACCAAATAAATTATAATTTTTCAATTTAAACGAAAGTGCTTTAATTTTTCAATTATTAATAGGAAAAAGATATTGAAAGTTTTCAACTTTGATTTAAAGTTGGTTTGTATAGAGATACTCGTTATTTTATTTTATTAAAACTACAGGGCAATTGCACCGGTTGGCTATAACTTTCGTTCGATAAGGTCTCAGAGCGCTAACTTTTCCAAATATCATCCGTTGGCACACTTCTCGTAAAACTGTACTGCATGTTTTAGCTTCGCGTCGCTTTATATGTGATGATGATGATAAAATGTCTATCGACTACCGTCATCACTAGACTTCAGGCTTTATATGTGCGAATAAATGCATTTTTTCGTTCAATAGTTATTTATGTATTGTAATAAGTGAAGGCAGTAAAATATTTCATCCAAGTTATTACATTAATAAATGTTTTATGTATCAGAGGGTACTGCGTCTGCGAACATCCCTTCAATGTACATATACAAGTTTTGTAGCTTTTTCCGATGCTGGAGTATGTCTTATGTCTTCTTATTAGATGTTTTCTTACGTATTTCACTTTGTCTTATTAAGATGTCGTATATATAAACGTATCACTTAAAATATTATTTTATCAATTTTTAATATACAAGCTTTCGCCATTTAATTACTGATCGAAGAGATAAAGAATTACCCCCTTACTAATAAAACTGTCTTTGTCTGATACGTTGACAATGTCATTTGATAGAAAAGGATAACAACGTTGCTTAAGTTATCCGTTGTGTAAATATTTTTATTACTAAGGGGGTTAGTATTGTTGTATTGGATAGTAGTAAAAAAAAAGTTAGATAGTAGTAACATGTACAGTACAATAACCGATCGACTGTGCTACGTTAGTAGTAAATACCGACTTAATATGTATATAGAAAACTTAGGGGATTACAAAGTAACAAAGTAAACATTCTTTTAATTTATTAACACTTAAGCTTACATTAATATATTAATTAGGTAAATGGTAATGGGTACTAAATATTCTTATTCAGGTCATGTCTTTAAATGGAATTTAATCTAGGTAAAACCAATTCGCCTCGAGTCCTAACCATCGCGTGATGTAAGACGATTTTTCTTTTGTTTAGTTGACCAGTTATGTTACTTATTTGCTCAACTAGAGATTATACTATTACACCTTGTTACATGACCATTATTTGCGAATAGCGCTGATCTGATACGGCTATTATTATTAGGAATAGTTCATAAATACGAATGGTAATACAAAGGAACTTCATTTCATCATATTATGTACGAGAGTTGCTTAAGGCATAATTTTTGGTGATATACGGATAGGGAGCGGAAACGACTGATAGGAGAGGGTGGAGACAGTATCGATCTAAGATGAACAGGCGGAGAGGCGCCGGCTAAATATGATACCAGACAGGCAGACAAACTATATTTTCCGTATATTTCGTATGCTTCTGTGTGAGGGGGATAAAAAACAATAAGCCAGATTAAGTTACTAATATGACTCGACCTATATTTCCTACACAACAAATTAATATAGTAAGTAAAAAAACTATCAACATTTTGTACATAGCAACACATAGCAACGAAAAAAGATTTTTCTAAAAGCCTTTTATTATTTATGCATTAAAACTAATAATAATATAATTAGGTCGAGCTCTTGTCTTGGACTATTACTAAGCTACAAAGTTATCTTATATAATAAACAAAAATAAAAAGCTTTGAATTGGTTACTTAAATAGAAAAATCAACCAATCTCGAAAGCTTAGACACGAAATCTTACTTTTCTTTTTGTAAAAAGGGAACATTGAAAACAAACCTGTAATACTGCGATCGTTGTCGTAATTTGTATGTAAGTTCATTGATATTCTAGGGTATCCAATATTGGAACTTTCTAAATTCTAAAGACTAAAGCTGAAAAAGCTTTTTCATTTCATTATTCGTTACTAAGGAGGAAGTTTGTATTGAAATTTAATAATTCTTGTTGTGCATTTTTATAGCATTAGAGCTGATTAAAAGAATTATAAGAGTAGAAAAAATACTTCAGCTAGGCCAGTGTAAGCGTATTTATTCAACAAAACAGGAGTTGAAAGTTTAAGCCTTTCAAAGTGTTTAAAACTAATAATGAAATAGCTTTAAAATAAATAACACTATTTTTATCAAACTGTATTTAGACCATTATGTGAGCAGTAGGACGATTTTGCTAATTAAATCTTACAATAATACAGCTTCGATGCAGCTCGATAAATGGTAGGTTGCTCATAAGCCAACGTTTAACGCTTTTTGATTGGTCCAAACTCAAAAAAACAGTTTACGATGTCGTTTATTCATTTCATTTATAATTTCATTGAAAGTAAATTGAAAGTCTAAATTAAATACTATAATATATACTACAATACTATAAGTATACTTAAATAGAATTCAGATTCTGCCTGATGGTAAGCTATTACAAAACTGCTCCAAAATTAATATAGTTAAAATTTACTCCAATTGAGAGAGCCTTTACTGTCGAAAACCCATATATACTAATATACGTATAGCACTTGGTTTTATAGGCTCCGTCTCAATTGATATAATTTAAGAGTTGTACATAAAAGTTCCAATAAAAATTCACGATGGCACACCGCTAAATATTTAATAGTGGTGCTGCATGACGTAACCGTAGAAAGTTACGATACCAACTATTTCGGGTACTAATAGCTCAGTATATAGCTCGAGTCGCAACATCAAACAGAGTTAAACCATCAAATCGATTGATTTAACGCTCTTGACTTTGAACACTGCGGCGGCTACTCTCGCTCCGAACTATTTATAGCGTAGACGCGACGAAAATTTCATGGGCTGTTTATTTTGAAATTAATTGAGATCGTGTTTAACAAGGACGTTTTATAAACTTGAATAAGATTGTAAACTGTTTCAGATATTATGTAGTATAAAGTAAATAAAGCTTCTTCATTCCCACTCACGCTAGTCATGCACCGTTGCACCACGAAAATTTGTTCGATTGAATCAATTCCATTATGACATAAACAGTAAGAGACCGTCATGCGGATCTACGCCCATACACGCTCAGTTCTAACTGATCCAATTATAGAGTCAATAAAAGAAATAGAGTCAATTGAACGATAGACTATATGGTGTATGATATGACTATCGTAACACAAATACAATCAATTAGTCGTACTAAATGAAGCTCTCGACGCTGGGTTTTTTTTAGTGTGATTTTTGGACATGCCCTTTACTTTATGAAATTTAATTTATAAGGGCCAATTACTTAAACGCTACTTAAATTTAGGGACCCCTTTCATCACAGGCTGAAACCCTCAGCTTGGCAGAATGACAAGTACAGCATGTGACTTTAGTGCCTTTTAATTTAAGGCGTTAAAAGCGTTTGAGTAATTTCATAAAGTAAAGGGTATGGCCCAAAAATCATACTAAAAAAACCCAGCATCTACAGCATTGAAATGTTTGCCAATGGGTTCACTTTAAATCATATTTGATGACACCAAGGGGGCAACCCTGAAATACCCCGGGTATAGAAGTAATTAGCAAGAATAAAATCGAAAATCGGTTGTAACGGAGCTTTGTCTCCACAATTACGGAACTTCCGCAAGAAATCGTAACTCCGTACATAGAAACTGTAGACGTAATATGTACTCGGAGTACACCTACAATTTCAACACTAAAAACTACTCCTACACCTACTGCCTACACCGACCAACATATGTTTACAACAACCAACATTACAACCATGTTTTTAACGTACTTCGGTCATTTGTGTAATAGTCATTTTTCATACATCGTCTCACGTCTGTCTTTTCTATAGAAAAACTGATATTATTCTTAGTCATATCTTTGGCTTTGATATTGGCAACCATTTCATTGCTGTCGACCGTGGGTCATTTTCAGACCATCATCATTGTTTTTGTTTCATTTCCGATAGTGAAAGTAAAATAGAAATCGCATGTAATATAGAAGGCGAATTCCGATAATCTGGCACTTGAGAACCACGACAGAATAAATCTCCGTGCTGGCTCCTCGCCACATAATTCTCACCAACTTAAGCCATTATCTCAATTACACGTATGGCGCCCTGTACCCACCCCACATACAAATTCCTGCAAAAACGTAGATGTTCATTTCACCTAAATGAAGAACATAAAGTAAATTACATGCATAATGCATTACTCATGTATAGAAAATAATAGCGTGGTTGTGTCTTCAACATATAGTGCGTTAATACTTATGAGATGTAACAAAATGACCTAAAAATGGGTCATATTTAAGTCAATCCTACCACTACTATAAATGTGAAAGCTTGTGTGGATGGATGATCCAGGATGTATGATGGATATGGATGGATGGATGTTTGTTACTCTTTCACGCAAAAACTACTGAACGGATTTCGATGAATTGAACATGAAATTTGGTATGGCAGTAGTTTAGAAAAGAACAGTATTCCCGTGGGATACCATATTTACGCGAGCGGAGCCGCGATAACCTACGATTGTTTCGCATTGATTGTTAATATACGGAAAATTTACTTTCGAAAATTAAATCTCAAATGCACAAAACTCGTAACGTTCTCATTCAACGTTCTGTCAGCACTCAGCAGGTCATTTCCTAGTCGCCTGGTTCCTGTCATGTGCGGCTGACCTTTCCGCACGTAACCTGCATAGTAATTGAATCCCGTATGCATGAATACCCCGTATCAATACGGCCTGTAATGGTACGTCGCCCGCCCGGCCCGCCCGCCCATACAAGATGCTGAGTCACTTTCACGTTCATATAGTATGTATAGGTGCTTCAGAATAATTGTAGGATTAATTTATGGGAATGTATTGTACTGTAAATATATTTCTTTGTAAATTTATTAAAACTAGCTGGTGCTCGCAACTTTGTGTGCGTAGAACTAACGGAAACGAAACCCTATTTTTTAAACGGAATCCTAAGATAAAAGTAGCCTAAGTTACTCCTTATAACATAAGCTATCTGCCAGTGAAAGTCCTGTAAAAAGCGGTCCAGCCGTTTCAAAGATTAGCCGGAACAAACAGACAGATAGACAAAAAGAATTAAATATTGTTTTTTTTAATTGTAAGTACTTTCATATGCATTTAGTGAAAAACTGTTAATGTATTATTTTTAAACAAAAAATTAAACCGACTTCCAAAGTAAAAATACACAAAAAAGTATGAAATAAAACTTATTTTCTAAATAATTCCCCTTTTAAATTTGGCTGAACTTTTAACTATTTCTCTACTCAATCTTCATAATTTTGAAGTCGGTACCAGCCCGAACAACATCCTGATAAAACAATATTTAAAAAAATAGAACCCGTTTCAAGTTGGCTGGTACAGACTTCAAAATTTTGAATATCGAGTAGAGAAATAGTTAAAATTTCAGCCAAATTTAAAAGGGGGATTATTTAGTACATATTTATTTCATACTTTTTTGTGCAGTTTTACTTTGGAAGTCGGTTTAATTTTTTGTTTAAAAATAATAATATTTTTTCCCTTTTTAGTGATATTTGTTAAATTATTATTAACACATTTTAAGAACGTTTCGTTCAGTGCTTTTGGATCCAGGGTATACCTCGGTGCAGAAGCAGAAAAAGTAATTTTTGGTAGCATATGCTTGGGTTACTTCTGAAAAAGTAAAAATGGCTATATATGTCCATATAAATTTCGAGGAGTTTCCTCGATTCCCCATGGATGCCATTATCAGGTCACCGCATTGGTGATAACGAGACCAATTTCGGATTATACCCAATATATCAAAAAAAGAATTTTGAAAGTCGGTCCATAAACAGCAGAGTAATGTTTTTACATGACGGGTAACGTTACTCCACCGTATGTTTTTTCACGCCCAAAAACAATAACGATGGATGATTTTAACGTATTTAAGACTGAAATTAAGGAGATGATACATTCTTTATTTAATATAAATTTATAAAATATTAAAAAAGAAACAAAAAATTTCGCTAAAACATTGGTAGAAATTAAAAACTCCAATGCTAACATCGAAAATGCCATTAGTCTATTATCATCACAATATAATGAGTTAAACAGTAAAATAACCGAACTTGAGACAAAATGTAAAGCGGGAAATGAGCGTATAAACATACTTGAAGAGAAAATTGAAAATTTACAAATTGGATACCGTAAAACAAACTTTGAAATAAAAAATGTACCGAGTAAACAAAGCGAAACAAAGGGGGATCTAATCGACATGGTCTTACACTTATCATCTACAATTGGGGGAAATCTACGAAATGAAGACATTAAGGACATTTATCGAGTTCGCGGTAAAAAGGGGCAACAAAACTCACCCATTGTGGTTGAAACATCATCTGCCATTATAAAATCGGATATCCTGAGATTCAGCAAGGTATTTAATGTCAAAACAAAAGGAAAACTTTGTGCTAAACACCTAGGATTGCACACATCGGAAGACACTCCAGTGTTCATCGGTGAGCAATTGACCGCAAAAGCTGCAAGACTACACTTTTTAGCCAGGGACCTATCTAAGTCCGCCCAGTACAAGTTCTGCTGGACTTCATATGGCAAGGTGTACGTACGAAAAACGAAATCCTCACCAGTTATATGTATTAGATCTGAGTCCCAAGTTCACCAGCTGCTTCTAAGTAAGTGACTAGTCTGTGTATTTCGCATTAAATATAAACCTTACGACCAGTGTTATAGATTGAAGCAACATAAATCATGTACACTTTATAATCACTATATTTCATGTAAATTTAGCATGCGTTTAGTGTACAAAAGTGAAAACAAAGTTCTGTTAAAAATACTTTTCGAGTCATGTTTCTTTGTAATGTTAATTATTATTATATTAAGATTTATTGTACCGTATAAAATACATATATATCAGCAGATCGCTACTTACACACTAATTATTATTATTATATTTAAACATATACACTTACACTCTTCACCTCTTTAACTTTATGGTAAAATATAGTATAAAACTCAGAATTTTAGTAAATTATATATATATTGAAAATAAGTATTATACATATTATTATAGATACATGTTATTTACAAACTCATATAAAGTAAGAGCTATGCTTTTCCAACTATGTCATGGATAGTGACCTACAAAATATTATAGATATGGACAGTATAGAATTTTCAACTGCAACTAAGTGTTATAGCGACAGTGTTGCCAAGCTTTTTAAAATAAAAAATAATGATTTTACTTTAATTACCCAAAATATAAGAAGCGTTTACCAAAACTTTGATGATTTCATGATCTCAATCTCACAATTAAATTTTAATCCCACTGTAATAGTATTAACCGAATGCTGGCTATGCGACGAGAAACCAATCCCACCAATACCCAACTATAAAATGTTCTCGTCTTCTTATCATAAAAACAAAAGTGACGGGGTTATAGTGTACATACGTGATGTTGTGGCATCTGATGTTAAGGAAATACGTCTAAAAGACGCCTCCTGCCTGCAAATTCTGTACGGGAGCCATACCATCATATCCATATACAGATCTCCTTCTATTGTTGATGCAAATGGGTTTGTTACTTCCCTAAACTCCCACTTGGAACGGATACATGCATCCGACTCCACAGTTATAGTGGGGGATATAAATATTAATTTAATTCCTAAAGAGTCTGAGCAATCTATAGAACGTAAAAATAGATATGCCTACTTAGATATGCTTGCTGGTCATAATATAATGCCTGGACACAATCTCCCAACCAGAGAAAATAACTGCTTAGACCATGTCATGTTAAAATTGGATAGAAGTAAAGTTTCTGCAAAGGTCGCTGTCCTAAATACGTCAGTAACTGATCATATGATGATATTATTACATTTAAACAATACTGCTATAATAAAAAATTGTATCAAAACTAAACAAGTTACCAACTTCGAAGACGCGTGCGAAGACTTAAAAAATAAAAATTTACATGAACTATTACTATGCAGTGATCCAGAGATGGTGGCTCAGGGACTTATAGACAAAATTACACAATCAATTGAAGAAAACACTAAAACTATAATCATACCAAAAAATAAGCATACTTTAAAAACATGGATTACACCAGGAATTCTTAGGTGCATTAGACATAGAAACAAATTGCAATCAAGACTTCGTATAAACCCAACAGACGATCTTCTTCGACTCACCTACAGACGTTACCGCAATTTTTGCAACAATATAATAAAGAAGTTGAAACGAGATTACGACAGAAAACTATTGCGGGATTCTGGTGGTGACTCGAGGAAGCTTTGGAAAAGTATTGCCACAGTAACAAACCTAAAAAAAGATAAATCTGATAACTCTAAATTGCTACATATTAAGTCCTCGAAAATGGATTCCGTTAATTACATTAACAGGTACTTCAGTAACATAGGTAGAGAGCTTGCAAATACTATACCGCTGTTGCACTCTGATCAACCCGATGTTACTCCTGCGGTTTCGCCACAAACCTCCTCCTTCGCTCTTTTTGACACTGATGAGAGAGAGGTTTACAATGTCCTCATAAACCTAAAGTCTAATAGCGCACCTGGAAGAGACGGCATCTCAACTAGTTACCTCAAGTTAGCTAGACACCATGTTGTGCCAGTCATTTGTCATCTTGTAAATTTATGTTTCGAGAAAGGTGTTTTTCCTACTGCGTTAAAAGAATCCATTATTACGCCAGTATTCAAGGGTGGGGATGAGCTTGACATTAGCAATTACAGACCAATCTCAGTATTATCTGCAATCTCAAAAATTGTTGAAAAAATAATAAATATACGTATCGTAAATTACCTGTGCAAATATAACATCATAGCAAATAATCAATATTGTTTTCAATCTGGCAAATCAACTGCAGACGCCGTTGAGGCACTGACGTCTGTAATTGTTAATGAACTAGATGCTAAAAATAAATGCCTAGCTGTTTTTCTCGACCTAAAAAAGGCATTTGACACAGTGTCAATCCCCATCCTTGTAAAAAAGTTGGAATATATTGGAATTAGAGATGTTTCACTAAAACTGCTTATAGACTACCTGAGTAACAGGACTCAGAGGGTCAGGGTCGGCGAACAGGTGAGTAACAGTGAAAAAATAGATTATGGAGTTCCTCAGGTATGAAGTGTACTCGGCCCTACCCTGTTTCTGGTCTACCTGAATGATCTCTGCAATCTAAAAATACCTAATGCTCATATTTTTTCATATGCTGATGACACTGCAGTTATATTCACAAACATAACTTGGGAGGCAGTTAAGACTGACACTGAGTATGGGTTACATATAATAGCGAAGTGGCTAAGAAAAAATTTACTCACGCTAAACACCCAAAAAACAAATTACGTGACCTTCGCACTTACTAATAAGACTCAGCCTGAAGTTGACCTTAACATCAGAGTACATCAATGTAGAAACATACTAGGCGCCTTAAATTCCAACTGCTCTGCACTAACTAAAGTAAACGCTGTGAAGTACTTAGGTATTATGCTGGACCAAAGACTCTCGTGGCATTCTCAAATAGATCTTGTTGCCTCTAGGTTACGTAAGCTTATTTGGCTCTTTAAGCTTCTTCGTCACGTTACCACAAGAAAAATAATAGACCGAATCTATATTGCTCTGGCTCAATCGACAGCGATTTACGGCATTACAGTTTGGGGTGGCGCTGACAAAACAAGGTTTATTGATGTTGAGAGAGCACAAAGGGCACTACTTAAAGTCGCTTATTTTAAAAAGAGAAGATTTTCCACACAGACCTTACATAATATTACCAACACTCGTCTATTAGAAGACTATTCATACTGCATGTCATCATAAAAAAACATATAAAATTAGAATATGACCCAAAAATTTTGGAAAAAAGAAGGGACTACAAAGTAGCAAATGTTGCACAGTTACGTACAAAATTCGCCCAATGTCAGTTCCATTACCTTTCCTCGTATTTATACAATAAATGTAATAAAATACTAAAAATCTACTCTTTAAATAAACGCAACTGCAAAATCAAAGTTACAGCCTGGCTTAAGACCCTAAATTATGAAGAAACTGAATATTTTCTAGTATAAGTTTTAAGTTTTAATTTTTAAAGCTTACTATTACATTATTTTACTATAAAATACACCATATTTAATATTTACACTATTTTTACTATTTACACCATATTTAATATATACACTATTTTACTATTTACACCGTATTTAATATTTACACTATTTTTACTATTTACACAATATTTTATATTTACACTATTTTTAAAATGTTATTTTACAACTAGCACTTTATCTACTATTCACGATTTTGTTTTATCCTAAGGCACACTACACACACACACATACGCGCATACACACACACACACACTCACAAACACACACACAAACACACACACATACACACACACACAGCACACACACACACAGCACACACACACAGCACACACACACACAGCACACACACACAGCACACACACACATCCTCTGCTGTTTTTTCTATAGTTTTAGTTTTAATCTAAATTGCTGTAACTATTTAATCAGTAAAATATAAGAGTGTGCTAAGGAAGAGTGGCCTTTCCTGACACAGGTGCTCCTAGCACTTAATAGGGAAGGTCAACCTCTGTTTATTATTATGTATGTGCTATCTTGATGAAATAAATATTATTATTATTATTATGTTCAAAGATATCCGTGTCGGTGTAAAATATAAGGTCTTTTCCTATGAAATTGCCGTTTTGTATGAAAAATTTTAAACAAATTTTTTTTCATGTATTTTTTATTTGTATTTATCGAAGTAATCACCCATGGAATCAATGCATCTTTGCCAACGCAGTGGCAGTTTATTGATGACCTTCTGAAAGAAATCAGCTGGACGGGAGGCAACAAATTCTTCAAAGGCTTTTTGTACTGCCTCTCGGGTATTGAATTTTTTTCCCGCCAAGAAGTTATCCAAATTCTGGAAAAAGTAGTAGTCTGTAGGCGCAAGGTCTGGTGAGTAGGGCGGATGACGGAGAGCTTCCAACCCCAGTTCTTGCAGCTTGAAGACCGTCTGCTGTGCAGTATGAGGTCGCGCGTTGTCGTGCAGGAGCAGCGGAGACGAGCGATTGACCAATGCTGGTTGGAGATGTGCCAGCTTCTCCATCATTGTGTTCAGTTCTTCACAGTACATATCTGCAGTAATGCTCACCCCGTTTGGTAAGAAGCTGTGATGAATCACACCGGCGCTAGACCACCAAACAGTGACCACCACTTTTCTAGGGGTAAGTTTTCGTTTAGGGTATTGTCCTCCAGGACAATCAGGAACCAGGATCCAACCAACTTGCTGAGCGCTTGCGGTTATCAAACAGAATCCATTTTTCATCGCAGGTAACAATGCGGTTCAAAATTCTTTCATTTGTGTGTCTGTTGAGCAGTGCAAGGCACATCTCGACGCGTACTTCGCGCTGGCGATCATTTAGTTCGTACGGCACCCATTTGTCAAGCTTTTTTACCTTGCCAATTTGACGCAAATGGACCAATATTGTTTTGACGCTAACGTCAAAAGCTGCTGCTAATTCAGCCGTAGATTGTGTATCATCAGCTTCCACAATCGCCTTTAATTCGTCATTGTTGACCAAAGTCTTCGGACGACCGCGAGGTTCATTTTTCAGGTCGAAATTTCCAGAACGGAAGCGAGCAAACCAATAACCAGTGGTGCCTTGGTTTGTAGTGTCAGCTCCGTAAGCGTCGTTGATGTTGCGTGCCGCTTGTGCCGCGTTGCTGCCACGACGGTACTCATATTCCATAATTACTCGAATTTTTAACGTATCCATGATGACGAAAAAGATTGAAATGCGATGAAAATTTAACACTAATCAATAAACAAATGACTACTTTTGGAAAAAGAATTCCATATTTTTAAAATAAAATTAATTTGAAATAAGAATTCTTAGCCAAACAAAAATTATTTTGATTTGAAATGGCCAGTATTGCAGAACGGCAATTTCATAGGTAAAGACCTATTATTATGAGAAGTACCTATTATATCATCATTATGTCATGATTTATGGTGTGGTGATGGTGGTGATTATGACGATTACTTTAATTGACATAGTAGCTTATGCTTGTAGTTCTTTAAGCAACGCCGAAACCCCAAAACATGTATCTATAAGCCAGGAGTTCTGTTCAGTACTTTTGGATCCAAGATAAACCTTGGTGCAAAATCTTACTTTTTGGTAGCATATGCTTGGCCTACTTCATAAAAAGTCGAAATCACTATATGTGTCCATATAAATTTTGAGCAGTTCCCTCGATTCCCCATGGATCCTATCATCAGGTCACCACTTTTGTAAAAACGGGACCAACTTCGAATATTATATCTTTCGATATTATATTTTTAAAATTTGAAAGTATACATATACATATTATGCTGCATAAAATATTCTCCGTATCTGATTTACGTATCCAACTTGCGCCAAAATTATACTATTACAATATGTAAAAACATCTAAACATATTTATTTGTTAAAACAACCCACCAACAATGTGCGATAAAGGTATGGTTGCTATGAGAACTACTTACAAAGCTCACGAATGAGCTTAAAAGACTTAATTAATAAGCTGTACCTAAGTATGTGAAACGAAAGCTATGATTATTTAACAATGCAAGTTATTCAACACAATCTACAGCAACCAGTGACCTATAAAAATAGGTCCACATTAAACTAAAATCAATCGCCATATTGTATTGTGTAACTAGATGTAGCCAGTGACTTCGTACGAGCAAAATTAAATCTCAAGGAACCGTACATTTTGCTGTGATAAAAAGTTGCATTTGTGTTAATTCTAGTATCTAAGCTATTACTACCATACTAAATTTCATCAAAATCCGTTCAGTAGTAATTGCGTGAAAGAGTCACAAACGTCCATACATAGAAACTGTCATGTTTATAATATTAGGATTGTGGTCACCCATCCTAGTTGGAACCACGACCGTGGTTGGTTACTTAACATGAGCCAGCGCTACAACCACAAAGCCATCGAGCTTCTCACTCATTTTTCAATGATTAAGTACCTAATCTGTAGTACCTACGTAAAGGTCTAAGGATCGGTTATTGAGTTTATTCTATAGCATTTTATATGTTACTAGCTAATCCCGGCAAACGTTGTATTACCATTGTTATGTATTTTTAATGCCACATAATATAAAAATAAAAATAATTTGTCGAAAATATAAAGAAATATATTTAGGGGTCCCAAAATAATATCTAACTATTGGTACCACGTTATATACCTACATAATTACTAGTATTATAAAACCAAGTTTCGTCACAGCGATCCTGTTGTAAATAATATTATTGTAATGGCTAATCCTGCGTGAGTGTCGTAAGACCCTCTCCGAGTCCCCGCGTAAAGAATACCAAAATGTCTAAATTTTTTTTATTGCCAACAATTTATTTTTATGAAGGCATTTGTGAGGCTCCCGATGATATTCATATTTTTAAAATAAAGCTGATACTGGACTATTTTTATTTTTGAATTCTAGTAACCGCAACAAAAATCAAAATATCCCGACCAATATTTAGCGGTCCGTAGTAACTACATTTTGCTCTGTCCGTCCGCCTTTCTGTCTGCCCTCTGTCTACTGATTTCTGTAATCAATTGGTTACAATTATTGTTTTCAATTTATCCATTCAGGAGCTATTGTGCATTTCTATTTTATTTTCATTTATTTTTTGCATTTATTTTTATTTCATATTTTCCATTTTTGCCTGCATTGGGCTTTATTCTTTCAGTATCAGGCTTATGGACAAATAAATATTCGTATAATTTATTTAATGTCGACTGCGTCGTTAAACAAAGATAAACAGGGCCATAATTGCAATCATTAGGCGCTCGCTGCCTCGGTTAATGACTCACTAAATTTAATCTATTGTTTTTTAAAAAGTGCAGGCTTTACGTGTCACCAGAATCCCAATTCTAGTAACTATTTGTGATCATAATTCTGTTTCGGTCTACGCGCTGTCTCACTCGCCCACGCGCGAATGACGCGTGTATGAATGCGACACCGCATGTACTGGGGAGGCAGTAAGAAGTTCAGCGTTAACGTAACGTAGGGACCAATAACTCTTTAGCTTTCTTGGAGGAATTAGTGATAAAGAATCTCAATGGCACCTTAGGTCACACTGTGTATCGCAAACCTACACATACTAATAGATATTAAAATGGTGAGTCCCACCACCATCCTTCACAGCTATCTACCGTTTGTAAAACTTTGTTTAGAAGAGCACGAGGAAACTGTGACCAGCAGCATTTGGATACCGAGCTTCATCATGTTACACAAGTTCTACGTGACAATAAGCTTCGAGTCCCACGCTTGCATCACAGGGAGCGAGTGAAACCAGCCGCTGTCGAATGAATACCTGCAGTTCTACCTTTTATGAAAGGAGTCACTGATAAAGTTGGCTATATTCTAAGGAAAGTTTATATAAAAACATATTTCAAGCCGCCCAAAAAAAAAGTCAATTTTTACCACTAGTGAAATGTAATATTCCCCTTCAAGACGCAGGAGTCTACAAGCTCGACTGTGACTGCGGTGGGTAGGAGAGATCCTATACTATATAGGAGATATACTATAGATATACATAGGGCATATACTATACTCGTATATGCCCTATGGCAAACTAAATGATCCATCAAAACCCGCGTGAAGGAACACATCGCAGATCGGGAAAAAGTCGGTAAATGTTTAAAACAATAATTAACAATATTCGCGTTAACATAAGAAATCAATAAACAAAATATTCGTTAACGTGCACAAGTGTGGGCAAGTGGTACCTACAACATCAAAAAGCGTGCTATTTTATGTTGCCTCCAAAACTCCCTAGGAACTTTCAGTAAAGCGTCTACCACTTTACTGAATCGACTGACTTGACTCATTGACTGCAATGAGTATTTATTTGGACTTTGACTAGACTTACTTTAGACTTGACGATTTAGAAATATGGTGTTGAAAATTGAAACGAAAATTCTATTTCCCGCCTTTTTAACTTGACACTGTCTAATGGTTTTAATCCATAACGCCATTTAAAAAAAACACGGACGCTGGATGTGACGTAAGCTCTGGGCTTCTAAATTCACTAAGGGTTTTCGTAGTAAGCTGCAAGGGTTTTCTGCGAAGCCACTAGTCAAAATAGTTTTAAATTCTGTTAACTGAATACAGTACGTAAAAATGTGGTCGTACTTTGTAAAAAATAAAAAATTCTGAAACCTACTCTTAATCCTTATACTGCAAACATTTATGACAAAGCTTATGGATGCTGTGCATCCTGTTTTTAAATAAAATATGTATTCCTTTAGCCCACAATTATAAACGATCAAAATAATATAGTTAGTTATCGGAAATTTCTCGTATTATATAGGCCATGAATTTTTTCTTTTATTCTTAAGTAACGTAGTTACAATTAAAATGTTACGTATATGCATGCGAATGTTTGGATTGCGGCAGTGGATACTGGAAAGTATTTTAATGGATATCCAGACGCGATTTTATGGCTACTGTACAAGTGCTGATTTGGTATCCGCAACTTGCGCGAGTTATTCTTGTAACAATGTTGCATCTCATTTTGCGAAGCCAATAAAACCCTATTATTTTTATGGTTCTGGGGTTATTTGTAATGATGGTACATTAGGTACGTATTGTACTATTTCGGGGCCAGACAATCTAATTAAGTTAGTCTATTCTAAATAAATTCGAGACCTAAGAGTATCCGAGATGTTGGTCACAATAGTTAATTAAAACATTTGAAATATGTGTTCTTCTGCTGAACCCGTGAAGAAGTTACAGTTTTATTGGAAAATGGAACGAGCGAAATTGCTGAGAAAGCGGGAGAACTGCCAAAAGTGTCGGCGCTAATTGTGGCGACGCGTCACGCGCGACTCCGCCACGCCTTATCAAATAGACAAATCCTACGAATCAGTGTCACAATAATAACGACAACATACCTCATTTATGTGGCGCTAAAAAATCATATTTTGGCGCATTTTCAATTCTGTAATATATTACATACGGGACGGGACTACTTAGATGAGAAAATACGGAGAGTCATACGCCTTAGTCACTTCACTTGTGTGCACTGAATACTCTTACTACTCTTATGTTGCCAAATGACACATTTGTAAAGTAACCACCTAGCTACATAGCTTAAATTAGTCATGAAAAAGATATTCAAAAGTCAAATTATTATGAGGCCCTAATCAATTCCTCATTTGGCACGACTGTACCTCCACTGTTTATAGTTTGAGATAATACTCAAGCATAAAGTCAAAACTCATTTGAGTAGGTACTTGCGCAGACACGAGTGATTGATATTACCTACTCGGTGAAATTAAAAGATAAATAAAAATACTGATCAACGAAAACATAAAATTATTTTATGTCTTATTCTCGCGCCAAAATTCGATCGAAACAAAACATTTGTCGTAAAAAAATTGAAGCATATTTTATTGCCTGTGTGTTTTGGTACCAATAATAGCTGGTATATAACGACAGATGATTCACCTCTGAACACGATTTTTGTGGCGTTCGATTCCGCATACTGTTGTAGGTACTTAAAGAAGCACCTAAAACTAGCCAACAACTGCGTTAACCTTGAAACTTTTTCAGCTTACGCAGTTTTAAAGTTCGATCAGTGATCACCAGGCTTAATTTAAGTAATACTTATTCCTTGTTTAACTTACTAAACAAAACTAGAATTTTAATTTTAAACAAAAAATATAAAAGATATAACTCGTTAATACTGTAACAACATCTTAAAATCCATAAATACGGTATTTTCCTTTATTTTTTTTATTACATAAATGAATAGTGCTCTGAAAAATAAGATGAAGGAATAGTATAGGTACTAAAAATCAAAATTTTCAAAGATATTGCGGAATGTTTGAAGCAATTTTGTGAGTCTCGTGAAAACTCCCCATATAAAAGTCGTACTAGTAGGTGACGTCACACGCTAGTAATGTTGCTATGATGAAATGTATGGCCATATGCACAAAATTTCTGATATCTCGTAATTTTGCGCTTTTATGTTGATACATACCAATGTACATCTTTTTGTATTTGATGTAAGTAAACTAATTATGTTGGTTTTATACACTAATGTGTTAAAAAAATATTTCAACTTTTTTGTGACTTCGAAATGCATATAATTATAAAACTACACATAAAATCCTAATTCTTTTCAATTCAATCAAGTTGTAATACCTAATTATGTCTTAATTTATTTAAAAAAAGGAGATCCGTGGCCTAGTGGATAGACCGTTTGATTCGCAATTGCGAGAGTGCATGTTCGATTCCCAGGTTGTGGAGTGTACCAATGAGACTTAATTTTTCAGATCTCAAGTACATTATTCGGACGCTCTAACGGTGAAGGAAAACATCGTGAGGAAACCCGCACATGGTTGGCCCCAGTCGTATTGACCAGTCATTCCTCTGGACTAGGCTGACTATGTTGTGAGAATGCCGTATATGCTTGGCAACCATACGACATTTAAAGACCAACTCTCCCAGGCTCTACAGTATTTCAAGAGTGGTTACTTCACTCGGAGAATACCTACTGTATAAATCATCCAATAACGGATGAAAAGGCCTAAGTATTCCAAAAAATAAAAAATTTACATGTAGGAAAATACCCTATTGTTGTGCCAATGTCATTAAATCTAAGCCTCGTCACATGTAAGTGTTTCTCAGCTCAACACTCCTCTGTGCAGTGAACGACACTTGTGATATGAACAAAATGTTCGTCTAAACGACGTAGGTCAAGTATCTATCACCTTGATACAGGGCTACACGGTTAATATTAAATCTTTCGTCATAACCCGCGAATGTCCAAACGTCTCTGGCGAAACGAGATGTGGAGTATTTTTAATGTGGAATTAGTTTAATAGGTTATACGAGATATTGATGTTCGGTATACGCTATATTAAATAGTTGTCTACGTACGTCTACTGCAAAGTGGTAAAAGATGTAAAAAGCCATAGTTAGGTACCTTTTAATACAACTGGTATATGTAATGGTGTAATAAATTCTTGTACGTTAACTGTTAATCTATTTTTGGCCCGTTTCAATAACCTATCTATCTATAAGTATTTATTAAAAACGTCGTCATTCAATCATTTGACGGTTTTTTGCGACACAAATTTGACATTTCTAACAAATAGTTATTGGTAGATCTAGGTTATTGAAACGGGCCATAAAAGGCGATGTTAGGTAAATGTAATAAATCCACAACAATCCTTTGACTTACGACTATTGATTTCTCCATAGTCATGATAAGACGTTGATAGACGATGTCCGAGCTTTCGACGTTTCATGCCACGACCATTATTGTTAGGCTTCAGGGGTTCTCTTCAGCGATTTCAGGATTTGATGTCCATTACGTAATTGATATTGAAGGCAGGTGCAGCAAGAGCTGGTGCAGATGTTATGCGGGAAAAGTTGATGAATTAGTAAAAGGTTGGCGATTGTTGCAGCGTAGAGTTCATTACGTTATCGATCGATTATGAAACTATCTCCTCATGTTCTATTTGGCCCGAGACATTGACCTGTCTATTTGCGGCGATGGAACATATGCTCAACGGAACACAAATAACAATATATGCCAGGCTATTTCTGCCAGTGTCAGATGTCAGCAACCATGTCCCATCTGGCAGCGGCCTATATCTAGACCACGTGTACAAATATCACTAGATCTGCACGATGAGCTTATCAAACGTTCAGATACAAAAATGCAGTGAAATTTACCTAGAAAATATTCTTAAAATACTTTTTACTTAGAAATTCAAAGAGGCAACGATAAAAGACAATGCATTACTTACAAATGAACTCTAGTATCCAAAGCTTTTTGGTTATATAATTTGTAAGAGAGGAAAAGAAAAAATAAGACTATAAGTAGTATTAAACGACCATTTACATAAATATGTAAATATCATTGATACTTTAGATATCTGATAACAAAAAGAACTCGATGGCAGACTATTTACCCGAGCCCGATATCTTTTCGGGTAAACTCTTCCGAAAATATAAAAACTTACTAGTAAAATAGTCCTTTAGGCCGTAGAGTGTTAAAGTAACATAGTATTTGTGACGATATTTTTTGCATGTGTTGAATAGTTTATATCATCTGATTATGGTAATTTTAATAACGGTACAGTTTAAACGGACGTTTTATACATTTTTATTATGATGTTATAAAAAAAAATAACTTCCGTGACTACGTAACTGACCCAAAGAACTTTAAAAAAAAGGTTTGTAAGTATTTCCAAGACGGCGGCACCTGTGTCCTATTTCCCAAGTTGTTTTCAGAATTACCATAAATGCGCCGTATTCATTATCTACAATAATTTAGTTAATGTTTTTTTCCGGAAAACAACGGCAATGACCGAACCACAATAGTAACCCTCTTAATTCTAGATTAAGGCAGTGTTTCGAGCACTCTTTTTGTTATTCAAATACTTTTCAGTAACATACTTTTCATAGTAACGCGAATGACGCTTTTGTTACAAATGGATTTTTGATAGATGGATAGAATGATTATTCTAAGATTCCCACTATGAATAACACTTTCGCTTTGGCGTTACACAGTAATCTGTGCGATATCAATAATATTGACGAAAATTTATTCTTAATTTTAAATGCAAAAGTTACTAATGTAAGACGTCTTTTTTTTGCTGTATACTTTGTAATAAATATACAGCAAAGTTTACAAGTATCATTGTGGGCCAGAGGTGCCGTTGATTCGTAAAAATTTTATGAAAATCACACAGCACTCCGTCGCAAAATTTATACAGTCTAACGTATTTATCTTCGCTCTAGACTTTGGCTGCCATAACAGGAGTTAACAACGAAATTATTCGCCCCTTAACAACGCCTCAGTCGCTTAGTCACTTAATAGCCACACAATATTCTTACCCTGTAGTGTAGTGTAGTATTACAATAACATTATTTTTGATTTACATTATATTATGCTTATCTACAACAGATCACTGCACTTTCAAAAAGTGTATGTTATGTAAAGCATTTTTTTATTTGCCAATGAACTTCTCTGCCTGCAGTCACGATGCTTGTTGCTCAAAACGCTAATTAAACTAGACTTTAGTGTTCATTAACGTCCAGTAATGTATTCCAACATCCGCACCAGCACACAGTTACACAGGTTTTGATGAATAATCTTTAATCACGCGTACGTCAGAGCGCGGCGGCTGCTAGGGCTGCTCAGTCCCGGCGTGGTCTACCGACAAAGCTCAAAGCCCAATAGCGCTAACAAATTACGAGAAAAAAGTATAGAAATGTTAACTACATTAGCGAAAACAAATACGCTCGAAACTTGTGTTTGTTTGGTAAACATTATCTGTCACTTATTTGCTCCACCGAAAGGTGTTAGCGCTACTTTATTTAACGAAACCGGTAATGTAGCTTAAGCTGGCCATACATGTAACGGTAAACCTGTGCAGGTTTGCCTGCTCAGGTACACCTATCAGGTAAGCTTGAGCAAGCTAGTATGGAAACCAGCACAGTTTTGCAACATACACGCTCCGGTTTACCTGTACAGGAGCACGCGAACCTGTCAGGTATATCACTACTTACATACTATGTATGGCTAGCATGAGAGTTTTGAGAGTTTTTGAAAGATTTTTAGACATAGTATTATGCCTACGTTGTGTATCTTACAGGCTTATTTATTTTGCTTCTTTTGCTTTCACAATTTAAGATATTATGTCAGCAGGTAGCTCGAAAATGCTAAAGTTCATAGACGTTATTGGTAAAAAAAATCTGAACAAGAAATTGATGTTAAGAAAACCGACGACATTGAGGCGCGAGAAATACCGGATATAAAAGACTATTTTTATACAAATGGACTTAAAAAAATGTCTGTAGCGATGAAATAATCGTGAAAAACTAAACCTTGGCAATCGTAAGGTTCCTAGAAGGTCAAAGCAAAAATAAAGCTTGTTTATAATACACAACTTCATAATTGTATATATGAGAATATTTGACATTAAATTTAGATGTATACTCATAAAATAAACCACGTCTGATCTCTAATCCTGATTTAAACACTGGGCTACGTTACACACGAATAAAATATACAAGAATTAAATATAGAAACTTATGCATCATAATATTTTATACGTAAACCAGTTAAGTTTCATTTATATACTACGACTTGTATTTTTCACATGAAACAACACTATTTTCCAAAGTCCAGTCCAGGTGGACAGACAGGTACAGGTGGACTGGATACAGGCCGCGAGCAACCGGTCGCACTGGAGATCTATGAGGGAGGCCTATGTCCTGCTGTGGGCGTCACCAGGCTGAAACGACGAACGACATATTCCAATAATATAAACATCTCACACGAAGTCCAGCTAACGTATCGGCTAACCATACAGTATGATCGTTCGGCAACACAAGTTTGTCGTTTATCTTGAAAACAACCGCGCTGGCGGATGCAGATCGTTACAACAAATTTATCGCGGCAGCCACAACACAAACACACTAACTCGAATTAGCTACATTTATTGTTACGCGTCATAATTAGTACGCTACAGCTCTACACACTATTTATGAACTGTTATTCCACGGTCTATCGCGAATCGGTGAATCAAAATAAAGTAGGTACTAGTCAGTAGCGATATGCATATAACACGATTCACTCAGGCTTCACATTTAATTAAGACACAATAACTATGAAAGTACAGGGCCTTTAGTCGAGATGCATTCGATAATTCCGACGGCGAAGTTCGAAAACAAAATGTATGTTATTTGACATAAGGCATCGCAAGCGACATGTCACTTAACGATGACTTATGTCAAAACCCATACATTTTTGATTTCGAACTTCGCTGTCGAAATTATCGAATGCATCTTGACTAAAGGCCCAGTTTGAAACTTCGTAACCTACAACATTGACTTATAGCCCGTTTCAATAAACTATCTATATATAACTTTGTTAAAAACGTCGTCATTCAATCATTTGACGGTTTTTTGCGATACAAATTTGACGTTTCTAACAAATAGTTATAAATACCTACCTGTTCTTATTTACGAACGCGACATTTTTTTTGTCCGAGCCCCGAGGTACTAACTTTCTTAAGGTAAAATAAGTTCTGCAACTGATCTTACATCTACAGGCTATTTTCTAAAGGGAAGCCCCCTTTGAGAGAGAACCAGCTTTCGCTACTGGTACTAATAACAACTAAACCGCTGGCACAACCGGCAAAGGTGAAAACTATTTTGAAATTAGTTTTAGTAACGTATAACTTAACAATCGCGTTATGTTAACAATCACGAATTACCCGCTACATAAGCATGTTGAACATAAAAAATAGAAATAGGTAGAGCAGCTCTGCGTCTTTGCAACATTTTTTGAATCATTAAAATCTTAAGTAAAACAAATTATTATATTTAAAATTATTCGAAAGCTCCATGCGCTTCTATAGCTATTTATGGTAAGCTAAAGCCTCCGTGAAATATTTTATGCCTACTCTATGTCACTCCCATGGGCCTCACGGCCAAAACGAAACCTTTTATGCCAAATCCGCCAAACTTATGTATGTCAGATATACACACGGATACACCTACTGTACATCGAAGCTTCTGCAATTAGGTAGATAATAATATTTATAAAGCTGTATAGTGTATGTATATGTAAACTGTAAAAGTATACCGCGCGCCATATCAATCGCATTATGTACCGAATTCCTTGTAAGTTAAAATAAATTATGCAAGTTGGAAGCGTTATAGACTATATAGTTAAGTTAATGAACTTACTGCAACGTTTATATACACGGATGTACTGCTTATAAATATCTAGATAAAATATTACACAAGCCATTTGCACATCGTGTAAACTGTTATAATCTAAAACTTATATTATTGCAAGCGCCGCTGAATCACCAAATTCACACGGCACAATAAGTTGAAGAGTGGCCACGGCAACGAAAGAAATGCCAAGAGATGAAGCTAGATTTAAGATTTAGACGCAAACATTACACATTTGTAAACAGCGAATCTTATAAATTCCATGCACTTCAGCTGGCATCATTGTACACAGTGAGAAATGATATAATTAAAAAGCGTAACAAATAAAATTTAAATTCATTATAGCGTTTTTAATAGAGCCAGAGCCAGAGCTCCCTTGATAATGCCGATAAACACATTGGACGCGACAAAATTTATTGCATTAATACAGTTCATTGCTACTATAGGCCAATGCATTACGTCATAAAGTAAAGCTGTAAGTACGGCTCCGTCACGGATTGGGCAACGTTACCGCATCACCGGTGTGACGTAACGACCAGCGGCGTCGGACGTGCGCAAAAAATCGCCCACGCAACCGCCGCCTGCCGGGCAATCGCGGTCATTTGGAATACACTCCGCGATATTAGTTAGCCTAAACATATTTCAATTGCACTGTCTCAAACTGAAATAGGAACGTATCTACACTCGACTGTGCTGAAATACACACACGCGCTGTGCCTAAAATGTAGCTGTATCCTGCAAAATACTTCTATCAGCTTTTACAGAAAATTCAGCGGTTATTTAAGGGTCAATTCACACCGAAACCAAACGATACGCGACATAGCGCTACATTTTTAAAATAGCTATTCAATATTAAACTTTATTCATTTCACAAGAAGGTAGGAAGATAAACTATAATTAAAGTAATAATTAAAAGAATGTCAGTCCAGTTCCATTAAAATTACGAAAAATAAAATTTCATTCATGTTTTCACTATGAAACCGAACGTTAAAACTCATAAAGATTGACACTTATAAATACACTGTGTGTGAACCAAATCCATGGTATTGCTCATATTTTCATTACTTTAACGTATTTCAAAGCATTATTTTAAGAAATTTAACCTTTCTGCACGCCTTCCTCGGCATTAACTTTAATTGTGCCAAATTTCACTCTCATCCGTACGCACAAATCACAATTCTCGTAAAACTGTATGGAATTTTCGATTTACGTATTAATATATAGCTGTGACGATGGGATCCTTAAAAAATTATAATTAATCGTAATATAGTATATTACAATATTATAAATTACAATAATTTTAAATTGTATCCTACTACTATTATAAACGTGAAAGTTTTGTGAGGATGGATGTATGGATGGATGGATGAATATTTGTTACTCCTTCACGCAAAAACTATTAACCGGATTTCAATGATATTTGGTATGGTAGTAATTAAGCTCTGGATTTAAACAGGATACTTTTATCCCGAAAAAGTACAGTGATCTCGTGGGATAATTTATTTACGCGGACGGAGCCGCGGGCAACAGCTAGTATTAACTTTAGGTAAAATTTAAAAATATGCTTCGATTCCGAGACAGAAAATGAAAAATATTACCTAATTATACATTGATTTCATCAGCTGCTTTATGCCATATGCGCAAAAGAAAATGAATAAAAATATACTTAATAGAACTCTTTAAAAATATACTTAATAGAACTAGCTGGTGCCCGAAACTTCGTTTGCGTGGACTAATGAAAACGGAAATCTATTTTTCTTAACGAAACCCTAAAATTAAAGTAACCTAAGTTACTCCTTATTACATCAGCTATCTGCCAGTAAAAGCCTGTCAAAATTGGTCCAGCCGTTTCAGAGATAAGCCGGAACAAACAGACAGACAAACAGACGGACAAAAATTTGAAAATTAGATTCTAGGGTGTAGGCACTAACCTACACCCTAGAATACTAGTATCTACTATCATATGCGTTTATTGCAAAGCTTTTAATTTGAAATTACAAACAGACACTTAAGGTAATATTATTTATTTGTATTGTATAAGATGGCAGCCCGCAGCCCGCAGCATCTTCCATCTTTATAAATACTAGTTAAATTAGCTGCTAATGCTATACCAATAGTAAACAGACGTCGAGCCGTATTCTAAGCTTTAACTTTATGTTTTTAACCTCGGAGATTTTTGTCTAGTGCCCTATAATAGATATTTTTGTTATTCTGGTAGAAATGATATGAAACGAACGTCTACTGCCAAAATGATCAAATTAAGCCAAACACTAAGCTCGTAAAAATTGATTGAGGAGAGATAATAAACCACAATGACTATATCTATTGATGTGTGTCTGTCACCATCATACTTGATGGTTATTTATTACAAAATTACCGAAATCATATTATTAAAAGAAACCTTTTACATCTACTACGTTTTACTAGAGGCTGCCCTGTGGTCGAGACTCGAACATAATCATTTATTTATTTATATTTATTTCATTCGGGAAACCAACAGCTCCTGAATAGGTTACAGTAGAAAAGTCAGCATAGTTAACATTAAGCCAATAAAAGATTACCACTGATAGTTGGATAATATACAGGTTGCGACTTAACACGAGTCATGAGATAGTAGCATGAATATACAGACTGAGTATATAAATATACATAAATAAATGAGTATGTACATTTTGATAGTATACACATTACACATTGTATTCTTTATTTTAGTAAGGATATAATAATATGTAAGTAGTGTATTTGTAATTGTGCACGCCAGCAGGGCTTTTATCCCATCTCTCTCCGTAGGGCTGCTGTAAGAAATTTCTTTTTAGAAATAAGCAGTACCTTTGTGTCGTCTTTCTTTGTTAAATTGTAATGTTATAAATTTTTATGTGTGCAATAAATTGTTAAAAAAATAAAAAGATTTAGAAATTATAACCAATATATGTAATTAGTAATCATAATAGTACTTCACAGTATACTGACATCAGTCATCACGTCCAATTTTTTATTGGACGTGATGACTGATGATGACTTGTAGCAAAAGGATCTAGGTATAGTTCTTTGCATAATGCATTAAAGTTATTAGCTACTTGCTCGCACCAAGAACGAATTTCCTCTATAGTTGGTATTTTTATAGTTGGTACTAGCTGACCCGTGCCCACTTCGCTGGGCGTCAAACATTTTTTGATGATGATGGTAGGGGTAAAAAGTATCCTAAGTTACTCCTTATAACATCAGTTATCTGCCAGTGAAAGTCCTGTAAAAATCGGTCCAGCCATTTCAGAGATAAGTCGGAACAAACAAACAGACCGACCGGACAGATAAAAATATTAAAAATGTTTTTTTACTGTCGGTACCGTATATACTTTTATATGTTTAAAGTGAAAAGTTGTAATTTAAAATTACAAACAAACACTAAAATTTTATTTATTTGTATGTATGTATAGATGGGTACAATTCATAATATTATCATTTTGACGTTTGAACTTTATAAGGGTTCTTTTGCCTCTTAGATAGAAAAAAAATATAAATGTTGAGACAGATAGACAAAAGTCAAGGTGTAATAAAATCGTATTTATCAAACGCACGGCAGTGTGTTAGTAATAATCTGAGGTAGTGTGTGTTTTTATAATATTTTATAATTTTTTGTATTTCTAAGCATTTAAAAAATATTAGCTTTCTGCACACCTTCCTCCACATAAACTTTAAATGTGCCTAATATCATACTCCTCCGTTCGCACAATTCACGTATTAATATAATAAAAATCCAAATAATATAATAAATCAGGCACAAACGAATTTGGAAGCTTTTGATAAAATAGGTGGGTACCTAATTAGCAGATATTGATTGATTATAGACTACCAGATTATTATTATTTTTATTTGATTTTATAGCAGATATTGATAGATTACAGACTACCAGATTATATTTATAACACAGTAGGTGGCATTTCTCATCTACTAAAGGTGATACATTCAAACAAATACTGAACCGAATCATCAAAGAAGCTCATGAAGGAAAGAGATGTCAAGCCTCCCCACGCGGCTAATTGGGTCGAAGCGGTGTATTTGTGAAGATAACGAACTTCCCGTGCGGCGATAAAGGTCAATGTAGCTTGTGACATGTGACGGTGACGTATTTGTTCTGGAAGCTTCTAGGGGTTGAGGGTTTAGACGAAATACAATATCAAAACGATAACGAAGGTAAAAAAAAGAACGAAATGTATAATATAATCCACGTGATTTAGCAAACAAAATTTGTCAATACTGCTTATACATTTTATTAATTATTTACTAACTTGTCGGTTTTATTGTGCTACTTGGGCTAAGCCCAAGCCTAACTAATTCACTATTGAACAAACGATAATTAACTTAACAGCTTAACCGCTTATCCTTAGTAAAATATTAGGTATGTCAATATTATGTATTCCAAATATGACCCAGTTCATTTTGCCAATGGATTGACCTAATAATTAATAACTATTTCCACGCCTCTAAGTTGAAGAAATAATATTACACTAAGTATTTTTAATAAGTTCCATTCTATATTTTTTATGTGCAGTGCAACTACCACATGGTAGTCTTTCAGGAATTCTTGTTCTTTTATAATTCGTCTGATTTTTCCATAGATCGAAAAACGACAACTGCCGACGTGTGTAGTTCGCAAATTAGTCGTTCAATTGGACCAGTTCACTTTCGTCATGTCGTTCATTCATTCATTTAGTTCCGATACAGACATATCTTTAGTTCACGTCTATCACCTGTCCCCGCACGCCCGACAATGCACGAAGTGACATAAGGTCATTTGCAGCAATTAACATTAAACAACTTGTTAAACAATTGAGAAAACCAATAAATACCAACTATTCTGAGTATGGCGACAGTGAGGCCTTTAACTATTTACCATTGAACAGTGCTCAGTGGACAAATAATTGAACTACTGAACTAAAAGATATAAGTCATACGATATATAATCTATAGACTGACGGTCTCATATCGACAGATTCTTGTATAAATTCTCACAAAAGTTAAAATAAACAAATAAAGGCTACCGAAATCGCCGTGTTACTTTTAAGCTGTTAATTTCTTAATCCGAGGATAATCCTGCTGATAGCAACCGCACAATAAATAATAATCATTCACTATTTGGGTCGTTGTATAAAAATTAAACTGCAATAAAGCATGCCCTAGCTATCATCAGTTAAAGAGATTAACTTTTAATGTTATTGCTTATTAGTGGTGTAGCAAATAATTTCATTTCGGGATATTAAGACTGACTTAGGAGTAGTGCGGCTAGTTGAAAAAGTTTAAACGTTAAACAAGTCGCAGTACTAATTGTACTAGGATTTGTTTTACGTTACCTTTCTCTGACAATAAAATTCGTAACTAGCTGCCCCAAAACACGTTGTTCTGTCGCACCTATATATTATATAGTGTTAATATTCTCCCAAAATTTGTCATCTTTTAAACCTTCCCTGAACTGATATGACTATTTTAAGACCAAAATTAGCCAAATCGGTCTCGCCGTTTTCGAGTTTTAGCGAGACATTCAAATTGCAATCCATTTTTATATATAAGAAGATAAGCAACATACTTTAACAAATTTTACAGTGACTAACGGCCGATTACTGAAACGCAAATAAAAATACTTTTCTATTCACAGGCTATCACTGTTTCTGCTAGCCTAAATGACAAGGACAGCATGTGACTTGAGCGTCACTTAATTTAACTTTAGTTTCAGTATTCGGCCGTTATTGCTATAAAACTGCCCAGTATCTACCCAATAAAATGGCCTAAGATAAGTACCTGGGAGCGCGATCGTTGCTCGGTGTTTAGTAGAACGATAAAATAATTAAAAATTAATAAAATAAATATAAAAGAAAAAGAAATAATAAAAATCACAAAAATATTTAACTTACCGGTATTCGAACCCACCACATTCCGAAATTTCAAACAATGCAAAAATTATACGTGGGTACGCGTATCAAACTACCAATTATACTGACGTAAGAGAGTCAAAATTATTGATATATTGATTCACGACAAAAATAATAAAACATATATTGCTTAAAAATGCACAGTTTCTGACGGATAAGACCGAGCTAGATCGATTTTTCTCCCCCAAAACTCCCTGCATACTAATTTCATGGTAATAATTGTTTGTACATCGTCGAGATACCGATTATATATATCGTTTCAAGATCGTCTCGTTTAAAGTATAAGATAATAATATTAATATCTATGGACGCTTCACACCACGTCAATCTGGCCCCGTGCTAAGTAGAAGAACTTGTGTTACAGGTACCAAACAACGGAAAGTATATTTAATAATTTTATACTATTCATATATTTAAGATTTTTATTTTATTATACACATATTCAATACACATCCATGACCCAGGAACACAGAAAACTTTTTGTTCCCTCGTCGGGATTCGAACCAGCTACCTCCGGCTTGAGCGCCAACGCGCCAACCACTGAACCACAGAGGTCGTCAGAAGATGGACTGTAACTGAAAGTTAAGGTACCAGGTACCACATTTAATAAGGTAATCGTCACAAACCTAAAAGTTATTTTAAAAGTTTCTCCGAAAAGTATATAATGAGCCCTTGGCAGCGCGCCAGTGGTCGTCACTCACATATTGTCCACAGGAAATTTTTGCGCTCGCTATAATAGTCCCATTAATTGGTCATTATAATGAAAACAACATAAGCATTTTTAATATTTAACCATTTTATTATCTATACCAACAAGACCAGCGCCGTCCAAAATGGTTTTAATGTCCTTAATCACCCCATAAACGTGGCAAAACAATATTTTAGTACTTAGATACATTTGGGAAAGAATTCGTACTATTTTCTATTTGTGTGTTAAAGAAAGTATAGTGCCCTGAACACAGGTGGCTAATCAGGCCCCCGGAGACTCGACACATCCGGGATAATTTTTGTGTTATCTGTCCGACATCAAAGGTAAATCAGACATACAATGTACGATATTTATCGTAGTCTTTATGTAATCTTTAGTATGTTTGTAGAATAAATGTTTTCACAACCTTACTTTATAATTTATATTATTTTATGTATTTCATTTTAAAAAATTAAAGGCGCTTATTTCTTGAGGTAGTTGAGGATGTGATTATGAACAAATTATATGTAACCCATTAAAATTCCTACTTAATGGTAAATCTTAGCTAACATATTTTAAAGGACTATACTTATCTTGAAAGTCCAATTCTCGTATTTATTTGTGAACATAATCCTGTATTGGTCCGCGCGATGTTTCACTCGCTCACGTGCGATAGACGCGTATGTAAATGCGACACCTCGCGGACTGAAACAGAAGGTCGATTCTGTTATTTAAATCCTGCAATAATACAAAATGGTATTCTCATTAACATTAAACCAACGTTTAACGCGTTTTGATTGATCCAAACTTCAAAAATCGGTTTATGATATCAAGACGATTCATTTATAATTCAATAAAAGTGACATGAAAGTGTAAGTTAATTCCGAGAATTGGGCTTCAGAATCAATATTTTGGGATAAGTACTCGTAAGTCTTAGTTCATGTATAAAATGGCTATAATACCAGTTACAAATGCGGACATTTCTTCAACTTAGGCAATACAAGCTAACGTTGGCTTGTTATGTTTACGACGCTGGCCCACTTGGCACATGATCTAGGTTCTAGAAATGTCCAGTGGCTGATTGCACTTGATAATAATTAATTCTTTAAACTTTCACAGTAAACATTGAACGTAGGTCGTTAAGTAATTAAAATGCTATGATGCTATCATCAAACGTATGGACTGAGATCCCAGGCCCGCCAGACTCCCCATATATTCTTACTAATAAAATGTATGTCATATTGTAGTATTAGTTCTATACAATAAATTTTTGTATACCCGCCAGATTGTACGGTGGGCCAATTCTCAGGTACAGGGCGCCAAAGGTACAAAAAATTGTACTAACTTTACTTAGATTCTGAAAAAGTATCAATCTTATTTTTTGGATTCAGAATAACGTAAGGAACAAAATTTATTAGTCTTTTTATTTCTACATGGATGATTTTCCATTTTAACTACAACGTAAAAATAAGCAATCCGTGTAAATTTCACTTTATTATATTCAAATATCATTATTCTACTATAATATATATGTTAGAATCATTTCAAAGGCTGTAAGAAAAGTAAGTACAATTTTTTTGTAACTTTGGCGCCCTTTACCACCGCACAATCTGGCGGGTATACAAACGTTCATTGTACACAACTAATACTACAATATGACATTATCAGTAAGAATATAAGGGGAGTCCGGTGGGGCTGGGATCGCAGTCCAGTAGGAGTCTTCTACATTTGAAATTGAACGTTCGAATTTGTTTTCAAATTACACCACATCATCTTATATAGAGACATTTTTGGGTCAACAATTTACCTAAATAATATTATTATAATAATAGTAACTACAGAAAACTAATTTATGACTTACTAGATATTCCCCGCGACTATGTGCGCGCAAAAGTTAATCTTGCGGAAATTGTACATTTTTCCCCGTGATCTACTTTATATCTCGTAGTTTTGGAGTCTATTCAATGCAAACAAACAAACTTCTCTTTATAATATTAGAATAGCCTAATAGGATTTTTACTTCTAATCTTTATACCTATTTGTGATTCGACATTATAGTTTCTAACTAATGTCCAAGCTGCGTGTGTACATTTCTGCGAGCGTTTCGTGCAGCCCTAATAGCACTACATAACAGCCTACTTGACTTGGCTGTCGTCTTAAACGCCACTCGGGAGATGCACTTAAATACTTTCTCAAAGCAAAAAGCTTAAGAATAGAAACGGATTTGCAAACAAACTGTTGAATGTTAGGGGAAAATTTTAACGTAGATAAAAAAAAAGATTTGATTTGCTAATGCTTAAACGTTCGTGAGTATTATATTAAAATCACTGTTGCAAGTAGAATATCTCATATACAATTTAACCTTATTATTAGATTATGCGTGGGCACTTTTTTACTTAAAGCTTTTGCAACTATAATACTAATTACCAATAAAATCATGTTGTTAGTTTTGTTGATTTTTTAAGAAACGGTCTTCACAGGTATTTTCTCTATGTACAAGTGCAATTTTTATGAACACCGCAATAGTAAGCGACACTATTATTAACAGGTGCAACATTATTTGGCGAATCTGGGTATTTACACCAAACACATCACACCTGTAGGTGACAGTGTTGCAATGACGGAGCGTGACACTAGTGGTGACGCGGCCCCCGAAATACATCCGTGGGCGCTGGGGGGCTGCCAGTCGGGAATGCCAACTAGGTAAACCTAAACCCATTATCTTATTGTGATGTAATAGTTAAAACAAAATACTTAAATCTGGCTCTAAGCAAAAAATGTGTCGAGAAATATGAAATACGAAAGGAGGCTATATCGTACCTCAAACGAACATGAAGTTGAATGTTAATAAGATTATGATTATTTAATAATAATTATTATAATTATAAAAATATTTCACTTTTTTCTACCGTGACCACATAAACTTTTAATCGTTTTATAACGTTTATATTGTTTTCTAATATGCTGTACCAGGAAACTAAACGCAATATACGAACTTGATATGAAGAATGAACAATATTCATAAAATCTATTACGTTTATATTATTAAACGATGACGAACTAATGTACTGCGGTGACGTCACGAACATATGTAGCCAGGAAGCTCTTCATCTGGTGACCTGACCTTGCACCTCGTGTTTTATTTCGAGCTCGGTCCCGACGATATTTTATTCATATATTATAGTCCATTCCGTTCGTACAGGTGCGACCTTCAAGTCTGTATTCTTCGGTTATTACCAACCATATACGAGTACATACAGCTACTTTATTCCTATATTTATTTTATAGTAAAAAGGAAAATGTAACCCGACTGCTATTTTAACATACATGTTAGATGTTATTACATATAGGCTACAGCCTGGAATAATAGGCTTACATACTATACTATGTTTGCACAGGATTTCACAGAGGGTTAAAAACCGAATAATATAATAAAAAATTAAAGTATATTACATCTCTCCAATTAAAACATTTAATAACGTTAATTGCGTGTCTTTTCAGTGAGTCTTAAACTAATGGAACTGAATCAAAAAATAGATATTTTTATACTTACGTAACTAAACGTGCCTATATATTTTTAGCTCATAACTTGACAGTCTTTAAATAAATACCTTAGATATGAACATCTGTCATATTTATTTTTAATTTCGGAATACCTCGCCCAGCCGAATCCTTTATTACTGATTTTTAGAGTTTGCCTACCCGCAGTAGGCTAGCATGGTAAGCTGCAGCCTATTCCAGCTCACGTCGAGAAGCTCCTAGCGGAGACGTTAGTGGTGCTACGGGCTTACGATGACTAGCTTTTACCCGCGGCTCCGCTCGCGTAAATACAGTACCTATCCCACGGGAATACTGTTATTTTTCAGGATAAAAAGTAGCCTATGTGTTATTCCAGACCATAGAAATCTATTCAGTAGTTTTTGCGTGAAAGAGTGACAAACATCTATCTATCCATCCCTCCTCACAGCCATTATATTTATAATAGTAGTTGGATAGTAAATATAAAGTTGGTTTTAAAACTATAAAAGCTCTAAGCTATATCTGTCTAAATTTTTAATTGTAAGTCCATATCTGTACCGAAATATGTTTCAGCCTATAGAAGTGGGTCACGGTTGTTGGTGAAACACATGCCGAGACTTGCCAATATACTGTCCTCGGGAGGAATATGAGATCGACTGTCGTATACCGCATAACTCATAGTCTATATCTCTCTATACATTATAATGTTGTGTGGGTAAGGAGACTACTTGCTTAGAACTATCCGTAAATATTAAATGATTACCTTAAAATAAGTATGTTATCGTATTAGACAAAGACAGCAACATTGAATAGCTAATAATCATTTGTGTAAATACTTTTATCAGTAGGGGGGTTAGTATTTAATTGAAAATTTTGACTACGCTCTGCTAGGCGTTCGCGTATTTTATGATCGGCAATAAAACACAACAGTTCACCT
Organism: Phengaris alcon alcon; assembly: GCA_037179445.1. NCBI lineage: Eukaryota > Metazoa > Arthropoda > Insecta > Lepidoptera > Lycaenidae > Phengaris > Phengaris alcon. The sequence continues at coordinate 418,927 of JAYRCH010000193.1, forward strand.
GTTCCCACTTTAAAGATGGTTTAAATATGTACTTTTAGCGCGTGCTAAAACACCTTTGTGGTTGTACTAAGTATTATGTCTTAAATTACCAAGTGAGTCGGGGACATGACATGCTGTGATGTAGTGAAAAACTATATTATATTTTGTAAGTCAATGAAACAATAATTAAATAAAATTAACCAAACCAAACAAAGAGCCTAAAAACACACATGATCGATTACAATATAACTGATAAGTTTATTTAGCCACGAGCTTCTGGCGCTACGGTCCTTAGTCAATCTTTATCTAGAATTTATATCTGGATACAAAATATGATTGATGGTAGCAGAAAATAGAGTAGATATAATTGCGGAGGCCAATTATAGCTGGGTCAGCACTGTGATTGTTCGTTATCAACTTATCACCTATAATAGCTCGTACGACTGCCTATCTATACTATCGCCGCATTGATAACGTATCTACGTCATTACGGGATCGTTACCAAAGTATCATTATATTATTACGTGAAGCAAAAATTTCAAGTACGGTTTTACGTGAATTGTGCATACGGATCAGTGTGAAATTTGGCACGTTTAAAGTTTAAGTTTAGGAAGGCCTACCAAAAGCTAATACTTTTAAAAATAACGCTTAGAAATACTTTAAATTTATAAAAATAACAACACACACTACTTCTATTCATACTAGCATTTTTGTTTATATTACAGTAGATTTGACACAATTGTCAATGAGTGTCAATCTATCTTTCACAATCCATAAACAACATTTTGCGACCCTTGTGGATCAGTGGTACAGCGCGTTGGTGCTCAAGCCGGGGGTTGCGATCGAATCCCACCGAAGCAACAAAAAGTTTTTATGTGTTCCTGGGTCATGGATGTGTATTAAATATGTGTATAATATAATAAATATCTTAAATATATGTATAGTATAAAAGTATTTAATGTACTTCCCGTTTTCTGGTACCTGTAAGTTCTTCGGATATTTAGTACGGGGCCAGATTGATGTGGTGTGTGTGTGTATTTACATATTTTTATTGCGTATCTAAGACGCAAAAGAGACCTTAAATATTTTAACTATAAAATTAAAACATGAATTATGGTCGAATTTCGACTACGGGGCGACCTCTACTTTCTATTATTATGCATTTCTGTAGCTATTGGCTTCAGGATATCAAAGTAAGCTATGTGAGGAAAATAACACGGGAGGAGAGGGACACTTGATCCTTGCGAGAGACTTAAGTTATGCTCAATTTATAGGAGCCCATGTGGGAAATATCAGATATTGGTATATATATATATATATATATATATATATATATATATAGAGAGATAGGGCCTCTAGTTAAGATGCATTCGATAATTTCGACGGCAAACTTCGAAATCAAAAATGTTTGTTTTCGAACTTCGCCGTCGAAACGATCTAATGCATCTTGACTAAACGCCCATCGAAATTATCGAACGCATCTTGACTAAAGGCCCTGGTTTTAAAGTAATGTCGGTGGTGTACGATACCAGCTAACTTTCCTTTCCAGTACCTCTTAAAAGGAAATTAGGGTTAAAAAACAAAAGGAGAAATCAAAACCGTAGATACAATGTTTATTTGATATATTGTGTGTGACACAAGTTACCATTGATGTGAAAAGAAATGTCCAAACAAAATATGTTTGGCATTTCGTGTGATTTTTTAATCATTCCTTTCGTAATAGTGTGTTTACTAATTTTATGAAAATGTCACAGATGTAAGGAATGTTGTTAGTGTATTCATAGAGTGGAAAGTAGAGAAGATATTTATAAGCCACACGCTCTACGTTTATGCACGAAATTTTGTATTGTAACTATGTTGCTGGCAATTGTTCGTAAAGGTTGCTTCTACCTCTAATAGATGCTTATAGCTAACAGAGATAGAGATTTGTTTATTTATCTTGTTATCTGTTCCATAAATACACGCGGTACAAACTTAGAATTCAAATACAATACACCAGAACCTTGATTCAAAATACAAATGAACATTATGAATGTACATATATGAAAATTTATATTCAGCCTTTGCTCTAAGTAAAACTTTACTTGACGTGTGTACTATGTATGTTTAATGTGTGTGAATATCTTCATTTTTAAATAACTCCTCACGTTTTCACCAAGAATGTTCACAGAATTTGGACTAAATTAATAAACCTTATAGCTCAAACCCTAGAGATTTGAAACTTGAATAGCACAGAAGATTTTAATAAAAGATTACACGAATAATTCACGAGCCATCCAAGAAGATTGTTTCTTTTAGAATTAGTGACCTATCGTAGCTTTGTCGTTGGTTTTTTATAAGGATCTTTTGAAATTATAGTGTTTAAATTATACTATACACATATTTAAGATTTTTATTATATTAATACACATCCAAGGCCTATGAATACAGAAAAACTTTTTTTTGGGTTACAAAACCCTTCAGCGGGTACCTACGCGCTAACCACTGAGCCACAGAGGTCGACAGATAGAATACTTCATCTACAAACATTTGAACCTATAAAAATAATAAATATTTGCTATAGTCCAAGGAACAAGACTATGTCATTTTGAACAATATTTATTTTAAATATTTTAAAGTAACTTATCACTCCTGAAATACTTAAAACACTTGATAAGTAAAAGAACTGTACGTAATTAAAATTCATTTGAATATAATAACACGTTTAAAACTATCGGACTTCTAGTTATAGTAAAAACACAACTGTCGTCACCTAAAAAAGGTAGAGACGTAGCGAACACTAGGCATTAGAATAATTAAAAAGCTTAGGAATATTTAGAAAGAGCCAACTGGCCAAGATACAACCAGCTCCGAGGTACAACATATTTTCCAACTCTCCAATAATAAAGTTAGTAATATAAAGGTTGAGCGTCTCAAAAATGTAGCCATTACATATTTTATTATAACAAGAATATACTGCTTTAATGTAATATGAATTGGTAGATTAGATTAGTAGCTCAAGCCATTGACTATGCTATTAGTAGGCTTTAGGATTTACTTTGCTTTTAATTTGTGTTGTAAATTAAGTGCCTCGAGTAAAATAATATTTCAGTAAATATAACAATCTTAAATTATATATTTATGTGAAGCAAAAACTTTGTACCCCTTTTGACAAAAATTATACAAATGTAGGTGTATGAAATTTGATACAGTTAAAATTTGTAATATATATGGAGGAGGAGTAAACTGCACTAATTTGTTTTTATAATAATGTTTAAAAATACACTTAATAAAAATAATGTTACACACACAACCTCAGACTACGTTGCATTTAAAATTTTATCACAAGTTGATGTTTGTCAATTTGTCTTTCACATTCAATAAACAACAACATTTTTTATTTCGTACCTAAGAGGCAAAAGAGCTATAAAGTGCAAACTTAAAAATGAAATAAATTATGGTTAAATTTTCACCACTAGGAAAACCCTACAGTCTTTTTCCTAATTCATAAAAAAAAGGTTTAATTAACTACATGATTGAAAATGTTTGTAGGTATTTTTGGTAGGATTAGGTCTGAATATTTTGGGTATGATTCATTTTTATTTTATTTTGGTTTAAAAGTATTCCAAAGTATTTGCATGAGTGTAACAAAATACTTATTTCTACGACTTTGAAATTGCCAAAGTAGGAGGAAATTGCAATAAAAACCGAAACAAATGATAGCAAATGCACGAAAATGTACATTAAAATTCAGAAGAATCTATCCAGGGATATATTTCAATGATTTGAAGATACGCTAATATGCAGCTCTTTAATTCAGATTTTTTTCCCATATTTTTTGTCATAATTTGATTTGGCATATAACTTATTCGGCATAAAAAAATATTCGTCATAATAATACTTTGGCATACTTGTTTCTTGACATTCTATATCATTAGGCATAAATATCATTTAGAGTCAAAAATTGGGACTAATGTTTCATGTCCTAATTTAATGTGGCATAACTCGTAAGGTTAGACAAAACATCATTAAATATTGTTATATCATTATGCTTAAATATCATTAGGTATGAGTAAATAAATGTATGCTTTATAATGCATACTATATCATTTTATCATTTAATTTAATGTGGCATAACTCGTTAGGCATTTTAGTTAGGCAAAACGTCATTAAATATTTATATCATGAAGCTTAAATAGGTATATTTATGCTTTGTAAAAGTATGCTTAAATATCATTATGCGTAAATAAATGTATGCTTTAGATTATTGTAAAGCTAAATAATTATTATGCATAAAGTGATTATGTCAAAAAAGAATATCCCTAAACAGTTATACCAAATTAATATGACGCGTAACTTATAATATGAGAAATTAAATTAATTATGTCAAGTTAAATTATGACATATGATTTTATAGCGAAATAGGTAAAATAGGGAATCGTTTAATTACATCCCATACTTTATGTAAAACAAAACAGCACCAAGGTGTCCATAATATTTCTCTTCATATTATAGTTGTTACGCTATAGCTGTCTGTAGAAATTGGATATTAGTAGAGTAGGCAGGCAGTACCATAAATTCTCGTCATATTATAATATTTCATTCATGTAGTGCGAGTTCCAGCGGAGACTATTACGACGATTATAAAACTACATAATGACTATGTAGTTTTTAGGGTTCCGTAGTTCACGTCTTGGAACCCTTATAATTTCGTCATGTCCGTCCCTCCGTCCGTCCGGCTTCGGCTTACCCTCCAAACGATAAGTGCTAGAAAGATGAAACTTTGCGACAAAGTGCTAAAATAATATCACGAATTTTTTTTTTCGGTACCTCCCCAACACGTAATATAGTGGGGATGATTTTTTTTTTCACGTAGCCACCACATAGTGTGGGAAATCATATGGTAGACCTTTTAAAAACATTGAGAAATTGCTAAGACGATTTTTTACTTAGGTATCCGTTTTCGAGATATTCAACTTAAAATTGGTTAAAATAGGCCGCCCCCCTCTCCAAAATTTAAATGGCTGGCTCGAAAAATCTGAAAAATTCATGATGATAGTCCATATTTTGAACTTTGAAGGAAAACTATAACGGCTTATACATATAACATTAATAGTTCAGGAGTTATAGAGGCCTAACTTGTAAAACTTCGTACAAAAATAACTAAGTAATAAACATGTAAAATATTGGTATAATGGTACGGACCCTTCGTGCGCGAGTCCGACTCGGACTTGGCCGGGATTTTCTTCTATTACTCTTAATTAAATATCTTCGACATTTGCAATTAATTCTCATGTAAGAAAATGAATGCAGAGTCCAAGAAGTTGAATTAAATAGCGTAAAGAATTCTTTTGCATTCCCGAGAAAACAAGACAATTGACAAGATTTTTTATATCATTCTAAGACATTTCTCGAGTAATTCGTAGTGTTATGATATGCGTGAGGACGGTGCGAAGTGAAAATAGATTGTTATGTGATTTACAAGCCGTGCGGGTTAGCGCCGAGCGCGTGATCTTTAGCTGACCTTTACCTTCCTTAATATCAGGGACACTGAATTGGGGTACTTTAGGGTTCAAAACAAGGATCGAATATTTTCATCAGTTCGAATAGCACACTAATTTTATTAAAGTTTTGTGATTTATTGAGAAAATGTTTAAACATAACAGTTCGTTGCCAACAGTAAAGATTTTTTTTACTAACAACAATAGTAGGTATTATATAAGTTATTACACACACTACTACAAAAAATATAACTCGAAGAATTTTAAAAGCATTTTGTAAATTATTAATTCGCAACATGTAGATATAGGAATACCATATAATGTATCTCTTAAACTTTTTACTTATTGTATGAAACAAACAGCAACAATGTTGCTGGTATACATTTTTCCAGTCATTGCTCTATTCTTTGTCAGATAAAACACTTAAAAACAATACGACAACATTTTAACGCAGCGTGTGTTTTTTCATAGACAGTACGCTTCTAATAAGTACTTTGTGTAAAGATCAAGTTTGATGGTTTTCACGGAATTTGCGACCCTCCCGACACGTATTCGTAAGGTATTTTTAAATAACAAATTCAGGCAAATTCACGAAATATATCTAAAAGAGATGCATACCTCTGTGGTTAACGCGTCGGCGCTCAAAGTCAAGCCTCAAGCTCAAAGGAGCAACAACTTTTCTGTGTTCCTGGGTGATTAAAGTGGGTATATGTATAATATACAAAAAATCTTAAATATAATATGTATTTTGTATGGTATAAAAGTATAAAATATACTTCCATATTGTCCGGTACTTCCATGTTGTCTGGTACCTATGACCCAGGTCTTTCTTGAATTTGGCGTGATGTCGGGGGGTCCAATATTATTATTACATACATAAATAGAAAGGGCGCCGATTTCTCCACATACGTACTTGTCTTGACACGTGATGCACACTTCAGCGTGGACCGCGAGAGCGATTAAAAACTCAACCTTGGTTCTAAGCGATTAAACAGCCCGTTGGCAACCGTCGCCGGGCGGATTGCGGCTTGTTTACACCAACATAAAATTATTAACAGCTATCATATTAGCTATCATTAAACATATATTCCATTTTTGCGCGCGGTTGCCCAGAGCGTTTACGTAAGTAAAATAAAATGTCGATAACATTTTCATAGTAGGTAGCGAATTGAAGTTGTTTACTATTGTAATATAATAGGTTGTTGTAATAGTTATTAAAATTCTATTTCAAATACAATTTTCTGTCGATTTGGATGAAAATTTTACGTTCTATAGCAAAGATTTAAAAACTCAAGATAGGCGATGACGTACTTTGACAGAACAATACTTCATAGAATAAAAAGTTACACCATACTCCAAATGTCAGCCATCTTGTTTTCACCATACATCAAATGTCAAAATGGCCCCAAAAATCTCCACAGTTTAGGGTTTATCCCATCCCATTTAACTGGGACACTTTTTGCCTTTATATGCCTCGTCTATAATATATACGTCTATGTTCTATAGTCAATTATAATATCCGGTGCATATTGTTATACTAACATCTAAATGTATGTTTCTAATTATAAAATTATAGATATAAAAATGCGTTGGTAAGTGGTGTACTTACGTGAAGTATTGTTACCCCCTTACTAATAGAAAGATTTACACAATGGATAACTTAAACAACGTTGCTGTCTTTGTCTGTTAAATGACTTTTCCAACGCATCAGACAAAGACAGTTGTTGTTGAAACAAAGAACGTTGTTTAAGATAACCGTTGTGTAAATATTTTTATTAGTAAGGGGGCAAGTCTATAAGCAGAGCTATATCAACATACCAAGTGTTAATTGCTCACATGTTTCTTACAGTAAGTATCCAAGAAAAAAACAAAGTTAATTCAAACTGAGATGTAGCGTGATTCGTGAAACATTAAATATGAAATGAATTTTATAAAAAAACTGTTTATTCAGCCAACTAAACTTCAAAGTCAACGCTACAATAAATTACAGTCCAGTAGCTACGACTCAATCACGCTGGGAACTTTTATGATTGTTCCTGCCTCATTGTTAGGTAATAAAGTATAGAAAAATATACAAACACGTCTACGTCATAAACAACGGTGAGCTGAGAGGTTAACGCGCTCTAATTACACGTTTGCTGTTGTTCGACGCCGAATACCGATACTGTCACAATACCGGCTTACCGATCCTAATACTTGATTGTTTATTAAGTGCTCTCATTTTAGAAAGGATAGAGAAAATGCAATGAAAATACCAGTAACGGGATTGATTAATAAACATACATATTGTGTTTGAAATAGGTTTGAATTTTATGTTGTGCTAGGGAAATAATAATTAGAAAAAGATTATACACCAATTGAACGAACAAATCTAAAAATATAGTAAATTAATGATGTAAATATGCAATGAGGCGTGATCTTTTACGTTCACACCACGAGTACTATCGATCGCTCGCATTTGACTCGACCATAAATTATAATGTAGCGTGATGAACACTGGACTCGAGTACCTAGTTAGTAATTGAAGAACTGTGTTTTATCGCGATACATTCAAATATTAAACAGTTTTAAGCGTTACGTTAAATTTCATTAAAATAACAAACCAATATTCAGACATTTATCATGAATTATTATAGTAAATACATAACTCATATTTTAATTCATTCAATTATAATAACATCAGATAAAGTTTTGTCAATGAATACTAAAATCACAGAACTTTCTATCGTCTGATTAGAATCAGACTATAGAAAGCCCTAGAGAGCGCAGGCGGAAAAAAGTAAAAATAACTTTTTTTCCTTTGTTAATGTGCAAAATTAAAGATTAAAAGTATTTTTTTTTATTAAATATCCGCATACAATTGAGTAGTTAAATAGCATTACCACAATTCACATCTGTAAAGCACAACATTGTGGTATGAAGTTGTAAAGTTATTAATTTAACCTTTATATATTAATCTTCTTGCGTGTGTTTGGAATTCAACTCCTAAACGACTGGACCGATTTCGATGAAATTTTTTGTGTGTTCAAGTGCATTTGAGAATGGTTTAGATTTACAATTGGACCCTGCTGACGCTGTTGTCAGTACGTCAACAAATTTAATTCTGAGGCGGTGGTACGAAGTTTGCCGGGACAGATAGATTCAGAAAAATTAAGATGAGAAAACCTTTCATTTGTCTAATTTTGCTACGTAACAATAAAATGAACTCAAACAACAAAATCCTTAACAAATATTTAAACAGAAACCACGTTTTTTTTTGCGCTGAAACTATCCATCCTCAGACAGACTTGACTATAACATATTATGTAATACTTCAGGTCAATTTTTTTTTCCGCCTGCTCTAGAAACAGAGTATATTTAAAAAAAAACCATTTCTTTAAACGTATCCTAAATCACTTGATACTTTACACGAAAACTAAAAGACGTCAGCGATTAAAAAAATCTCACTGTCCCACATTTGGCGGCGTATAGTTTGAATGGTCAGTACAGAGCCATCATGTTTATATGTTTATTGTTTATATGTGTACAAGTTTCCGACGTTAACAGTCATCGCAGGCGATATATCTCACGAGGCCGTAAACTGTACGCAGATGATTTTATTCGGTTTTTGTAGTTTACGCCTCTGACCTGGTGAGTAAATGCTTGCTGTCTGCCCGGTCATTGAATCGAAGTGCAATCTTAAATGAGCAGTAATGCGGTGGGGAGATAGAGTTATCAACGTTTACAACAATTCGTTGAAACCACGCTTACAAGTTATACTTATAGGAAGGCTAAACTATAATGTTTATAATTCCTGTGAAATGATTTATAATTTTATATAGAACTTGCCCAATCTTTGATGATTTAAGTATTTATTGACAAACATTAAAATAATATTAAAACAGATAACACAATAATATGACTAGCTACCTACTTTAAATTATTTACAAACTAAAATAAATAAAAAAAAACCCAATATCTATCCATCTTTTAGGTATATTTTATCTAAATGTGTTTCTTCTGTACGATAAAATCGGAGGTTTTGCAAACGCTTCACAATGCTACGGGCACCTCTATTTTCTCACTGACTAGCAAAGGGGAAATCTCCCCAGTGAAGACTTTGACTTTTTGAGTTGTTACTTGTTTTAGTAATTACTAAGTTTTTACTTTATATATGTATGTATAGTGCTTTGCGGAATTGGTAAATACTCCGAGAATTTGGTGCTTGCAAAATTGTTTACAAATACAATAATTTCTAATAATAAGAGCTAGGTCATGTAAGAAACAATAATATATTATAATTGTTGTCTGATATTAGAAAGCTCTATTTAAAACTATTCAAACGACGGCGCCCACGTACATTATTGTATTTGAAAAATGCTACTTTTCAGGAGAGCGATTTTAAGTTTATTTTTCGTTATAACTTTGAACATCATAACTTTGTCCTTAATGGTTAGATCCTTATGAAAATTTGCATTAACAGTATTATTAGGATAAAAAATTAGTACATTGTATCTAAAATCCAAAATGTTGAATAGTTTTAGCGAAAATTTAGTTACGATAGTATACCACGTAAATGAGCTTGCTCTCTGAATCGTAACTGTCACTTCCAATTATTTCTAGGAATTGCATAAACAAAAATGTATCGGATTTGCCGATTCTGATACCGATCTACGTTGGTATTTATCAGGAATATTTTATTTTAAGTGTCACATTCGATTATGTACTTCGTAGATTGCTTGTACTTATGATTTATTTTAATAGAATAACAAGAACAAAATTTATATAAAATATTTTTACTATCGTGTCTATTCACAGTACTTTGTTTGGCGCACTTATTTGTTGGTCTTTGTTTATAAACCACTGTATTACAGTAACAGAAAAAACTTAAATTATTCGTATACGGATATATTCGTATACGGAAATACGTATTTTGTGTATAATTTGGTACTGGGATAACAAACAAATTTAAGAATCTTCGTTTGTGGCACGTGTTGCGATAAAAGTAAACTATATCCTTCTCTAAGTTCTGACTTACACAAATTTTGTTAAATAAGTTCAGTACTTTGTGCATGATTGCGTCAGTCTGTCACGCAATCATGCACAAACTGCTTTTTTTGCATTATTAATATTAATAGTAAGGATTCTATTTGTTAAGCGAATAATTTGAAAATAAATATATAAATAATGTTATTTTTTGGTTTAATTAGGTATAAAGAACAAATATCTTAATCATAGCTTTTTGAACTGATAAAATAGATTTCATGTAACATATATAGATGTTTTCTTTCATCATCGATATTTTGATTATCGTTATCAGATAAGAGAGCTAATAAAGTCCTAACAAGATTTGGGTACCCATGACTATTTTCATAGCAGAAATTGGCAATACATAAGAGGCACCAATGAAAAGGAAAGAGTCAAATTTATTCCTAGTGTGACAAACTTTATAACCTTTTACTGCACAAATCACAAGGTCTGTAAATTTCTGCAAAGGCCAACATAATGTTTGCTACAATTAAGACTTCAAGTGCGGAAGAAGGAATCAACAAATCCTTAATTGAGACCAAATGAGGATTGTTTTACATCTATTTCTTCTATTTCATTATTCAAACCTTAATCGTCTTAACGTAAGATCATTTATACTTGACAAAATAAAAGGAAATATCCTGAAATTTATATTTGACAGCTAAGTAGTAACTTAGCTAGAATTTCTAAGCTGATAATCTGAAATAACCTCGAAAAAGGGAAAATTATGATAAAAACCTATTTGAATAGGTGAAAAATATCAATATCAACATCTCATACTTCATGGAAAAAGCTTTCATGTGAAGCCATACACTATCGTGTATCGTCCAATTAGCGCTACTTAACTAAAAGTATCGTAATTGTCAGATTCGATACAAATACGTTAAAGAGAAGCCATGTAAGCTGCCTGAACTGCCACTTACGTTATTTTTAGAATATGAAAATCCATCTTAAGCAATCGGTTCTACCCAATTCAATTATTATTTATTCAGTAACGTTTTCAATTTAAAAAAAAAACCATATGAATTCTAATAGATATAACATGTTTAAGTAACTAACACTTAAAAATAAAAAATTAAATGACGCGCGTTTATTGCGGCGAACACTCACGTACGTTAGTGGCAGATACGGCCTTGTTGCACACTCAGGTGCGCAACTTTAACTCGAGTAAAATACGACTCAAAAAAACGCACTTGAAATGGGTTATTAAAGTTTTTGAAAACGTGATACTAAAGATAGATAGACTCCAAAACAGTAATAAAAAAATGCCATTTTGCAGTTACAATAATGTACCTAGGCATCGTGGAAATATAAAACGCGGCGTTCGTACTCCGCCGCGATTGCCAGCTTAAGATAATTTGCTGAAAATTACGTCATAGGTACTAGAAACATATCGCAACTTCGTTGGAACGGTCTATACAACTTCGCTTATTTAATATTTACCAACTTAAAACTAAATCTTATTACTTAAATACACTCCTATTAACTTACTAAATAATTAATCTACATTTGCTGTTGTTTTATAAAAGAAAATTGCTTTATATTACATTTAAATTCCAGGGCTTTAGGTAAAACATAACCTAACGTCCCAAGAGAACAACTGAATTTAAAACTAAAAACACAAATTACAGTAGTTTCAAAAAAATACTTACCTTAGCATAATTAGAAAAAATAGAAACTAATTGTAGATTTTATGGAACAAAGGGAAAGTTAGCGATGGTGCTGACGACAATGGCTTTGTGCGGCTAACAAAGCTGGCCGGTTTAAAAACTTTGTCGCCGGAATCTAGGTTAAAACCGCCTACATGTTGAACGTGATGCCATTTGTTCTAACGAATATAATAAACCGTACTCCAAGTACTACAACTTCATTTTAATTGGCTTGAAAATTTATTAACGCTAAGGTTTTTGGAAAATTGCCTCAAGATGAGAGCTCTAAAATTTAAATTACAGTCTTCCAAGTGACCAAACACTCTAAAGTCTAGACCATTCAATTGATTTGTCTAAATAAGTCCACATAAAGTGTCCACATTTACTTTAAGTTACATACATGATCAAGGTGCAAATAAAAAATAGTTAATAGAATAAAGGCGTTACTTTGCGGAAATTTAATGCTATCAAAATTATAAATTTAAGAAAAAAAAATCACGGGATATTGCTCGATATAATATAATATTAATTAAATTGTACGCAAATAAAAAAGACAAGAAAAATATTTCATCATGAGTGGGAAAGTTTTATATCCAATAAAAAAAATATTACTATAAAAAAGTAAGCAATAATTATGTTGATGAAAGGCTTGAGGCGGTTATCGGCATCGTTGTTACTTACTTTCGTGCTAAATTATGGCTTTTTAATATTGAAGGTGATTAAAAATGATGCAAGAAGTGAATAAACAGTTAGGCATTTCAACCTATAATACTGCGTATGTTATCGATGGTACTGTCAGTTTTTGGTGGAAATTCATATTTCACAGAACTTCTTGCAGTGTTTCCACATTAATATGTATTTTACAATAATTTTAATAATATACATTACAAGACCGGTTTCGACAAAGTCATCATAATACTACGGCTACACTGACGCGATAACGCGAATACTTTCAAACCAGCCAGCAAACCAGCAGCTCGAGCATTATATTGAATATTGTATACGCTTTCAAATCTTATTAAGGTAACGCAACACGAATACACGCAATAATGTTGCAGTAGCCCAAGAATGTTTCGTAGAACCGATTCGTAGAGCACTCGTAGTCGCTTCGTAGATGGCCTCTACGTGGCTACGTCGAGCCTCTCTACGAAGAAAGAATTCAACGCAACTTCAATGACATTTATAAAAATATAGATAAGTTAATATATTATACTATTGTTACACAATTATAAATGTGAAAGTAACTCTTGTCCGTCTGTTACATCGTCACACCTAAGCCATTTAAACCGATTTTCATGATATTTGATACAGATATAGATTAGACCACCGGAAAGGGCAAAGGATTCTTTTATTCAAAATATACGGTTCTCGCGCGATATACAACTTTTTGCGCGTACGAAGTCGTAGGCAACAATTGTTCCAATAGACTTTACCAGGTAATGATTCCAGGTAAAGTATTTAAATTGTATAATTATAAATCGGATAACCTGTTACATAAAAACCTGTTGCGGTGTAGTGGAGGGGGAGGGGGGGCGGACTCAGTGCCTTTGTTCTCACCGATCGATACCAAAACAAACACCTTACATTTACCTAGTACCTTTCATGCAACAACACATGCAAAGTACTAGGACACCAGGGTACTGAGAGTCTAGGTAGCCTGCAAAATGGTTTTTCGTAAATATAATATTACGCAAAACTGATAACGATTCTTTGTGCGTTTAATGAGAGGATAGACTTTGTCATTATTGTGTACACTTTAAAACTCTGCTCCAAAACGCTATTAATTCATTCCTACACGAATACACTTTTGGTAAAGACGAGTCACAACTACATAAAATTAGTAAGGTTATTTTTTGCTCTAGTTTAATAAGAAAATAAAAACTCCTTAAATGGTATTAAATAAATTAAAGAAATTGTCTATAGAACAAATTATGTATATACCTATGTCACTCTCCGCTCAAGTATTATCTTGCGACATATCGTACAGGTGTGTTAGAGTGCTCGACAAACTTGTTATATATTTATGTAAATATTATATGTATTATATAAATTGTTATGCTTTCTCAGAAATGGAGACTCACGTGTCCAATGAGTAAGATAAAAAATAAAAAACGTGAGCTGTTTTCTCAAAATTAAATGGGGCGAAGTATAGAACCAAGTTCGACCCACGTTATTTCTTATACTTAATCATTGAACAGATATACTTAATCACATGATCGAATAAATCTTTGTTGGGTTCCGTAGTACAAGGAACCCATATATTTTCGCTCGGTCCGTCCGTCTGTCTGCTGTCCGTCCGCCCTAGAAGAAGCTAGACTTCTGTAATTATGCACACAAATAGATGAAATTTGGTATAGTTATAGATTGTGTATAGATTTCAGTTTTTGGCATCATAAAATAACAATGCTTTTATATTTTGGGTGTGGCTCTCCATACATATGAAGTGGAGATGAAAAATATTTTTTTTACTCTTACCTATCATGTGGGGTATCGTTGAATAGGTCTTTTGAAATAAAATCAAGGTTTTATACATGACTTTTTTACCAAGTCAACCAATTTCGAGTAAGATAATTACGGAACCCTCCTAAGACATGTCCTGATATGCTCTTGGTGAAGTTATATTATATTTGCTTCTCTTAATGCCTTTAACCCTCGTCTACTTGATGTATTATTGAGAGCTAAATGTAAATACATTACTTTCTTTACTTTTTATTGTAAATTGTAGACTCGGGCATGATGTTTTCATTAAAAATTATCACCTATACCTTTTTTTATACCAATTTACGACAAGTCGATACGCCTAGAGTCGATATTGTCGGGCCTAGAGAACTTATTATAATTACAAATTTAGATCTACAATATAGAGTCCATCTCAAAATGACGTTTATTAATCTTCACGCTATCGAAGAGAACGGGGAAACCTGTACATATGTGCTTTGACAAGAGATATCAAAAATGAAAAAAAATAACCCTACATTTTTTTTACTACATATAATTAAACTTTAAAAATTTCATGAAAACCGGTCAGCCGTTTCGGAGGAGTTCGAGAACAAACACTGTGATACGACATTTTTAAATATTAGAAATTGCGTATGTTATGTTTCATTATATCAGTACATTTTAATATCCTCATGACTAATGCGACAAAAACGCCAGTATAAAAATATATTTGTATGTTTATTAAAGTTGGAATTTGGCCAAGTTAGCTGCTCCACCGTCCACGAGCCCTACTGCAGTTATTTACTGCCCTCTCGCAAAAGATAATATTACCAATCGTTGGTTGTCAATATAATCTGGAGCTCGTGTATTTTGGGTACAACTGCCGGGGAATATATATTTATTTATGGAAACCTTTTAATTTTTAAAACATCGTCTTAAGTTACGATAAACATCCAAAAGTCTTTAACTTTTAAATCTTTTTAAAATAAGAACCTAACGGTTTCAGTAACGTCCGAGTCTTCTTATATACCTACCACGATCTCTAAACCTTACCTAATTACTCGTACTTATCTGCCAAAATACTACAGTTTTGAATCTACTACCTGGTTCACTTTCAGTGTTAGTCGTTAAAAAACTGTCAAGAGGGTTTATATACTTTCTCCAATGAAACGACACACACGGCTTGGCACTGTGCAAAGATTCGTTATCAGAGATTGCTCCATATTACTATATGTCTATAGTCTACACTCTACACAAACGTACGGGTCCCCGTACGGTACGGGTCTACATAAAACAAATACAATTGGCACTGCACACAGCTGCCGTATGTGATGTAGCCTTTAATTAAAAAATTTCCTTTGTGATATTTGTTATACCTTTTAAGAAATGGTTTTTAGTTCTTGGCTATAAACACTTTTAGGATTTATACAAGCAACTAGGACATAAAAACAGAAGAAAATTATTATGTAGAGAAATCATAACATAACCTTTTTCATTCACTTTTTTCTCTTAATTCATCTTTCATTATGAAACTTCTATTCTAATAATTACTTCAATTCTACAATGACAAAAGAATTAAAAGGTGCACACTTCAATTTCATTATCAATTACCCTACACCGTCGCTCTATATATACCTTATTGATTTTATAATTGTTTCATAAGTGGGCAGAAGCCGCTATCACATGATGAAATAATCTCTCAAGCGTACATACATAGTGATATATCTGCCAAATGAATATTGGACTCGATTGGCCGATATCTGAATTTAATTTCGTCTCGTTTATGTTAATAACATGTCGGCATTTATTTTTATCTCTGACATTATGTTCTTCCTTTTTATAATCAAAACATTGATGAATTCATAATATTTGACTTTAATCCTGTTGAAAGCGAAATGAAAATCCCTGTTTTGGATTATTTATATTCAAGCCTTTACTTTCCTTAGCAATTTTCAATAAATCAAAAAGAGTTATTGAAAGTAACAATATCAAACAACGCATTTTTGCGTTAATTATTTTTGCATAATACTAGGCCTTCAGTCAAGATGCACTCGATAATTTCGACGGCGAAGTTCGCAAATAAAAATGTATGGGATTTGACATAAGTCATCGCTAGGTGACATGTCGCTTGCGATGCCTTATGTCAAATCCCATACATTTTGTTTTCGAACTTCGCCGTCGAAATTATCGAATGCATCTTGACTAAAGATCCTGGGTCGCTGACGCCTTTGTGGTTGTCTATTACCTTATAAGAACTCTTATTAAATATCTAAGGCCCTCCGCACACTCCTGTAGTAGGTAAATACTAGGTACATAGATAATAATATGGTCCATCTCTAATATTTTATTTTTCAATTTTTTTATACAGAAATACCGATTTCATCTCTCACAACGCTACAGGCAGTGTTGCCGTAGACTCGTCTTTATGTGTAATATTTTATGTGTATAAGTAATACAATGTACTAAGGCTTTAGTATATTACGCTAAAGCCGGCCAGACTATCCTCCATGTTACTGGATCAATATGATACGTTATTTAACTTTTATAACTTGTACGTGAGTCGATGTTCTACCTACAGAATTAGTACATCGTACACCAGACACAATCAATATTGTGCCTACAATAATCGTTGGCTGTTCAATTACAGATCTCGACACGATCGTTTTGTGTGGCCGCGATCGCCTGTTGTGTCTCGGCCATATTTTCAGTTATCCGTTATTTATTCCAAAATTTTAAAACTGCACATATAATACTTAATGCTTATATTTTTTTTAAAGTCTTACAAGGTACAACATGTACAACATGCCTTGGGGCCAGTGGCACCTTGTATCATGTATACACCAAAAATTCCGGATAGTATATACTTGAGAAAACTCTTAATTTTTAATATTTTGACAATGTCTACTCACATATTTAACAAAATAATAAATTATATAATAGTATATTTTGCATGTTAAATACCTGCAAGAAAACGTTAATTACCTGCTAATTAGCAGAACTGTCTAATTGACAGAACGAATAATAATTAAAATTTAAAAACATTCGAACTTATAAAATACTACAATTCCATCGTTTCATTTCATTTCATTCAATTTCATTCGTTTCCATCCATATTATATTCTCCATAGGCCAAGGTATAACCGTTCGACACAGGTCAAGGTACAACACTGTGTCATCTTGAACGAAACAACGGATTTCAAAAATGTTAAAGTAACTCATGACGTAAGTTTATCTGCTTATATATTATATAAGTATATTTATACTTGAGAGCACAGAGATCGAGATGGCTCTTGAGCAGCTCAAGAACAACAAGGCAGCTGGAGATGACGGTATTACAACTGAGCTTTTAAGAGCTGGAGGGCGTCCAGTCCTAGAGAAGGGAGACTTCTCCTCGCGCGCCGGGCCCCTGAAAAGGGCCTTTGGGCGGGGAACCAATGCCAGGGGCAAGCCCCTCTAATTGGGGTGGGATGACGCGCCCAGCACGAATACTGGGCGCACAGCGTCGGTTTTAGGGGAAGACCCCCCGCGGCAGAACGCGGGGGAAACCCGTGGGGGGGCACCGCAAATTCCAAGGGAATGACGTGTGCCAATCCAGGCCCGACCAAGACCGGCGGTCGGCTCCAAACGGCGCGTGGGGGTCCCGACCCGGGGGTCGGGAAACGTGTATGGGTCCACTCCCTCACGCGCCGTGTTTACCGGACCGCGGAACCAAGCGACCTGGGGGAAAAGGGGAAGGTAGCTTCCGATCCCCGACTTGTGATGTCGGGGGGGAAGGTGCACCAAGGGGGCGACGGGGTGGCAAGAGGGCTGCCACTCCAACAGGCCCCAGGTGAATTTTGAAGGCAGCACCGGCAGGTTTTATTTTCTACCGGTGCAAGGGGAGAAGGGGGGACAGCGATCCAGCGGTGAATGGAGCGCTGTGACAAGCGCCTCGGTGGGGCGCACGTCGTTGCACCGAAACTCCTCCTCTTCGGGGGCGTGGCGGCGCATCCTTGCGCCTAAGCTCCTCCTCTTCGAGGGTGGGGGTGGCGCATCAGAGCGCCGGGGCTCCTCCTCTTCGGGGGTGGCGGGGCTCCGTTGAGTCAGCCGGGGGGACAGCGTCCCTCGGCAGTATATGGCGGTCGGGCGGGCGGGCGTGCCAGGGCGCCAGGTCGGTCAGCTCGACCAGGCGCGAGGCATCCGCTCGCGCGAACAGGTTTGTGGCGAGCCGGGCCACAAAGGCCTCCACGCTCTCCATCCTGAGATCCCTCTCAATGGTGGAGTTGCGGACGTACCAGGGGGCGCCCGCGACGTAGCGCAGCACCCGGTTCTGGACTCTCTGCAGCGACCTCTTCTGGGGTGCAGAGAGCAGATGGTGCCACGCAGGTGCTGCGTAGGTGAGGCGGGACCTGATATAAGTTTTATATAAGGCCGTCCGCATGTTGAGGGGGATCTGAGGAGAAGAGAAGGCGGGGTGCAATTGTGCAGTGGCCGATTTGGCCATCGACACTGCGTGCTGGCGCTGGGCGACCATGGAGAGACGGCGATCTATGATGACACCTAGATATTTCGCCGTTCTCCCCCATGGTATCTCGGCGTCTCCGATCTTCAGGGGCGCTGGGAACCCTGTTCTCGTGGTGACGGCGAGCGCCTGGGACTTACCTGCATTCACAGACAGTCGCCAGTTGCTCAGCCAGTCAGGGAGAAGGTCCAGCGTCCTCTGAAGCTTCAGGGCGGCGTGGTCGGGTGTCAGCGAGCTGGTTATAAACGCCGTGTCATCGGCGTATAACGCTGCGGTGGTGCCAGGATCTTTAGGGATGTCGCTGGCATAAAAGTTGTACAACCCCGGAGAGAGCACGCTGCCTTGCGGGACACCGGCGGTGATGGGGCGCTCTCCGGAGAGGACACCGTCGATCCGCACCTGGAAGGTGCGTCCAGAGAGGAATGACGCTAAAAGCCTTACCAGAGGGGATGGGACGTTGGCTCTGATGAGCTTGAAGAGCAGACCTTCATGCCAAACACAGTCGAACGCCTTTTCCATATCGAGGAAGACTGCGACCGAAGATTCTTTCTTGTTGGCCGCAGCGGACAGGTGGTGGATGACTCTTACCAGCTGAAGAGTGGTGCTCAATTCCGACCTAAAGCCGAATTGGTCCTTGCGAGGAGGGAGGTGGGGGGCAAGATGCTTGAGAAGAAGGAGTTCAAAAGTTTTGGAAAGGGTTGAAAGGAGGGTTATGGGGCGGTAGCCCTCTGCCCTTCTCAAGTTTTTATGATGTTTGGGGATAGTTATAATTATCCCCAACTTCCAGGTAGTAGGGAAGTGGCCGGTCCTCACGATTCCGTTGTACAGACGGGTCAGGGCGGCCACCGTCCTAAAAGGTAGGTGTCGAAGGGCAGAGTTAGGAATGCCGTCTGCTCCGGGGGCCTTTTTGGGTTTTAGGCGCGATAGGGTTTTCTGAACCTCCCTCGGAGAGAAGGAGAAGGAAGGAGAGGAGGAGGGAGAAAGTAGAAACACCTTTACCTCCTCGGAGACCAACCCGGCGTGGTCCGCTGCGGTCGTTGGCAGTGGAGAAAACTGGCGCTCGAGGTGTTCGGCATGAATCTCTGCTCTATCCTCTGCACGGTACCTTAAGTTCCCGTCGGGGTGGAGCAGCGGGTAAACGGGGGCAGTGGCTCTGGTAAGGCTGCGGCAAAAGCGGTGTAGGGAGGGCCAGTCCTCTCCCGCCTCCTGGATGCGTCGGGTCCAGTTTTCCGCATTGAGGAGCTCCAAGTGAGACCTTACCTCTGCGGTGAGGCGGTTGAGCTGCGTCTTTATTGCTGGGCATCGGGAGAGCTGCCATCGCCGTCGCAGGCGCTTCTTTTCGGCGATCAAGACCGTTAGGTGGCGGGGAAGGGGGGGCCGCTTGTGTTGGCGACGGGTGGGCGGCTGGGTAGCCGCATCCATTGCAGCTGCAATCGCCCCGGTGAGCTGCACCGTCATAGATTCGACGGTTTCTGCAGAATTCACCGGGAAATTTGGTGTGTTTTCGTGCAGCTGCAAGGCGAAGGCATCCCAGTCACGGACTGGGTGAGGGGGAAGAGGTGGCACACTTGCCGGAGAAGCTCGGACTATGGCCAGGACCGGAAGGTGGTCTGATCCGTGTGCCATGTCCAGTACCTCCTGGTGGAGGTCGCCTGCGACGCGATAAGTGATGGCGACGTCTAAGACGTCTGGTGAGTGCGAGGGATTCTCCGGGTAGTGGGTGGGGGTGTAAGTACCCACCACCGTATACCCAGCCTGCACAGAGTCGGCGAGCAGACGTCTGCCGTCCGCATTTTGCGTGCGAGAGCCCCACTCGGGGTGTTTACAATTTAGATCTCCGGCAATCACAGTCGGCTCATCTGATATGAGCCTGTGGATGTCGGAGATATCTAAATGTGATCCCGGGGGCTTATAGCACGCATATATGCGAGTGCGGTGGGTGCCGAGTGCCACTTCGATGCCCAGCGCATAAAGGGATGACACCGCGGGGGTTGGGAGGAGTTGGTGGAGGAGCCTCCTGCCGACCAAGACAGCGAGGCCTCTGCACACTCTATCTCCTCCAAGGTAATCCTGCCTGTAAATGACGTACCCAGGGACATGAAAGCGGTCTGGGGGGGAGAGAAGGGTTTCGCTAAGAAGAGCAATGTCGATCTCATACTCCCGGAGGAGGAGACGGAACGAGGCTACTTTCCCGCGGACCCCTCGGACGTTCCAATGAACAATTTTTAGTGCGTGTGGGGCGTGGGAAGCCATTTAGCTATAAGTTTCGCGGCGAGGGAGGCCCCTTCAGGGAGGGCCGACAAGAGGGTTTTAAAAATATCATCCCCGGCCTGGATTTTAGAGAAGATATCCATGGCCAGGGAGAAGAGAGCGTAGATCAGCTCAGCGGTAGATTCAGGGGCCTTGGGGGCCTCTCTCCTGGAACGACGTTGAGCGGGTGGCGGGGCGATTGCTGGCAGGGTGGCGGCGGCTGCTGCTGGGTCAGCTGGTTTGGTGTTAACCTCAGCCACTTCAGTAGTTTTAGTGGCCGTCGGAACTTTTCGTGATGCACGGGAGGTGCGCGGGGGGCGTGGGGTACGTTGTGGCAAGGGGGGGGCCGACAGAACGGCATCGGCGATTGGGAGCGGGAGTGCAAGGGGCTCGTATTCGGAGTCCGTTGCTGCCGCTGAGGTGGCTCCGGACTTGGGGCCCTTCTTCTTCTTCGTCCTTTTCCTGGTCCTCTTCCGCACAGAGGGGGTGGGGACTGTGGATGACGAGGGGCGGGGGGTGGGGTCGTTTGCCTCGGCCATGAGGGATGTGGCCAAAGGCGGTGGGGGGGGGGGACCTCTTTCTCCGTGATGGGAGGGTCGTGGCTTACACGGTGGGAAGCGCGATTGGTGCGGGCAATAGGGCCCGCACGGCGATTCCGGGACTCCCGTTTAAAGACCGGGCAAAGCTTACTGTTGGCCGGGTGGGCCCCCTTGCAGTTAAAGCAGGTGGGCGGTTCGGTGATTGGGCGGGGGCAGTCAGCTGCGAAGTGTTCTTCGCCACACCTGACGCACGCCGGCCTGCGGTGGCAGTTCTTACTGGAATGGCGGAACTGTTGGCAGCGGTGGCATTGGGCTGGGCCGTCCTTGCCACGCCAGGCTTCTACCCTAATACCTGGCATGTTGAGGAGTTCGGTCATTTGGTAGATCCCTGGAGTCAGGTTCGGGGTGCGCTTCAGCAGCACGAAATACGCACATCCGGGGCGATCCTTCCTGGCCAGGATACGGGATACGTGCTCCACTGCGTATCCCTTCTTGGTGAGTGCGGCGGCAATTGCGTCTGTGGGAGTATTGACGGGTAGGCCCTGGATGCCTACCTTGAGTCCACGTTCCTGCGGGAGTGCGTAAGAGAACCAGCTGACTTGCTCTGTCTTGCTGAGTTCGTCCAGGTACTTCTGCACACAGCGGTACTCCTGTTCACCTTTGGGGGTAAATTTGACCCCTAGGCCCAGCGGCCTCGCGTTGGGCGGGTGGCCGAGGAGCTCCGCGAGGATACTAAAATGCCTTACCCAGTCCTCCAGCTTCTCCACGATGAGTGGTGGGCAGTGGGGGGCGGGGGGCGGCGGCGGCGAAGACACATTCCGTGCAGGTGACGCGGAAGTCGCCGTGGCTGTATCCATCGGCGATGTGGCCCTCGAGGTTGGGGCCGATGGGGATCCGGGTGGGGCTGCAGAAGTTGCTGCGGCGTACGAAGTCGGGCGGTCAGCGCGTTTGGCAGGAGGCGAGACGTCAGAGGGCACCTCCTGTCTCGGTCTTTTAGTTACCTGCACGGGGGGGGCAGGGGGCGGGGGCATGGTGCTCGGCGAAGGGGCCGGTACCGAGGCCTTCGGCGCAGGAGCACTTACCCCTCTGCGGTCTTCTTCCGGCGGGGAGGCCGGCGAGGCGGAGAGGGCGGGCTATGAGCTCGCTGCAGGTGGTGCAGGCGGAGGGCGCGGGGCGCTCACCTCCGCAGTGCGGCGCAAGGGGCGCGGCGGAGAGGCCGGACCCTTATCGGCTGGGCGGGTCGGGGGCCCGGACTCGCGGCGGGTCGCCGTCGGAAGGCATTGTGGCGGGGGGGTGTCAGTACACCCCCGCGAGAATGCCGAAGACGGCCCGGGGCGAGCGGTATCCTTGCCGCTCAAGCTGGGCTCGGCGGCGGACAGGTATGCGCGCTCTGACGTGCGCGAGCTGGACCTCGATGAGGCGGAGCTGCGCGACGCACCAGAGCTGGCGCGGGAGTGGCTGGGGCGGTCGCGGCTTTGTGGCCGCGAGCCACGATCGGCCATGGTGACGGGGCACTAATTTAGTGTCCACCGTGGATAGGCGACATGTTTACAATGTCACAACGTCACTAACACTAGACACATATGTACACATGAATATAAAAGAAATTAATACAAACAGTACTCACAACACAAAGGGTCTTCACACACAGCACAGGTACACTAAACACAACACGTATTCAGTGTTAAAGTAGTCACTATAAGTGTACGTACTTGCACGGTTCACTGGGAAGGCTGGCTCTCCGTGACCCGACGTTGGGAACAAGTTCCCAACGGGAGGCCAAGGGCAGTGCAACCCTTCAGCAGGCGGCAATCCGCTCGCTATTCTAACGAATAACGAGAAGATTGACGATCGCGAATGGGGTATAACGGCACTGCACAAGGGGCGGGTCGACACGAGCGTGGAGTGAAAGGGACACTCGACACGTTCCGAGCGGGACGGCACTACCGCGGAGTGAGCGAGTCACTACGACGCGGATAACGCGAGACGGCACGAGAACGCGGAGCAACCGAGAGAGCACTACCACACGCGAGAGACAGGACGATCCCCAGTCCTAGAACAACTACGGAAGTTATTTAATACCGTCCTTCAGAAAGGCACAACGCCGGAGGCGTGGTCCAGAAGTGTGGTCATCTTGTTCTTCAAGACAGGTGATAAAACGCGCCTAAAGAACTACCGACCGATATCACTTCTGAGCCATGTCTGTAAGCTGTTCTCAAGAGTCATCTCAAACCGTCTTTCCCGAAGATTCGACGACTTCCAGCCCCCGGAACAGGCTGGGTTTCGAAAAGGCTACAGTACGGTGGACCAAATTCACACACTGCGGCAAATCGTACAAAAGAGGCGCGCCCTCTTTGTCTTGCGTTTGTGGACTACGAAAAAGCCTTCGACTCCATCGAAACCTGGGCTGTTCTATAGTCTCTCCAGCGTTGCCAAGTCGATTGGCGATATATTGAGATGTTTAGATGTCTATATAAAGCCGCTACGATGACCGTCCAAATCCAAGATGTTCAGACAAGACCAATCCCATTACAGCGTGGATTGAGACAGGGAGACGTTATTTCTCCGAAACTGTTTACCAACGCACTGGAGGACGTTATTAAAACACTGGACTGGAACGGAGGAGGCATCAATATAAACGGCGAATACATCTCACACCTTCGATTCGCAGACGACATAGTCATTATGGCTGAATCGCTGGAGGACTTGACGGGGATGCTGCAAAGCCTAGGTGTTTCTTCCAGACGGGTGGGTCTGGGAATGAACTTGGATAAGACAAAAGTCATGTTCAATTCATTCGTAGACCCAATGCCAGTCACTGTCGAAAATGTTAGCATCGAAATTGTTCAGGAATACATATACCTGGGACAGATTGTCCAACTGGGTAGGAACAACTTCGACAAGGAAGCTGACAGAAGAATACAGTTGGGCTGGGCAGCATTCGGAAAGCTTCGCCATATCTTTAAGTCGCCACTGCCCCAGTACCTCAAATCGAAAGTCTTCGACCATTGCGTCCTTTCGGTCCTTACCTACGGAGCCGAGACGTGGACACTCACAAAAGGCCTCGTTCACAAGTTCCAGGTCGCTCAGCGAGCTATGGAGAGGGCTATGCTCGGAGTCTTTTTGAAGGATAGCATCCGGAATCAGGAGATCCGACGAAGAACAAAAGTCAGCGACATAGCACTCAGGATAAGCAAACTGAAGTGGCAATGGGCGGGGCATATTTTTAGAGCAGCCGATAGCCGATGGGGCAGAAAGGTTTTAGAGTGGAGACCGCGAACAACCCGCCCCGTAGGACGACCTCCCGCGAGGTGGACCGACGACCTAAAGAGAGTGGCGGGAAGCGGTTGGATGCGGAAGGCAGAGGACCGGGTATGGTGGCGCGAAATGGGAAAGGCTTATGTCCAGCAGTGGATGACTACGGGCTGACGATGATGATACTTGATAAACAAAAGAAACGTTTTTCAAATGTTTGTGATTATTATAACACTTTTAAAACTCAATATATACTATCAACTTGTAATAATGGTAAAAACATATTTAGTCAGCCAAAAAAAATCAAACGTCTGTAAAATCAAAGACTGGCTATGGCGGTAAACGACTAACTCTATACGAGTATAAGATGGTCGGTAGAGACGTAGCGAACACCGTAACGACGTAGGCATTAGAATTCAAAATCTCAGAAATACCTAGAAAAAGCCAGTTCTGGCCAAGGTACAACTGGCTCCAAGTTACAACATATTCCCCTAGTTACAACATATTATCCGAGTTACAACATATTTTAGCTAAGGAACTCAACTACTGGAGATATTCTCGAAAGATAGAAAAGCTAATATTTCAACTTTTTCCTAATCTTATTAATAAAATTCGATAGGCTGTACAAATTACCGAAAACGGTCTACATAAATCTACTTATCATTAATCACAATTTTAAAAATAATAATACTTAAGTAGATACTAAAAGTAAGTAGGTAAAGCTGCGAAAATTAACTCTTTTACAAATCACTCTGTATCAAAATTAGTCCCAAAACCAATGATTTGTTACCAATTCCTAGTAACTTATTACTAGGAATTTGTAATTTAGAATTTTGAAGGAGTCTGGTAAGTAATTGGCCACGAACTGTTGACCGTACTACCAATTCACCGCCATACTTTGTTTAGAAACAAGCCGCAAAGCCGTTTCCCTTGTGTTTACTGACAGCCTCTTTCCTGTTCCGCCAGGGGAATGATGTTTAGAGGCTAACTATAGTATCTAGCTAAAGGCTGGACACCTTCTATAGCACTAGCAAGAAACAACACTATGCAGTGTGTAAATTAGAATAAAATTCTTAGTAGGTTATAATGTGGATTATGAAAGCTGCTTACTATAAGTTTTAAATGAATCCCCTTGACTGTACTATTTTTTTTAAATAAATATACATAAAGTATGGATTCAAACATAGCCTTTTTTAGATTCAACAGCGCAAAACATATAAAATTAAAACGGTAAAAGAAGATAAAAGCGCTTTCAATAAGGTGTTAAATCATGTCTCAGAAATCAAAAACATTGATGATTGATTTTATATTACAGCCGAGATTAGTACTGAAAGATTTCAAATTCAGACTGATAGATATTTAAATAAAACATGCAAGGTTAATGTTAGCAACATGTTAAACGCATCGAGATCCTAGGCTATAGTCGTTTGTCAAAAACATTAGCGACGTCGTCAATGTCTAAAGGCCAACAACCTTCCTTAATACGTTAACCTATTACTTTCATCAAATATTAAAAAGGACTCTCAAATAACGGGACAAGTAAAATATTAAACAAAAATCTAGGAATCAGTGGAATCAGCGAAAAATCAGCCAAGGCTGATTCTCCTCCATAGGGAAGCCCTAGCCTGTATAATAGGTAGGGATTTGGATGAGGGTCTTCAAAAGGTAAGCGGTAAGTGAAGAGTTAGGAACCCCACGCCACTGCTAGGAATAAGGGTCACCCTATGAGGCTATTTCAGTGTACTAACTAAACAATGTACTTCTGTACTTGTTATATTTTGTATTGTAATTTAATAATTTTTATACTTACTTAATTGTTTATATTTTATTGTATTTTTTAAAAGAACTATTTTGGCTATACTTTTTACTAAAAGGTGCACGAGTTTCTTGCGCCGGTTCTTCTCGCCTGGTTAGGGTTCCTAACCGATGGTAATTGTATAATCATTTTTCTTTTCTTTGGAGAACGTTCAGAAAAAAGCCTTGTTTTTTACTCTGAATAAAAATATTTTTATTTATATAAATACATACCTAGCTTCCCATACCGATTTCGTTGACGGTGGCTGGTTTCGTCGAAACCAGTCTAGCTACATAGGTGCTATTTAATAGTGCCCAAGTGTGTGCGCAGTATTATGTACACTCTCTCTTGGTCAGAAAAGAAGGTGACCAGGATGCATTGTCCTAGCCAGAATTGAAAAGAACATTTTTGTTGTTCCAACATGGGAATCGAACCCACGATCTCCGGATTCGAGAGCCAAGCCCTAAACCTCTGAACCACGGAGGCCATATGACATGAAATTCTTATCGCTAGCTACTTGACCCAGAATATTTTTATCAGAACAATGGTAGTAAAATTTGTAGATTTTCAGATACATACAATAGGGTAAAAACTAAAAAGATTTAGACTCTCCACGTGTATACCATGATGATTTCAAACTGACTTTGGTTCTACATCTTAATCCAAGTTAACCGTACTTTGGTTTCCCTCGACAAAGGCAGAGGTGTAATATTAAAGAAAGCAGCATTATAAAAAGAACTAGAAAAGGCTTTCACTGTCCCTGAAGCTTTCAGCAAGAATCTTCAGAAACTATGTAAAGGAAGACCTCAGGAAAATATCTTCTAAGTATTGTATTATTTCCCTGCACTCTATTTCTATATATCGTTATTTCAATCTATAATATTTTCATTAAACAGTAATATAGATATTCATTATGCTGTAACTGAAGTAATCTTTACTCGTAATGAACAACTGCACTTATAATAAATTCTATTTGACTAATAAATTTACCCTGCGATCTTTAAATAGCACAAAGCAACGAACGAAAGTATGCAATAATTTGCAGATATTCGGGAGTAACGGTTGACACACTATTTTATCGCACTAATTTTTCACATTTCTTTAAATATGATCGTAAGTTTGACGAAAGTACAACTACTGCCAACCGTTGAGTTTTCGAATGTCGTAGTCGCGAAAATGGGTCACAAAACTGTAATGCACTTACACCAATCGATTCGAATACTAAAACTAAATTTTAACTAACCCACTCACTTCAAACCTCTACTTTTCAGCTGACCCTTTGTTATATTCTGAGCACCGTTGTTTCGTTATCTACGTCTCCCATCACCGGGCTCACGCGTTTGGTATTATGTAAATAAAAAAAATGAATGCTAATGTTTTATGTTTACCTCGTACGCCCTCGTCAAAGAAAATCGGCTTCGAGGAGGTGGGTATCTCTGCTATTGATTGGTACCCCACGTGCAGCCAGAGATCCAAACGAGCACACTGACGGAGAGTAATTATCACTGATCAATCACTGCCGGGAGAGCGATAGGCCGGTGTCACGGTGTCGGACGGTCCGGAGCGCGGTGTCGGACGCGTGGCGGGCTGGCCGAGTGCTGGCCGACTGCGCGCTGCTGCTATTTGCGCTCGCCGCCCGCCCGCCCCGTGCCGCCCGGAGCTTTCTCTGCGCAACGCAACAAACGAACACTTCTTTCAGGATGCTTTCATTGTTATTCACTTAAAGCGTACCAAGGTGAGCTGTTAAAAATAAAATCGATACCTAAATTAAATGCCCATACATTATTTATTATTTATAGTACGTTTTTCGTAGAAAAGATCATTTGTGAGTGGAGTATCTGGAATTTGACGTGGTAATTTTCACTAGACCGGATAGCGCTTGTTAAGGCCCCCACAGAGGAGAGGCCGATCGTTTCAGTTAGAACTGACGTCAGTTCGGCCTGAACGGATTCGAGCACATACACGGAAAAAATCGCATCCGACCTAACTGACGTCATTTCGGCTAGAACGGATTCGAGCACACACACGGAAAAATCGCATCAGTTCGTTCTGGTTTGCCGCAAGCTACTATCGTGTTTATTAATTGTAAAGTCACTACGCTTGTACACGATACACTCCCACACGGCCGCGGCTCTGCCAAGAACTGAAACTATTTATCACACATGGTCCGTTCAGTCCAAAATTAATGTTGCCAACTTAGTTATTTTACAAAGTCTTACTACTAAATTAAGTCTTTTATTCCTTCCTTAGTAGGATTTTAGTTGTTAGTAGTATTTTAGTAGGAAAGATCCAGACAGTGATCATATGCAAAATAAAACAACAAATAAAATTTGACTCCTTATCATAATAATTCTCGTAGCACTCGTCCGCAATTTTCTTAAAACTATCCGTTTAATTACTATATATACGTAATATATCCTAATATATTTTAATTTATCGATAAAATTTATAATATAATTCAATAAATAATAAAGAATTTATATAAAAAAAAACCTAAAATGCTGTGTTTTTTTGGGGGCTTTAGGGATTTCTAAATTTTTTTCCTTGATTTCTGAAGAAATTGAATGATTCCTCAGTATTCTTTTAGTAGTTTTTAGTAGAAATCTACGCGAGATTAGTAGTTTCCCAAGAACATAGCTGGTAACACTGATGCAGATCGCTTCAGTCCATCCGGTCGACTGATGCGTTTTTGAAATTGCACATAGACGATACGATTTTGCATCCGATCAGGCCGAACTAAAGGAAAACCGGACCGTATATGGGGCCCCTAAAACATCGGGGGGACTCTTTTGCAAGCCTAATAAGAGTATTCAACATTGATGGAATTCTGCTATGGTATCGTTTTCCATCGACGCAGTGAACGACACGCACACTTTCCGGATATGAAGCCTCCGCTGGAGACAGTTAATAGTTATGGAAGAAGATCTTGAGTTCACGATATCGGGGATCTTTAGGTTATTAGCTAGGATGTCCGATGTTTAAACAACGACTGATCAAGTATTGGATACCTACAATAAGTACTTTACTAAGCAACAGATACTTACGTTGTTTTCGTGGATATAATTTCTGTGGACATTTCGAAAAAAGTAATAAGAGCCAAAAAGAGTTAGAAAAGCGTAATGAGATTGTCTGTACTGTCTGCAAAGGGTGTGCTTATAAGCATTTAACAGTAATAATATATAAATTTTTTGGATCTGTTACACCTAGTTCCATTAATGTACTGTACTACAAAGATTTTTAAATATCTTTCGGCAATGGACATTTTTGTAGAAAAACCACGATTAAGCTGAATGTCCCACTAAGAAATTAGTTGCAATGCACTTTCGGCCTGACTCCGTCGGAGATCTCCCTTTGGGGCTTGCCAACATATTCCAAAATTGGTGACACGCGACAGAATACGCCACGCGAATCACTCCCCACCCCTCCGCAACACGCCAGCCAGCTTCAGCCTCATCGGGTACCTCGATCACCAGCCTCAACGCACCGCGGCCTGGTCTAATCCTCATCGGCTTCAACGGACACTGCACTGACCGGTTAGCAAGCAGAGCACGAAGCATCTCTCCTGATCAGCACACGTATCTACAACGATCGATTAGCAAGCAGAGCACGAAGCACCTCTTCTGGTCAGCACGTAGCATCGGCCCAGCACGGCAGTACAGTTCCAACTCACTGGTACTCTCCACTGGCACCTAGTGACACAAGTGTAAGACGCATCGAAGATTTCGACCTCTGGTCTTCGGGGGGGAGTGATGTGGCGGACCAATTAGCGCCACAATCCTGAATCGCGCTATCGAAGTTTTCTAAGATCGGTGGTATATATAAAACACCTGAAATGACTACAAGTGGGCTTCGGCCTGACCGAGCATACCAACTCGCTCGGTCGCAGATCTCCCTTTGGTGCTTGCCACCATATTCCCACAAGGGCTTAGCCAACATGCCATCGTTAATTACAACGACGATCTTCGAAATTGAAAATATATATGAGCTTTTTTTTGAGACTCTATTTTATTCCCTAATGTAGTAAACGTATTATTACTACAGCTTCTTATTATAGTGACGACTGACGCAGAATAAGGTGGTTGATTTTTATTATTGAGTAGTTCTTCCTACTAGTATTATAAATGTGAAAGTTTGTGTGGATGGATGGATGTTTATTACTCTTTTACTCAAAAACTTCTGAACGGATTTCTGATCTGAACGGAAATGAAATTTGGTATGGTAGTACTTTAGGCTCTAGATTAAAACATAGGCTACTTTTTATCCCGAAAAAGTACAGTATTACCGTGGCATACTGCATTTACGCGATCGGAGCCGCGGGCAACAGCAAGTTAATAAAAGCAAGATTATAAAATTCTTTTTTTAGGGTTCCGTAGTTTACGTCTCGGTTCTTGGTCACCCATACAGATATTCAACTTTAAAACGCATTTTTTGTTACAATATGGTGTGGGTCTCCCATAGGGGACTTAACATTCGCTTTTATAGAAAATCTTAGCGACTGGCTCGAAAAATCTGAAAAAATATATGTAAATATGTGTCCATATGTGATGTGATGAACTTTGAAGGAAAACTATAACGGCTTATATAATTTTGTTACTTACGGAGTTATAGAGGCCCGGGGGTGTAGTGGAGGTTACGTCATGATTATCTTATTAACCTCCACAAACTCTTCTCTAGTGGCTCCAAGAAGCTGTAGTCACACAGAGTTCTGCACTTTAGACGACAAATGGCGATCTTTCGCAAAATACCTAAATATTTTTACCTTTGACACCATTGGAAAACAACTAAAGAGACGCATCAGATACTAACATAAGCGTGCTTCTTGAACGGTATCGGCTGGAACTGAACACAAAATCGACGAATGCATAAACTAAAAAGGAAACTCAAAAACTGCTAAGGTCTAAGATTCGCGAACTGAAGGATAAGTGGTGGAGGGAGAAACAAACTGAACTGCAGCAACTGGCCGATACTCATCGAACCTGTTTTGAATGCATACAAGCTATTTTTGGTCCAAGAGTCAAAAAAACAGCTCCGATGTACTCAAAGGACAGGCAACACCGAGTTATGGATAAAGCATATGTAATCGATGGGCAGAACATTTTAATGATGTTCTGAATCCTGATGCGCTCAGAGTTGATCTCTCCTATTTAAATGCACTTGAAGAACTACCAATCTACCAACAGTTAGATCATCCACCGACTTTCGAAGAGTTCATAAAATCAATTAAGCGTCTCAAAAACTTCAAGACACCAGAACTGGACCATCTTCCGGCTGAGGTATATAAATACAGCGGCAAAAATATTTTGAATACGCTTTACCAACTTGTCTTGAGAGTGTGGGACAGTGAAACGGTTCCACAGGACAGGAAATATGCGGTAATTTGTAAAGGGAAAGGAGGTGTCTCCGATTGTAGCTCTTACCGAGATATATCATATCTCTTCAGCGCAGGGAAGATCCTTGCACATATTATTAACACACGTATTGCTGACGCTGCTGCCATCTTCGGGCGACTCACTGACCGTATCTGGAAGTCCCATGATCTCAAGCTAGAGACTAAGATTAGTGTTTATAAGGCACTAATAATACCAGTTCTTTTATATGGTGCTGAGACATGGTGCCTCTATAAGCCAGACCCAGACATCAAAAAGCTTGACACCACCTATGTCTAAGATCTATTCTTAAGATCAATTGGCAGGACCGTGTACTTAATTCTGAAGTCCTGCGTCGCGCCGGGATATACGGCATGGAAGCTCTACTGATGCAGCGACAACTTAGATGGTGCGGGCATATCCTTGATATGCTATGCGGCTATGATCACCGCTTGCCTAGAGTCGTAGTCGACAGTATCTGCGTTATAACGATGTGCTCAAAAGACATCTGAATGCTTGTGCTATTGACCCAGCATGTTTGGAGGAGCTTGCTACTCGGAGGTCATCATAGCGATCTACCATCTACAGCATGACTAAGACGTTTGCTGAAAATCGTCTTCAATCGCTAGACACAAAACGCCAATTACGTAAAGAAAGACCTAAGCTTTCCTACACTTATACATATAACTCATATATAGGACATTCAAGACCAAGGCCCATACTAGAAATAATACCTTTTTTTTTCGTGGGGTATAAATCGATAAGGAGGACTATATACCAGAGGCCTAACTTGTAAATAGCGCTTACTTGGAAAGTTCGTACAAAAATAACGAAAGAATAAGTAAATGAACATGTAAAATATTGGTAGGTATGCCTAATGGTACGGAACCCTTCGTGTGCGAATCCGACTCGCACTTGGTTGGATTTTTTATTACAACAAGAATATCAATATTCTTGTCTCCTTTACCTAACAATAATAATAATATTATCTTAAGAAAATCTGCGTGTCCAAGAAGACCAACAATCTTCACACTCGAGACATTACATGAGAAGTCTGAAGTCTGTTAAACCGCTGTACGAGTACAGTTATAGCCTAGCCTTGCATATATTTTGTTCCCTTTTAAAGTGAGTAGGTTTAAGATTATGAAGATTATGAGAACTCAAGATTTAAGATTATGAGTTCATGACTCATAAATCCTACAAAACATTTCAAAAAAGCCACTCCCTTGAAACCTTCAAGAAGAAAAGAGCTTTTTGAAGGCCGGCAACGCACTTGCGACTCCTCTAGAGTTGCGGGTTTCCGATGGGCGACGGTACCTAATCGCTTTTTATCAGGCGATCCATCTGCTAGTTTCGTAGCTGACGCAGGTTAGGCTTCACATCCACATAACTACATATCAAGCATGCGTCAACTGGGGCTCTCCCAGTTGGTGTTCTGAAACTGACGAGCGTCCCACTGTCAAATCGTCATCAATCATCAGTCAGCCAATGCATTGACGTCAGATCGATAATGTGTTTTCAACTATACTGCAAAAAACAACAACGTTACACATTCACATTCCCACCAAAACTCCTGCCCGACTCTAGCGTGTAGCGTTTGAAGATTTCTTAGTAAGACATGGCCAAGACCAGATGGCGTTTTGGCAGGGATGTGAAAGTGTTACGTTGTTGTTATTGTATAATATCTTCTATAAATTATTATTATGAATAGATTGAAGAATAGATTAAAGTGACGTAAGTGGTTAATAATATTATGTGTTTTAGTAATTCGAAGTTATCTGAGTATTCAATTTAGAGAATTTACGAGTATATAGGTCTCACTCAGTGACTGCAGTGATTATTTATTTGGACTTTAACTATACTTTAGATTTGATAGATTCAGAAATACGGTGTTGAAAATTAAAACGAAAATTCTATTGCCCGCCTTCTTAACTGGAGACTGGCCTTTTTAACTTAAATAGTTAAAAGCAGACGTCATTTAATTAAATACACAGTTTTGCCGGGGAATTCAATGGGTGACGTTATGGATTTTGCATTTCTTTCATAAATTTGTGTTATTTCGGTTCTTAATGTGTAATATTGGTAGAATATTAACCATTAAATATTCGTTAATGTGCACAAGTGTGAGCAAGTGGTACAACTTCTAAAAACATGCTATTTTGAGTTTCCCTCCAAAACTCCCTTTGAACTTTCAGTAAAGCTTCTACCACTTTACAGAATCGACTGACATGACTCATGGACTGCACTGACTATTTATTTGGACTTAGACTTGACGATTTAGGAATACGGTGTTGAAAATTGAAACGAAAGTTATATTTCCCACTTTTTTAACTTGACACTGGCAAATTATTATATATAAATATGTATAAATAAAAAAAAAAATCAAATAAAAAAACTTCTAGCAAATGGTTATAAGCCGATGCCATATATAATTAAAAAAAACGTAATTGTCAAATGTCATTTGTCCCAGTTTTGAGTTTACACTTTACTTGTCAGTTGAAACTTTAACACCAAGTTTTGTTTTTCGATAACGTTTGTCGTTACAAAAATAGAACATTAAATTCTAAAAGCCGGCCTTTTGCAAGCATTAATAAAGGGGATTGTGCTAAAAAGTACTTATAAAGTTTTGTATCTACAAATATTATAATTATTATGTTGCGACAAACAAATTAGTTTTGTTTGTAGCGTTTCCAGTTAAAATACTTAAATCACAATGGCCAGATGGAAATTACTTCGCCAGGATTATGGAAATGATGAATATATATATTTTGAAGGAAATGAAGTAACTGTCGGAAGGGATCCTAACAATACAGTCTCTCTTAAAAGTTTAGTCATATCTAGAAACCATTGTATATTTAACTTTAAAAAAGACGAAGTTTTCATAACTGATTTGAAGGTAAGTAGGTTTATTTAGCCTAATTCTCTATGTAACAGACGATGATAAAATATTTGAGACAACAAGAAAAAGAAAAAAGTACAGTGTTTTGTAAAATTTGCCATTTTACTTTTTTATGAGAAATGATGAGGAAATTGACAATTCTTTATATTATATTAATAAGCCTTATTATAGACCTTCTTTCATTATTACTTATTTCAGAGTGCCAATGGTGTGTATGTAGGAAAACATAAAATTACTCCAAATGTCCCATTTTCTATAAGCGATTCTGATATCATTGGCTTGGGATGGACATATGGTGTTCAGGGAAATATACAAGACAATCAAAAGTTTATTTATAAACTTATAAAAGATAAGAAACTTGCAGAAAAAATTAAGTTTGAAAAACTAGATGAACTTGACATTATTGAAGCTGAAATAGAAAATATAAGTAGGGAAAATCCTCTTAAAAGTTCTAAATTAAGAAGCCAATCACCAGTACTTGAAACTAGGCAGCCTATAAAAAGAAAATTACAGCTTAAATCTAAAGACAACAAGGAAAACATTTCATCAAAGAATAATGAGACGAAATTTTGTAAAGTAGAAGATAGTGTTGTGGTCATATCTGATTATGAAGGTGATGAGAATAAAATAGATGTGGAAGGTGTTTGTGCAAAAAAAATTAAAACTGAACCAGATGTAGACAACAGACAACGAGATGTTGCATATTCATCAAATAAGTCTGAAAATGACAATATAGGTTATGAGGCATTTGATATAAAACAAGAATATTTGGGCTATGACGATGAAGCGATTGTGATAGAGAGTGATGATGACAGTGAATCTGAGAAGTGGGTTATGAGACTATCTCAGAGTTCCCCTGGCAAACCATTTGAAAAAATCAAGGAGAGACTGAAAACTCCTACTAAAGACAGCTCATACAGTCAGCTAGAGGATGTTATCTTTGATGATGATGGTCAAGATATGAAACAAAGAAGTGCAAGTGATGAAGATGAAATAATAGATGATTTGATCACAATACCACAATCCCCACCTAATGACAACAAGATGGAAGTATATGGCAGTTTTAATGTCCCATCAAATCGTGTTAGTGCAGCCAGTAGTAAAAAAACAGAAAAGGAAATAAATTCAGTAAACACTGACATAGGAGCTGATGCTGATGTATCCACTACACCAGTTAATGATGTGAAAAAAATTAAAATTATTGCACCCCTTGAACAACCAGGCAGAAGAAAAGCTCATACTGTGACAGAAAGTAAGTAATCATACTCATCAAAAATGACTGCTTTAAAAATTGCTTTCTTATGATTGAATAATAAAGTTTGTTTTTTTTAATTCTATTAATTATTACAATGCTTGTTAGTGATTTTATTCATAAAATACAGCTAAATGCTTCTAATATTAATTATATGAAGACTTTTAGTATCTACTTTTTATTCTTATATAACTATATGTAAAAAATATTTTAGCTAAAACAAAATCATGTTCAAAATCTACTCATCATTCAAGAAGTAAAAAGGCCTCAAAAAACAGGACATCTACCAGGAGAAGCATATCTAACTTGCAGAAAGAAGAGAGAAAAAAGAGGCTTAAAGACTTAGCTAATAAAGAAAAAGATGTATTAAAATCTGATAAAAACTTAAAAAATAATTTAATAAATGAAGACAATGCTAATAAACCAATTATAAATGTTAAAACTTCATCAAATCGAGGTGCATTTTTGACAAATGAAGATGTTCCTGTAAAGCCACTGACAAAGAAAGACACATCAAGTAAACACAAGCATCTAACACAACATGTGGAAGGTCATGGTCATAAACTACAGGAGAATAATGTCACAAAATATGACAAATTGAAGATAAGTGAACCTTCTAAATCTAAAACAAGCCATCATACTAAAAAATCGTCACCTACACAAAATAAAATGCATAATAAACCTGATCAGAACATATTGCAAGGTTCTATAAAATGTACTACATTAGGAAATGCTTATGAGCACTCTAAAAAGCCTGTATCTGTTGTTGGACCCTCACCAGCTGTTCCTCTTAAAAAGAAAGTCAGATTCTCAGACAAATTACCATTAATTCATGAGTTCCAAATAGAACCTGGGAATAGAATGAAAAAGACAAGCTTTGCTAAAACGGCTTTCATGGATAGGGTGCCCAATGTACCAGTGTACTCTTTGAAGAATGTAACTCTTATGAAAATTCTTAGGTGGAATACTCTATGGTTGAGTGAGCAAACAAATAATGTAGAGCCTCCACCAATTTTGGGTCACAACAATCTGCCTATGGCTCTTTTTCATTCCTTTGAGAGCCATGAACAATATGTTGAGTAAGTATAATATGACTCATATCTTTTAAACTGCGTATAAGCATACACATCACACAAAATATATCTAAGATAAAATAAATAGGTTGAATACTACTGTTTATTCATTATTATGAACTTGCATGATTAATTGCGTAGCTCAATTCTCATAACTTCTCAAAACCACAAGCATCATTTAAATAGACAGTATTTGTAAAAGTTTAGAGTACTGTAAGGAAACAAATTAATTAAAATGTAAAATTAGTAGGGTTGGTAGGTATTATTATTAACGAACAAAATCCATCAAACATAAGCTTTGTTTTCAAATATTTAGACAACCCGCTAAAAACAGAATGTAAATTTTTAAAACGAGCTTTAAATCTCCATTTTTCTTATAAAATTGCGCATTTTTAATAACTTGCTTATTCATTTTTTACTAGCTTTATCTAGTTATGTATCAGTCAATTGGCAATTAATAATAAATAAATATGTTTTATATATTTTCGGAATAGACGAATTTTTAATATAAGATATTAAAAATATAGATAGGACTTGTGGGAAGATAGGTACTAAAATATTATAGATAATACTAATCTGTTAAATATTCTTTGTTAAATTGCTTTGAGATATGTATCCATTGAACATTTAATATGCATACATCACATTTATGATAAAACATGTATATAATCTATTACTTAATGTCTGTTGCGAATAAACTAATGATTATATTTGTGATTAAATACTAAGTACGGTATACTTAATAGAATAAAAATGCGCATTAGCAAGTGGCAGCACTTGATGGTAGGCAAACATATGAGAAAAGTAAGGGAAAATGAAAATTTAACAGTTTGATTCTTTGTTCGAATTATAATGACGTGTTCTTAACCTACTCTCGGGAAATAGGTGTTTCAACCTGCAAAACATTCAATTTAGCCTACATATTATGTATTTAAAATTTTAGGATGGTTGGAGATTTACTTTTAATGGAAATTTGGGAGTGTCTATCTCAGGCTTACTTAAAAGAACGCAACAACAACAGTACAATACCCTTCCAAATCGAGTCTCTACCACCTGCGCCTCCACAGGAGAGATATTTTGAGCTTATTAACATAAATGTAAATGGTAAGTACAGTCGCCAACAAACCACACCACGGTGTGCCACATTTTGACCTTGTTATTATGGCAATATTGTATATTGGTTAATTGAACCATTTTAATTTAATTTCAGTTTCATTTCCATCATCAAATACAAAACTATTGCCAAGAGTTGGCGAGGTCCTAACATTGGAATTTGGTCCTGAAATTAGCAAAACTTGTAGGTTTTTCTATGTACACAATGTAAGAACACTTCCATCGCCTCCAAGTAAGTTCAATAATTCATTTAAACTAATATTATAAAGAGGTAAAGGTTGTCACGTGTAATCTCTGGATCCATTGAACAGATTTTGAAAGTTCTTTTACTAATAGAAAGCCACATTATTTGTGACTGTTATAGGCTATAAACAATAAAAAGATATTTTGGTTCCGTTTGACATCCAAAGTCCTTTATGAGAGTACATCGTCTTCTTTCTACATTACAGCTGCTATATGTCGTTTACCGTTACAGATCAGCTCTCTGCGCCCTCTCTGACGAGAACGCACACTTTTTGGTGTAATTCTTCTACACGAAACTGGTCTCAGCTGTAAAGGGAAATTCAGAATTCTTATGATATTAGTTAGAATTGAAAGAAATGGGATGCAACCGTGGTGCTTTCAGAACAGTATTACTTCACCAGTATAATTTCCTTAAACACTAGGCTGAATATAGGAGGTGTATATATATTATGGGCCAGCATACACGATTACAATAAATGTGTTGTATGTAAAACTATATTTATATTAAACGCCACGCCTTGGAGGCTTTAAATAAGCAATCATTTTTGTGAATTTATTCAAATTTATCAAGGGCTATTTCGGATTACATCAACAAAATGTCATCTTAAAAAATTTAAAGCTCGAACAGTCTCGTCACATCTCATAAACATTGCAGAATCTCTGTATCCGTTTTGTTTTTGGTTTAAGAAAGTTCGACCACATATCAGCTTTTCGACTAAAACTCAAGTGGCTCCCTATTCGTTTCCGTCGCAACTCCCATATCCTTTGTTTATTATATTATATCTTGTATAATCCCCTGTCTCCTTCCTATCTTCTCGAACGATTTAACTTTTCTCGACCCCTCGATACCCCTTGTAGGTCCAATGTAATAACTAATCTATCCCTTCCATCCCATCGCTCCAACTTCTACTCCTACTCCTTCACCGTTCACGCAGTCAGATTGTGGAACTCGCTCCCCCACACCGTACGAGACAGTCCCACTGTTACTATTTTTAAAAGACGTTTGAAAGAGCACTACCTCGAATCTCTATCCATATAAATACTGTTATTATATATACATATAGTATTTATATATTATAGGCATATTATTATATTACTTATAGTATTTAGGTATTGTATTTTATATTAATTATTTTGATAGTGTATATATTATTACATATTATAATATTTTATTTATGTTTTAGTATAGACATAATATGTAAATGTATTTGTAATTGTGCACGTTCTATCTGCTTTCTTTTATCCCTTTTCTCTCCATAGGGCTGCTGGAAGAAACTTCTTTTTAGAAATAAGCAGATCCTTTGTATCATTTTTCCATGTAAAGTGTAATGTTTTAAATGTTTCTTGTGTACAATAAATTGTTAAATAAAATAAAATAAATAAATAAACTAGTACACTCATTACTGCTTGAGTCGTTTTTGTGAGTTACTTAAAATCATTATCACATTGTTGCATTATTTATAGCCAGGAGATAACAAACAGTTCTCTCATA
This sequence comes from Phengaris alcon alcon, assembly GCA_037179445.1. Classification (NCBI taxonomy): domain Eukaryota; kingdom Metazoa; phylum Arthropoda; class Insecta; order Lepidoptera; family Lycaenidae; genus Phengaris; species Phengaris alcon. The sequence goes on from JAYRCH010000193.1 coordinate 459,259, forward strand.
AAGGACTGTGGACGTCAAACGGAACCATAATATAGAATTTTACCTTCCAATAAAATTAATATTATGTTCCAAAAGACGATCAAATTCCTGGCAAGGGCTTCTTGGTGTTCAGCCTCATCATTATGAGACACTAACAATGATCAGTTATATCAAATATTGCGGCTTATGGCTTTTTATCTAGTTCAAAGACTTACCAGAAGAGGGCGCAGGGATCTGATCTGTAACGGTAAACGACATCTAGCGGCTGTAATGCGGAAAGAAGATGATGTACTCTCATAAAGGACTTTGGACGTCTTTTGGAACATAATATTAATTTTATTGGAAGGTAAAATACTATATTGTGTAGCACACAATTTACCGCGGACGTCGCCAGGGGTAAAGCTAGTTAGTCAACTATAAAGGGGATAAACAATATACAATGAAATAAGTTAAACTATGATTCGTCATAGTTTAACTCTTTAACCTAAACAAAATACATAATAAAATACATCGTACACCTACTATGACGTAATCCGATAAAAACATTGTTACTTGCTAGTTTTACATTAGATAATTTGTGTGTAGTATAATGAGTAATAATTTGTAATTTGTATAATATGAGCCTATACTAATCTAATGATGTTTATTTCTAGACAACAAATTCTCTTACTTCAGTATATCTCTGCACGGTACATTTACTGAGAAAATGAAATCTCTAAGGACTGGAGAGCTGATAAAGGGAAAGAAATTAGCATACATTAATAAAGAGCTGTCTTTATTCGAAGCCATGGAAAATCTCGCGCGATCCGACTTGTGTGAAGCTATTTTGAAGCCCAAACCACACCACTTTCCAACAATAACCAACAATTCAACTTCTGATATCTTAAATGATTCTAAAGTAGGTATTAATAGTCATATAACATTATATTTATATATATAATTGTAAAAAATAAATTATCAGAATGCTTGCATTAAGATGCATCAAACATATTATGACATAAGTGTCATTTGTTATACTTGCTTTCACACAAACCACAAAAAAATTTCAATAAAAACTATGTCAATTACATAGGCAATGTAATTGCCATATTTTACCTAGACTATTATTACAAATCTATTGACAACTCATTGATTAAAGTCGGACCGGTAGTTTAGGCGCTACGGCGTAATAAACATACATACCAACATAGACTGCCAAAATCATTACACTTCCTTTTGGCTTCGCCGTAGTCGTGTAAATAAATATTATGTTTTATTGATTCAAACTAAATGTTATTACCTCTGATAAAAAAATGTAAGTCACTTAAGGGCCTATTTCACAATCTTCTCAGTTTCTATTAACGTATTTGGAACTGTTGCTACTTTAATTGAAGTGATATAGGCAAAAATGTGAAAGAGGCCTTGAGGTCGTGATATCATTAATTAAATTCCGATTTTGTGTGATATATTTTAGAATGTCTGTAAAAGCAATAATAATTAATATTATTAGCCTATTCCTTCCAACTTTAACAATAAAAACAATAATAGCACTAAAGTTGCAAGGTTGATGGTGTAAACACAAGCGTGACATTATATTCCAGTGGACGATAAACCTCAACCCCAGCCAGAAATTAGCGGTTGGCGAGACTGTGAGTGCGGCGCTCGGGACCAAACCGAGCATCCAGATGGTGCAGGGTCCTCCAGGGACAGGTAAATTACAAGTTATTATTCAAAATTCAAAAAGTTTTTTTTCCATATAGGTTAATAATAATAATATCACTTATGGAATTGTTCCCTGCAGGCCATCCCATTCCCATGGTGTGCGATCGTCAATAAAATCATTAACCCTATAATAAGCTTTAGCACACAACCTTTACTTAGTCTGATCACCGGTATATCTAGTTTGTGTTTATTTCTAGTGTTCCTACAGTGTTTATTGCTTTTCGTATTGAACATGCTTAAATTTTTACTAACATGTATGTTGTAACACGTTGTCCAAAATGTATTTATAAGCGACGGTCAGAATACCTATTTCTTTAAACTTTTCTCTCAGAGATTCAAAACAACATTTTGTAAATCGAACATATTGCTCGTTTCTGCAGCACAAATATTGTATTAATGTCGGCGGCATTTCCCCATAAAAGGATGCCGTAAGATATTCCGTGAAAATAACTAAAATAAACTGGTCGCGCCGTATCTCCGTCAGAAATTTCCCTAATTTTTCTGACTGCGTATGCTACAGAACTCTGCAAGTCTCTCTCTGCACTCTCAGAAGTATATCTGCAAGATTAGCAATATTAGGACCCCACTGTAATTTACTATCTAGTGTTATACCTAGAAACAGTGGTGTCCACTAAGGTAATTTTCTCGTCATTTAATAGTATATGGGTTTGTACTTGCCTAATATTGCGCAAAGTAAACTTTAAACATTTTGTTTTATTTGAATTTAAGGTAAATTTTTAACATTCCACCCTTTTAACATTTAACCCATCTACTATTTTCGAGAGAGCGCTTTTTACCTCGTAATTTGACTGTTGTCGCTTCACATTAAAAATGAGTGAAGTGGCATCGGCTTCACTAATTTTTTATGTGAAGCGACAACAGTCAAATTACCTTATCTAATTAAAGATAATATTAATGAGATAGTTCTCATTATTATTATCTTTAACTAGATAAGGTAAGTCATTTATATAGATGAGAAAAAGAAAGGACCTGAAATGGCCCCTGTGGGACACCTAATTCTATTTTGGTCCCAGTAGAACTTTTTCTATTTATCTCCACCCTTTGAGTTCTATTTTTAAGGTAAAAACTCAAAAGGTTGAGTGAAGAGTCCTGTATACCATAGTGGTACAATTTTCGCATCAATGTAGCATGCTCAACACAATCAAATGCCCCCTCTCAAGCTTCAAAGATTCTACAAAGTAGACCTATATCAGCATCCGTTGTGGTTGGACCCTTAGTAAAACCGTATTGATAATTATGTAATAAATTATTTGAATTAAAATGTACTAATAACCGTCTTAAAAAATATTATTTCAAATATTTTACTAAAAGTCGGTAGAATCGATATAGGCCTGTAATTTGTCGGATCAGATTTATTTCTAGCTTTTGTTTTATTATTTATTTTATTATTTATATAAAGAGCCTTAGCAGCTTTACATACTCTTTTGAAAGTTTATGAATAATTTTAAACATATTTTTAAAGGTTTTACTATTATTCATACATTTTTCTTCATGTAATTCATATAATATTTATCTGCTTATTTTTATAGCTGCAGTTGTTGCCCATTCAATAAAGTTACTTTTTCTATCATTAATTCTAACCGTTTTAGAAGTAAATACTGAATTAAATTTAGTTCTTACTATCTTAAATAATTTAACTGCCCTCGATGATCAGAGCTGAGCTTATTAATTATTTCCTTTTTACTTGGAGTAATATGTGAATATATTATCAAAACAAGTAGCCGTTGTATCACACACCCCTGTCGGTTCATGAAACAGATTATAAAGATTATACGATTTTAACAAATATGTGAATCTAATGGTGGTGGAGTTCAAGTCTAATAAATTAATGTTAAAATCACCACATACACCTTTATATTAGTTGCACATATTTTAGTCAATGCTTGTTCCAAAATTTGTTCAAAGGAATCGTATAACCCTGATAGAGGCCTGTATACGCTTACAATAATAAGTTGACTCAACAAAAACTCAAAGGCTCCATAATTCGTTCAGTGATTCGTTCAGTGAAGAGACTTGCAACTTCTTTCAATTTAAATTGTTTATTAATTAATATTAATGAGTCACCTCTAATGGCAGTTTCTCTACTGAACTTGCTACCTGGTGCTCGTTAAAATTGAAAATGTGTATGTATTGTCTGAACCAATGTTCAGATAAACAACTAATATAAATGTCAAATTCCTTTAAAAATAAACCAATTTCAATTTCCTACCATTCCTGAATCAATATAAAATTTTGATGCACCAGATTAATCACATATTATGATTTATTATTTAATACAATGGAATCATTATGTTTTGTATAATAATTCTGATCTAGTAAAATGACAAACGAAACTTCTCTTATCTCTCTTATCCTGTGCGAAAGAGTAGTCGATGCTACTTTTCAATTGTAAACCTATTACCTAAAGTTTAAATAAATTTGATCAGTCACATAAAATATAATAATTATATTAAAGCATGTAAATGTTCCAGGCAAGTCGAGTGTGATTTGCGCGATCGTGATGTCGTATCTGTATGGGCCGACCGGCGCGCGGCTCGCCGGCCGCGGCAAAATCCTCATCTGCGCCACGAGCAACGCCGCCGTCGACGAGCTGGTCATACGCCTGCTGAACATCCGCCGAGATCTATGTAAGTATTTCCTTGCCACGACGAGATGTGATCTTATGCAGATCAAATTAGTTTTTAATATTTAGCTTCGTTTTCCATACAGCGTCTGTGCCTGCCGTATTAATACGAAATTTGTACTGTACAATACGAATATTGCGTAGTGGGCGTTTGCGTCTTTCAACCCTTCAATAGAGCAACAATCGCGGGACACGTTAATTTTTTATACTATCTACATGTAGATATGAAAATTAACTGGCTTCTGTATTAAAAGCATTTTATGTTTTATTGCAACACATTAAAGATGATTTTGTACCAGCGGACCGGTTTCGGCTGGTGCGCGTGGGGCGGTGGGAGGCGATGCACGCGCGGGCGCGCACAGTGAGCTCGCAGGAGCTGGCGCAACGGGACGTGCGCACGCACGCGCAGCCGCACAACGCCGCGCTTGACACAGAGGTAAATAAACTTCGGATGCTGATTTTAATCTCCGTAAAAGTAAAATCATAGAAAAAAATCACTTTGTCTCTACTGACTGACAAAGAAGAAAATAGAGGTAATATTAGGTCTTTACCTATGAAATTGCCGTTTTGTATGAAAAAATTTAAACGAATTTTTGTCATGTATTTTTTATTTGTATTAATAGAAGTAATCACCCATGCAATCAATGCATCTTTGCCATCTGTGGCAGTTTATTGATGCCCTTCTTAAAGAAATCAGCTGGACAGGAGGCAACAAATTCTTCAAAGGCATTTTGTACATTTTGTAATTTTGGGTATTGAATTTTTTTCCCGCCAAGAAGTTACCCAAATTCTGGAAAAAGTAGTAGTCTGTAGGCGCAAGGTCTGGTGAGTAGGGCGGATGACGGAGAGCTTCCAACCCCAGTTCTTGCAACTTGGAGAGCGTCTGCTGTGCAGTATGAGGTCGCGCGTTGTCGTGCAGGAGCAGCGGAGACGAGCGATTGACCAATTCTGGTTGGAGATGTGCCAGCGTCTCCATCATTGTGTTCAGTTCTTCACAGTACACATCTGCAGTAATGCGGTGAGCATTACTGCAGTAAGTGCCTTTTGGTAAGAAGCTGTGATGAATCACACCGGCGCTAGACCACCAAACAGTGACCATCACTTTTCTAGGGGTAAGTTTTCGTTTAGGGCATTGTTTAGGTGCTGAACCAGGATCCAACCAACTTGCTGAGCGCTTGCGGTTATCAAACAGAATCCATTTTTCATCGCAGGTAACAATGCGGTTCAAAATTCCTTCATTTGTGTGTCTGTTGAGCAGTGCAAGGCACGTCTCGACGCGTACTTCGCGCTGGCGATCATTGAGTTCGTGGGGCACTCATTTGTCAAGTTTTTTTACCTTGCCAATTTGACGCAAATAGACCAATATTGTTTTGACGCTAACGTCGAAAGCTGCGGCTAATTCAGCCGTAGATTGTGTATCATCAGCTTCCACAATCGCCTTTAATTCGTCATTGTTGTCAAAGTCTTCGGACGACCGCGAGGTTCATTTTTCAGGTCGAAATTTCCAGAACGGAAGCGAGCAAACTAATAACAGGCGGTGCGTTGGTTTGTAGTGTTAGCTCCGTAAACGTCGTTGATGTTGCGTGCCGCTTGTGCCGCGTTGCTGCCACGACGGTACTCATATTCCATAATTACTCGAATTTTTAACGTATCCATGATGACGAAAAAGATTGAAATGCGATGAAAATGTAACACTAATCAATAAACAAATGACTACTTTTGGAAAAAAGAATTCCATGTTTTTAAAATAAAATTAATTTGAAATTAGAATTCTTAGCCAAACAAAATTTATTTTGATTTGAAATGGCCAGTACTACAGAACGGCAATTTCATAGGTAAAGACCTATTATCCTAGAAATTTCATTTTACAGGTATGAATGAATAAATATACTTTATAGTGTTGAAAAATTTACAAACGTGATTTAAATTGAACTCGAAGACGGTATTCTCGATATATAAGTGACTGAAGATAGAAATATATAAAGAGTATGAAAAAAATAAAAAGAAGTAACCAGTGGATCGAGCTTGTGATTTAATCTTATTCGTAAATTTATTCATTTTAATTACGAGGTATTTAAGAACCAGCCTATTCTGCAGATCGCGTATCAGATCGCCAAGATAAACATGTGGAACACAAATCTGCGAGAAGCGAAGGATCCCGAACGCGTCGCCTACTGTGAGGGCCGAGTGGCGCACTATACCAGCAGATTGACTATGGTGAGTGTAAATCTTGCTTTTGTTTTTACAATTATTTTACCTACTACGTATCGCGACTGGTTGGGCCAATGACAACAGTTTGGTAAAAATTATTAGCAGCTAACATTTAACCAACACACCAAATGGAATATATCAGTATAATATCGTATGGACGCTTCACACCACGTCAATCTGGTCCGTCAAGAATTGGAAGAACTTGTGTTACAGGTACCAGACAACTGTAAGTCAGATCTGTTCACCAACAAGTTTATGATATGAAATATATAATAGGGGAGATGAATACATCTAAAATATTTAGTTTCATTAATATACTCAGAAATATTGAGGCATTACTACTTGGTAAATGTAAAAATATATAATATTTTAGGTGTAGTTTATTAATTAGATACATCTAAAAAGTACAAAAAAGTTTTTTTTTACTTAATTAGTAAAATTTAC